>CAUYUJ010000280.1:0-10000 GCA_963575745.1 Prorocentrum cordatum
CTCCTCCTCCTCCTCCTCCTCCTCCGCCTCCTCCTCCCACCGCCTTTGGCGCACCTCTCCCCGTGCCTTCCCGCGCTGCGTCTTGGCCAGCTCTCGGCGCCGGAGAGCGCGCCGCCTCGCTGCCGCCCCGGCCCGGGATATTCCCGTGCTCCTTCACCCCTGTGTGCAGCGTCCCCGTTTCGGGGGCGGCAAAGAGGGGGGTGATGACTAGGGGGGGGGATATCATGGCGGGGGCCATGATATTTTCCCAGATTTCATGGCGCCTCTTCTTATTTTATTACGTCCCTGGCCCCCAACCTGGGCCGCGCTCATGCCGCCGGTCATGATTTGCACCCCCCCCTCTTGGACCCCCCCCTCTTGGCCGCTCCCGACCGTTGGGAGGCCCAGCGCTGGGTCGGCTTGTCACGTCCTCGCCATCCAAGCCCGGATGGTTTGCTGGTGGTGGTGCGCTCGGATCTGCAGCGACCGCGACCGTCAAAAGTGTGTGTGTGTGTGTGGGTGTGTGTGTGTGTGTGTGTCCTCCCGCCCGTTTCACATGGCCAAGGTTGTTGAGCCACGATCGCCTCTACGATACACGATTTGTGCTCTCCCTGTTTGGGTTGCACATTCGCCGTCGCCCCTTGTCAAATTTGCCCCTGGTTCACGTCGGTCCGATTTGGAACATAACGTGCGTGTGTGCGCGTGTGTCGTGAAAGGAGGGCGGGTCGTTTAGCCCCGCGACCTCCTCTGCGTTGTCTGAGGGATTCTGGACTGGCCATGTGCTGGGAGACGTTGGACCAGTGAGGCTTCTGCGCACCAGCCTGCTAATGGAGAAGTTGTACCTGTGTGCATGTTATCTGTTGGCGTTGTTCATCCCTCCCGTCCTGTCGGCTTCTTTCATTAGCCGAGCGGTTTTTATCAGCGTTCCCCGAAGACCGCCTTGGATCTGCTTGCCGCAGCATGGTATCTGGAGCGCGATGCCTTCACTGGGAAAGAAGGAAGGAGAGTGTATGTGTGTATGTGTACGTGCGCCTGCCGTGTAGGCAAATGCACGTGCGCATTCGTTGGTGTGCATGTTACGAGGCGCTGCTGTATGTGCGCGCGAGCGCACACCTGCTCGCGTGCTTCTGCTTGTAATTTAGGCTCAATCATACTTCGAGCCGCGTTTGGAGTCAATAGTGCTTGATATCTCGTGAAGGCCAGGGCGCATTTTCACCGATCCTGAGTAAGGTCCCAGAGACGATGCGAGTGGTTGTGGATGAATTAGCCAACACGGCAGAGTTGTACCACGCATGTGTCCATCCTGCGCAGTACCAGCGAGGAGAAACCAGAGCAAGTGTCGAGATGTTCGAGCAGGAGGCTGGTCACCAATTGGAA
This sequence comes from Prorocentrum cordatum, assembly GCA_963575745.1. Lineage (NCBI taxonomy): Eukaryota > Dinophyceae > Prorocentrales > Prorocentraceae > Prorocentrum > Prorocentrum cordatum. Next base: position 1,357 of record CAUYUJ010000280.1, read on the forward strand.
CCTTTCCAACTGGCAGCATGCGAGGCAGTGGCGGCGGGCGAGTCTGCGATAGTCTCGGCCCCAACTTCGGCGGGAAAGACCTGCGTGGCGCGCTACGCTCTGCGCCACCACATGCGGATGGGGATGGTAGCGTATACCAGCCCGATCAAGGCCTTGTCCAACCAGAAGTTCGTCGAGTTCTCGGAGGCCTTCCCCGGAGAGGTCGGGCTCCTCACTGGAGACACGCAGATACGCCCTGATGCGCGGATCCTTGTCGCAACGACCGAAATCTTTCGTGCCCGCCTTGGGGAGGCCTCCTTCTCGCGAGACCTCCGCGCGGTGATCTTCGATGAGATACATTATTTAGCGGACGAGGAGCGAGGCGTGGCATGGGAGGAGGCCGTGCTTATGCTTCCGCCTGGTGTGCCTCTCGTCTGCTTGAGCGCCACCGTTCCGAACTTCCGAGACGTTGCGGGCTGGATCTGCGAGGCACGCTGCACGCCCGTGCACGCCATTGCCACGTTGAGCCGACCAGTGCCGCTGCGGCACTCCGTCCTGGCTGGGCAGAAGGTGCACCCGCTGGGGCCTGCGGCAGAGGGTGTCGCCGCCGCCAACGCTGCACTGTCCGAGCAGGCGGGGAGGACGAAGGAGAGCGCCGCGATGCGGGAGGTTGTCTCAGGGGGCCAGAAGGGGGGGGGGGGCCCGGGGTTGGGTCGGGCCTGTGTCCCTCTACAGGAGGCAAGCTCAAAGATGGTGTAAACATGTGGTCCGGGGGCGACTTCTCGATTGCTCTGGCATATGTTTGAATGTTTGTTGTTTTGCTGCTATTTTTCTTGTTCTTCGAAAATCCGCCTGTATCGGGGGAGCGTAAGACCTGGGTTTGCCAGGACTCGGGTTCGCCATCGTTTTTTGACGACCGCGCCTCGGATTTTGACGAGGAGGAGTTTCGTGGGATGTCTGCAGCGGGAGGCCTCGTCAAAATGCAGGCTCGGCCTCGTCATTTTTTTGACGACCTCGTCGGGCCAACCCGAGTCCCCCGTACCCGGGTCTTACGTCTCCCCGACTGTAGGGGGGGCATGCCCGACCTAAGCCCAGGGGGGCCTGGGGCGCCCCGTTCGTGGCAAAAAGCGGGGCCTGGGTGCTCCCCACGCTGCCCAGGGACGTGCGGTTCTGCCGTCGGGGGCCTGCCGCCGACACATACAGATACATACAACACACACACCTATATACATATATGTGTGTATTTGTATACATATACATATAAGTACACACACATTTTTCATATACACACATATAAACACATACACATATGTATATACATGTACATATATGCATATGCATACATACATACATACATACATACATACATACATACATACATACATACATATATGCGTACGTATATACATACATACATACACATATACATACATACATGCATGCATGCATACATACATACATGCATGCATGCATACATACACACACATATATATATATATATATATATATATACATACGTATTCCCTTTTCTATATTTTTACAATCCGGGGGGGTGGGACCCCCCCCCCCCCGAAAATCGGACCCCCGGGATCTGGCGCTTTTCGGGCCCCCTGGACGCCTTGCAAGGGGTCCCCCAGGCCTTCCGGGCCTCCTGGACGCCCCTGCGGGGCCTTGCCAGCGGGCCCAAAGCGGTCAGGAGGGCGGCCAAACGGCCCCGCGAGAGCCCCACGCGGCCCCAGACAGCCCCAAGACGCCCGAAGACGACCCAAAGAAAACCCCCAGGAGGTCCTCCAAGTGCAAAAAAACAACACTTTCCTTTCCTTTCCTTTTTTTTTGCCTTAAAAAAAGAAAGAATTTTTGGACATTCGGTTCTTCGGTATTCCGTGCGTCCGAGTCCGCCGAAGAGGCCCCAAAAATCCTCCCACAACGGTGTCAAAGGGCTTCCAGACAGTCCAAAAGAGCCCCAATATGGTCCAACAGGGCCGCAAGATGGCCCCAAGAGAGCCCCGCTGACAGCCCCAGATGGCCCCAAGACGCCTCCCGAAGCACTCCAAATCGTGACCCGGTCGTTCAGGGAGACCGTGGTTGGTAGCAAGGTGGCCGCAAGAAGCCCCCAGAGGCCCCCAAAAGGCGCCCAGGAGGCCCCCAGAGGTCCCCAAAAAGCTTTTGAGAGGGGCCCAGGAACACCTCCAAAGAGGAGCCCCTGCAATAAAAACTGGGGATGAGGACAAGGAGTGGCTCGCAGACAAGGAAGATTACGAGTAAGAGGAGAGGAAGTATAAGGATAGTACATAACATTACTATAACGACGATGGCGCAAACGGCAACAATGACTCATCGCTATATTTGGCTCTCCTGCATGCCGAGCTTCAAGAACCAAGGTGCATGGCGCGAAGCGCCAATGCAGTCTTGTATATATATATATATATATATATACATATATGTGTATATACATATATGTGTATGCATATACATATATATATATATATATTATATATGTATGTATACATATGTATATATATATATATATATATATATATATATATATATATACATATGTGTGTACCCCCGTGCACGAGGCCCAGGGGGCCGGGACCGCGACCTCGACGGGGCATGGGGGTACCGATCGTCGTTTTCCCTATGCTTTTTGAAAAATTGGGTTTCGGCGACCCGGGGCCAAGAGGGCCCCAAGAGGCTGCAGGGATGCCCCAGGAGGCCGCGGCGATGGCTCTAGACGCCTTTCAAGACGACTCCCATGACGCCAAGAAGGCCCCCGAAGGCCCCGAAGACGCCCCAAGAGGCACCCCGAGAGAGCCCCAACAAGTAAGAATCGTTGATTTCCAAAGGGGAAACTGGTATTTTTGGCGTGTTCGCCTTTTGGGCTTCCACTGCGTCCAAGACGGTCGAAGAGGCCCCCAAGACTTCCCCACAGGCTCCCAAGAGGGCTCCAAGACGACCCCCAGAGTGTCCCAAGACGGCCCGAGAGGCCCCCAAGACAGCCCAAGAGAGCCCCAGGACGAGCCCCAGAGGGGTCCCAGAGGCGCACAACCATATTCAAATTCCGAGCTTTTGGCCCCAGAGGCTCCCAGGAGGCCCCAAGAGGCTCCCAGGAGGCCCCAAGAGGCCCCCAAGGAGACCCCAAGAGGCACCCAAGAAACCCCCATAAGGCTCCCAAGAGGCACCCCAATAGAGCCCCAAATAATCAAGCATCGGCGATTTCCTAAGGGAAAACTGATATTTTTGGCGTGTTCGCCTTTTGGGCTTCCACTGCGTCCAAGACGGCCCAAGAGGCACCCAAGACGATCGAGGATGCCCTCAAGAGGGCTCCAAGACGGCCCACGAGGGGGCCAAGACGGCCCACGACACGCCTAAACCGCCCAAGAACGCCCCAAACCGACGCGGCGCCCAAGGCGGGGACGAGGAACCGAAAATGCGAGCCATTTGGCGGAAGAGGCCCCCAGGAGACCCCACGAAGCTCCAAGAAGCGCCCAAGAAGCCCCAAGAGGTCCCCCACAACACAAACATTAGGCCCCGAACACGCCCCAAGAGGCACCCCAATAGAGCCCCAGTAAGCAAACATCGCCGATTTCCGATGGGAGAACTAATATTCTGGCGTTTTGGCCTTTTGGGCTTCCACTGCGTCCAAGACGGCCCAAGAGGCACCCAAGCCGGTCGAGGATGCCCCCAAGAGGGCTCCAAGAGGGCCCACGAGGGGGCCAAGACGGCCGCCGAGGCGCCCAAACCGCCCAAGAACGCCCCCCAGGAGCCCAAGACGCCTTTCCGGGGAGCCTCCACAGCGCCCCAGGAGGGCCCAAGGCCCTCCCAGGAGCCCCCAGAATGCGGAAGGATGGTCCAAGACGCTCCCAAGCAGCCCAAGTCAGCCTTCCGACGGCTCTCGAGGCTCCCAGGCGGCCTCCAAGAGACCACCAGAGAGGTCCTAGAGGCGTCCCAGGACAGCCCGAAGAGGCCAACATCGTTGATTTGTTCGTTGGTGTTTTCCATGTTTTTGGCTTCTCGCGTTTTCGAGCTTCCAATGGTCCAAGAGCGCCGAAGAGGCTCCCAAGACCGCCCCAAGACCTTCCAGAGGCCCCCAACACACCCCCGATCCCTGAGAGGCCCCAAAAAGACCCTGACGAAGCTTTTCGAACAGCCCAAGAGAGCTGCGAGAGCCGTTCCGAGCGAGCCCAAAGAGGGTAAATTCGTTGATGTCCAATGTTTTTTTATACATGTTTTTCGCCTTATCACGTTTTCCCGTTTCAAACCCTCGAAGATCGAGGATTTCTGAATAAACATTACCCTGCGACGTGCCCAACCCTTTTTACACATGTGGCGATCACATTCAGAACCGCTGTGGTCCCGAGGTGGTCCGCGTGGGACGTACCTCCGCTGGGCCTCCCAGGAGCCCACGAAAGTAGCGACAGTTACGCAGATCGCAAGCCCCCCAGAGGGCGGCGAGGTCCCGAGGTGGTCCGCGTGGGACGTACCTCCGCTGGGCCTCCCAGGAGCCCACGAACGTGGCGACAGTTGCGCAGATCGCAAGCCCGCCGGGGGGCGGCGAGGTCCCGAGGTGGTCCGCGTGGGACGTGACTCCGCTGGGCCTCCCAGGAGCCCACGAAAATAGCGACAGTTGCGCAGATCCCGAGCCCCCCAGGGGGCGGCGAGGTCGCGAGGTGGTCCGCGTGGGACGTACCTCCGCTGGGCCTCCCAAGAGCCCACGAAAGTAGCGACAGTTGCGCAGATCGCAAGCCCCCCAGGGGGGGGCGAGGTCCCGAGGTGATCTGAGTGGGACGTACCTCCGCTGGGCGTCCCAAGAGCCCACGCAAGTGCCGACAGTTGCGCAGATCGCAAGCCCGCCGGGGGGCGGCGAGGTCTCGAGGTGGTCCGCGTGGGACGTGACTCCGCTGGGCCTCCCAGAAGCCCACGAAAGTGCCGACAGTTTCGCAGATCGCAAGCCCCCCAGAGGGCGGCGAGGTCCCGAGGTGGTCCGCGTGGGACGTACCTCCGCTGGGCCTCCCAGGAGCCCACGAAAGTGTCGCACCCCCTCCCAGACTCTTTGATCCGCTTGATTTATAACGATTTCTTTAACTATGACATTTCTTCGCTAGGCGTATTTAGCGCTAGCGATAATGACATTGCTCCCATGTAGCACGAACATATCTGTTAGCTAAACAACAACTTGTCATAACGACAACATAGTTAGCACTAAATATGTTGCGTAAACGAAAATAACGTTAAATCTATAGTTATATAGAATAAGTATGTTGGCACCAGATATAGATAAGGGTTTGCACGTCGGTGCATCCAAGATTCTTCCCACCGACCCACCGCGCGCCTCTGAATGACCTGTTTGTTTTTGCGTCCAAGGCGTTGTCCCCGACCCCGCGTGGCAGGACCCCTTTATCCTTATTTTGCGAAAGAGCCCAGCATCGTATCTGTATTTCCAAATAGCCTCGCGGGATGCCATCTGGGGCCGAAGAAGTTCGTCCATGTTCAGACCCCCCCTCCTCCCCCCATTTTGTTGTACGGGGGGTCTACAACTCTAGTCTAGCCTTTTCCAGGGCCTGTGTTCGGTGATTTGAATGTATTGGGTTCGGGCGCAGTTTCAGGCGCGTGGTGGCGTAAGTTTTACCGTAATTGGCCCACCCCGATGCTCGGAGCGGTCGTGTTCCGATCCTCTCCGACCCTGCTCGGTGCGGTCGTATTCCGACCCTCTCCGATGTTGTGCCCCGTAGGAGGAGGAAGAGGAGGATAGGGAGGAGTATACAGTAGCAGCAGTAGCAGCAGGAGCAGCAACAGGAGCAAACGGATGGGGAAGAGGAGGGGGAGGACGACAACGACGAGAGGGAGGAGGAAGAGGGGGAGGAGAGGGGAGGGGGAGGAATACGAAGAGGATAACGAGGACGATGAAGAGTAGGAGGAGGAATACGAAGAGGATGATATTTAACGTCCGATCGACAGCAACGGTACCCATAGCCATTTTGGTTCGAGAGATCCGAGCACCTTCGATTCCGACTTGTTTGCAGTGCCAGTTTGGACAGGGATGGGGCCAAAGGTTGCGGGGCCAACGATTGCAGAGAGCCGCAGGAAACGTACTCCAGTGACGAGAGTTAATGAGGGGTTGCTCAGATATGATTTGTTGCCGCACGCGCGATTGCGCTCAGTGCCGTGGAGGTGGGACGGTCTGCACTACATGAAGCCGCTGCGGAGTCTTGGCCCTGATCGAGACATGCTAGTCGTCTCGAGCCCGATCCTGAAAGTGCTCGCGAAGCACGCGGTGAACGGCTACCCCGACCTCGGCTCCGTGAGGAACGTGTGGATCTCCTTGGACTTCGACCACGGCATCCTGGAGAGCAGAGTTGGCGGCCAGTTCAACGCGGCGCAGAAGGCTTGCGACGTCTGGAGGAAGATGCTGAAGGACTGCCTCAACATGAAGAAGAATGGCACTAAGGTCGCCGACGCCAGCCTGCAGGAAGTGATCGACATGCTGAAGCCCACCACCTTCGATGATACTCCAGATCAGGCTGGTACGGCGGCAGCGGCACCATCAGTGCCATTGAATGCCGAAGGATTCCCAGACTTCACAGCTGGCGACGAGGAAGAAGACGAGGACGATGGCGACGCGTTGGGCTTGTGCTGCGCACACGACGACGACGTGCAGATAATGGCGGCGACCTGCATGTGCGAGAAGTGTCGGAACATCGTGGTGGAGGTGGCCAGCGAGCCCGATGACGGCATCGAGGTCCCTTTTGCGAAGAAGGGCGGCCAGCGCAACAACAAGGGGAAGAATCAACCGGAGGGCGCGGACTACGAGCTCGTCGGGCCGTTCAAGCTGGTGACCAGGAAGACGGGCAAGCGCGAGGCGTACATCATGGGGCCGAAGTACATCGCCGGCTTGTCAGAGAAGCGGAGCGCCAACTACCTGGAAATCATCATTGGCTGCAAGAAGATGCGCGAGTCGGGCAACCTCAAGACCCGCAAGGACGCGATCCACTACGTGGCGGAGGCGCTGAAGGGCACCCAGAAGGTTGCGCCGAAAGTATCGGCCAAGCGCACGGCGAAGACGGTCGCGAAGAGGCCATCTGCCCGCAAGAAGTAAGCAAGTGAGTGCAACGACGACCCGACCCGAGACGATTGAGGTTGCGGTTAGCCTAGATGCGCCACCGCATCCGCACGCCACCCTGCGGCCGAGAATGCGCCACCGCGCCAACCACTGCGCAGCAGTGACTTCACGCTGATGCCAGCAAAAATCATCATCATTATCATCATCACCATTACCATCATCACCATCATCATCATCATCATCGGAGGAATGGAGAGGCCCTAAAGACGGCCACAAGACGGCCAAAGAGGGTCCCAAGACGGCCCAAGATGCCCCAAGACGGCCCGATATGGCCCCAAGAAGCCTCCAAGGAGCCCCTCTGGAAAGAAAAAAAAACAGAACCATTGAAACAACAGCATGGTATTCAATGTGTTTAGCCTCCTCGACGTTTCGGCCCAAGAGGCCGCCAAGACGGCCCCCCAAACGGCCCAATAAAGCCCAAGCGCGGCCCAGGGGGGCCCCTGGACGGCCCAAGAGGCCCCCGATACCGAACCAAGACGGCCCAAGAAGCCCCCCGCCCCCAATACGGTAATGCTACGTTCCTAGCGCGCATGCGTGCACAATGCGTTCGACGCAACGGGGTGCCCCCTCCAACACTTTTGGGTTCGCGCGCGTTCCGTGGAGATTCGCCTGCGCCGCACAATGGACAGATTGCCGACGCAGTGGCGCGCCGTCACCTGTCTTATCCCCTCGCCCTCCCACATTCCCCTATCGACGTGATGATGATGATGCTGAGGATGATGATGATGATGATGATGATGATGGCGATGACGATGACGATGGCGATGAGTGGTGGTGGTGGTGATGTTGGTGACAGTGGTGATACTCCCCTCCACTCCAGCCTCATCCAGATGCATCCCAATAGCCGTGTTGGCTCTGGAGCAGCGAATGACATACGTGACAATAAGAGGTCCGTTCTGCGGTCACTTTCTTGAGGGGGTGTACAAGCCCGTCGGTGACAGTTGGCGCACAGATGGGCTCTATTTCCAAGTTGCCCTGACATACAGGGACGGTGCATGGAGGCTAGTGCCGTATGACCCTTGTGAACACGAGTGGACCCGCATGCACGGCTCGTGGTGGAGAATCGGGGCAGACGACCAGGCGTGGGTATTCACCGCTCCCGACGGCCACATCGTGCCCATAGACATCACAGCCGCATTGACGAGTTGCCCAACTAGTTCTGGCTCGTCTAGCAGCGGTCTTGCCGGCGCACTTCCCGAAGAAGCACCAGCGGGCAGCCTTCCACCAGACGCCCCGAAATGCCCTCGAGACAAGGGGGGCGATGAGCAGACGCCGTCCGCGGTAAATCCAGCCAAGGCAACGGACCCGAGCAAGGGGGGTGATGAGCAGAAGCCGTCCGTGGTAAAGCAAGCCAAGGCAACGGACCCGAGCGAGTGGGCCCCTGGTGGCGGGCAAAAACGGGCACGCACACGGGGTGGCCAGAAAGTTCGTGACCGCCAAGCCGCAGCCCGCGCGAACCCAAATTCATGATTAGACCGACCGCCTGGTGCGTCGCGCGCGTGCTCTTACAACCATCGTCATCGTCATCGCCAGCTTTCATTGACA
>CAUYUJ010000280.1:12500-55000 GCA_963575745.1 Prorocentrum cordatum
GCATGCGTCAGCCACGCCCATTTCGGCACACCCCTCACACGCTTCGTGGCCCCATAGGGAGCTCCACCGAAGGCCCCAGTGCCCGCGCCCGCATGCGTCACCACGCCCATTTCGGCACGCCCCTCACACGTTTCGTGGCCCCATATGGAGCTCCACCGAAAGCCCCAGTGCCCGCGCCCGCATGCGTCAGCCACACCCATTTCGGCACACCCCTCAAACGTTTCGTGGCCCCATAGGGAGCTCCACCGAAGGCCCAGTGCCCGCGCCCGCATGCGTCAGCCACACCCATTTCGGCACACCCCTCACACGTTCGTGGCCCCATAGGGAGCTCCACCGAAGGCCCCAGTGCCCGCGCCCGCATGCGTCAGCCACACCCATTTCGGCACACCCCTCAAACGTTTCGTGGTCCCATAGGGAGCTCCACCGAAGGCCCCGGTGCCCGCGCCCGCATGCGTCAGCCACACCCATTTCGTCAACTCCCTCACACGTTTCGTGGCCCCATGGGGAGCTCCACCGAAGGCCCCAGTGCCAGCGCCCGCATGCGTCCCGCACACCCATCCCCTTCACACGCTTCTTGGCCCTATAGGGAGCCCCACCGAAATTGGTAGTGTCAACTGCGGTATTCACACCTGCACATGGCTGGGTCCTTCGTCAGGCTATTTAAAGATATCTTAACTTTTTCAAGTCGCCCGTCTCCTCCTCCATCCTCCTTCCTCCCCCTCCTGCCCCCGCCTCCTCATCCGCCTCCTCCCTCGCCCTCCTCCTGCAGCCGTTTTGGCTTCGTGTGCGCCGACCTCGCCAGCTAGTGTGACGTGTTCAGAGCAGATGGGCAAGCGCAAAGCTGCGGTCGCTGATGGCGACGCGGCCGAGGCCGCCGAGCCGCCCAAGGTGACCGTCGAGCAGGAGCCGAAGGGCCGCCAGGTGCAGCTGTGCCTTGCCCAGCTTGGGATATGCGCCAAGTCCCAGCAGCACGAGGCCGCGGCGCCTGTCGACGGCCCACCCCCGCGCAAGGCCGCGGCGCGCGCCAGCGCCCCCAGGCGCCCCAGCCGCATGCCACCTCAGGCCGCGGCGCGCGCCCCCGCCGAGCCCAAGGCCGCGGCGCCCGCCATCGCCCCAGTCCAGCCCAAGGCCGAGGCGCCTGACGGCACCGACGCCGGGGTCGGCCCGACGCCCCAGGAAGTCGAGCCGCCGTCGGGTGAGAAGAACGCCAAGAAGCTGCAGAACGATTTCCAGAACAACATCAAGTCCACAAAGACCCCAGCATGGGTGAAACAGGCTTGGGAGGAGGTGAAGACGAAGAAACAGAAGGAACCCGAGCGCGTCCGCTTCGCACTTGAGGTGGCGAGCGTTGTCAACAAGCAGTTCGATGAGAACGAATACCTCAGCTCGACTTTCAAGGTGCAGCAGACCATGGCGGAGACTAGCAAAGAGGGAGTAAAGGGCAAGTGGACGTCCTACGACAATGCCGCGTCAAAAGAGGGCAAGGCAGTCATCGACGAGATGGTTCGGTTGAAGACCGTCGAAACTCGCTTGCACAAAGGTCTGCGCGAGGGCCACAACGTGCCGCGGCCACAGTGCCTCGAGCTGAAGCTTGGCAGGGACGTGTTCTCCGACATGACAGGCGTGGAGAAGAAGATCCAACTCGACGTCGAGGGGGCGGCAGATGCAGCCGACCGCGAGTTTCTTCAGAACTCGATGCGCTTGCAGGCGCGTCCCCGCGATTCGGGGGCACCAGGAGCCTTGGTGGCGCCATCGCCGAGCTCGCCGAAGACTGATGCTGCCGATGGGGCCATCCCCAAAACACTCCTGGACGCCTCCCTCAAGAACGTGTCAATCGCCCGCTCGCAGTGGGATCGAGCCGCGCGCATTTGGAAGACGACGATCAGCATGAGCGAGAAGAACAGCCGCACCAAAGATACCGAGATGCTCAGGGAGCTCCATGAGATCATCGATGGCGGCGCCGAGATTGATAGGAGACTCGTTGCGTTTGACACCTTGGCGAAAAACCCCAACGAGCAGATTACGAATGCGATGCACGAGGAGGCCAAGAAGCTCTGCACGGGCGTCTTCCAGAAGAAGAAGGACGGCGGCATCAGGTCTAACATGCTGATGGCGTGGATTCGCATGAAGGAAGCTTCTTGAGGGGTCAGATCGGCTTCAGCTGAATCGGCGGCGCGCGCTTCGGGAATTGCGCGGTTTTCTTGGCGCCATTCGTATCCTCCCCCTCCTCCCCCACAGCATCCCTCTCATCATACTCCTCATCATTATCCTCCTCCGCCTCTTCCTGCTACGCATTGGATGCAATGCGATTGCGCATATGTAGTTGAATACCTGTTGGGGCCTCTTGTCAAAACCAATCGTCCCCGACCCAATCTTGGCACCGCGGTTGCGCTGGGCATCACCGTTGCCATCAACACCGCATGCTTCGACGTTGCCACCATCATTATCGCAAGCACTACTTGCGTCGCTCACAATCCATACCGCTACCCGGCGCAAATTGCACGGCCATGGCTCGCCTTCTCGGCAGGGCTGCAGCTCGCCTTCTCGGCAGGGCTGCAACTCGCCCTGGCTCGCCTTTTTGGCAGGGCTTATGCTTGCCTCGCCCCTCCCCCCTCATCTCATCCGCAGCCGTTTTATGGCTTCGCTATTCGCGCCGCTTTTCGCCCCGCTGCAGGACCACTCATCGAGTAAGCGGGGTGGTGGATGGCGCCAGCGAAGCCTCGCTGAGGAGACTGCGGCCATCGAAGCGAGAACGCTCAGCCCGCGCCGAGAGACTTGTGAAAGTTGTTTGTTGTATCTCAAAAATTGGGGCTCTGGCATTGCTTCCGCTCCCCTCACGTGGCTCCACGTGGACACGCTGCTGCGCGATGGCTTCGACCACCCTGGCTTGCGGCGGATGCACGCGATCGCCCGCCACGAGGGTGATCAGAATGCGCACGCTGGCTTGATCAAGTTAGTGGGCCGCACTTTGGGATTCGACAAAATGACGCTCGGTGTTCTGGACAGCTCTGTTTCCCAAGTCATCCCCCCCAGCTAATATGGTCAGTATCCTACACAAGCACGACCGCTACAAATTCCAGCGCGTGTTCGGCGCCACTGCTGCGATCCGTCGTTTCTGGGAACAATTATTTGCCACGCGGGATGGGCGAGGGTTGCGCTCGCTGCGCCCGCATTTGATGGGCAAAACTCCAGAGGACTTGAAATGGACCGTCCCGTGCACAATACGCGAAGATGCAGCCCCGCACAGTAAACGGCTCTCAACGTCAGTTGTGTCTTGGTCGTCGGTGCTCGGCCAAGGCAAGGAGATCGAGTGCAATATTGTCCACCATGCCGAGATCAAGATCAAAGGCCAGGCGATCAATTCTGCCGCCCCTGCGTGGGCGTCACTGTTCACATCGTTCGATATGTTAGCTCGTGGCCAACACCTGGACGGGGAACCCGCCGCAGAGGACCCAGACGGCACCATTTGGAAGTTCGCGCTTTTGTTCGGCAAGGGCGACATGGGGCAATTGATGAGGTGGGGACACAGGTCATACAATGCCTCTGTTTCGGTGTGTTCGGGGTGCGATTGCGACCGTGACGAAAAGCCATCTACGTCATGATGCACCTTGGAGGGCCTCCGTGAACGTCGACAATGCGACATACATTGGCCGAACGAGCAGTGGCCATCCTTTGCGTGATTCAATGTATTTCAACAAGTATTTCTTCAGATACGATGTGATGCACGTCATGGATCACCATGGGTTGACGGCTGTTGCTGCGGGAGGTATACTGATGCGTCTCGTACGGTCAGAGCGCCGCTTGGGGGCCAACCAACTAGAGCGCCTTAGCAACATAAGCAGTTTCATTAAGGTGCATCAGGGCAACCATAACGTGACATCTATAATACCAGAGTTGCGACTTAAAGACCTTACCGTGGACGGCTGGGACGAGCTAGGGGGAACCTTAATCAAAGCTGCTAACACGCGTTGTTTGGTGCCTGCATTGGTGGAGCTTTCGAAACAATATTTTGGCGACCCCTGCGATGGCCTTCATATAGCAATGAGGGGGTTCATCTCGGCAATCAATGAGGTGTACAATGTACTGTACAGCGCCTCTGCGTTTCTGACATCAGACCAGAAATCTGAATTGGAAGGCGCTGTTCTCAGTATGGGCGTTTTCCACATGCAGTGCCGCCAGTTTTCGGCGCACGCAGGCGTGAATGCGTTCCCTGTGCGCCCCAAGGCGCACTACGCCCAACACATTCCACAGCAGTGCAAGCTCATTAACAGTCGGTTTCTTCAATGTTATTCAGAGGAGAGCATGATGGGCGTAGTTGTTCGCATCTACAAACGTACATGCGCGGGCCCATATCACAAGCGCGTTCAGCGCAGCGTCCTTTTCAAGTACCTGAGCTACTGGTGCGTGGAACTGAGGTTGTAAAAAATCATCATCATTGTCATCATCATCATCATCATCGTCATCATCATCACCATCATCATCATCATCACAACCCCCTCCTCCTCCTCCCCCTCCTCCCCCTCGTCCTCCCACGCGTCTTCCTTCCCCTCGTCCTCCTTGTCCTCCCCTCTCTCCTCCTCCGTGTGCGTGCGTGTGTATATATACATATGTATTAACTAGAGATATGCATGTTTATATAGAATTGTATATATATATATATATACGGCCATCGTGAGAACGATAACTATAGCGAAAACGTACATACGTATAACGTAGTTTTCTTTAGCGCTAGCGAAACATGATCAGCGTCGGAGTACAAACGCTTCGCGCATAACGCCAATTTCGTTAACGTTTCGTTACGATTTGGGGCGCTAGTGTAATCTTTATAAATCTAGCTGAATGCAGAGTCTGGGCTAGGCACGCCCACCCAACAGACAAGACCGCGAGGCAGGAATCAGGAACCAGACGGCACGAGAGAAGAGGAGAAGGGAACACAGGAAACAGGAGAAGGAGGAGAGGAGAGGAGGAGGAGGAGGAGGAGGAGGAGGAATTCCCAGAATTCCTTTTTTAAACAAAAAAAAAAGTGGGACTCCGACTAGGAGATCCCACACATCCCCTGACATCTGGCCGGTACCGCGCCTCCCGGCTTCCCGGGGGGCCCCCAAGACGCCCAAGGACAGCCCAAGACGACACCAAGGAGCCCCCAGAACGTAACGAACGGCCCAACACGCTCCCGCGCAGCCCGAGACACCCTTCCGACGGCTCTCCAGGCCTCCAGGAGGCCTCCAGAACCCCCAGGGGGTCCGGAAGATCCCACACCCCTGAGGGGCCCGGCTAACAAAACCCGCGAGGCACAACCAAAGAACAGCGCCGAACAGCGCCAAGGAAATGGAAATTCATGGAAATCCAACAATTCCTTCTTTTTTTGTTTCAAGTTTGGCCCCGGTCTATTCTTGCACAACAGACCACAATTCAGACCCCCTCACCTCCCAAAGAAAAACCCAGGAAGCCGTTGAGAGCCCCAAATCGTTAAATACCCAAAGGAAATTAATGTTTGTTGCGTTTCCGCATTTCCCCTTCTATGCGATTCCGAGGCTTGCGCAGGGCCTCCAAGGGAGCCCCTGGACGCAAGAAGCGACCAAAACGAGATTTCATGAGTTGACTGATCAAGCCTAGCTAGAACTTGAGCGCGCGCGAAGCGCGCGCGATGGTTCTAGTGTATATATATACACACACGTACACAACAATAGGACGACTACTACTACTACTACTACTACTACTACTACTACTACTACTACTACTACTACTACTACTAGTAATCAGAATATCAATAATAATAATAATAATAATAATAATAATAATGATAGTACTATTATTAATAATAGTATTGTTAATACGAATAATACTGATAACACTACTGGTACTAATATCAGTAATAACATTGTTACGAATAACAATACATGCATAATAGCGAGATTGATCTTGATAATCAGAGTGATGATACCGATGAGAACAATACTACGAATCCTGATAATCTATATGTCGTCGACGTGTGGTCCACTCCAGGCCGGCGTCCCCCCCCCTGAGGCCAGCACCCCGCTCTCGACCCCCTCAGGCCGCGAGCAAGCTGCAGGCGCTGCTCGCCAAGGGCAGCGAGTTCCGCCCGCTGATCGTCTTCTCCGTCGGGCGGAGCTTCTGCCGCCAGCTGGCAGAGATGACATCCGGGCGCCTGCGGGGCAAGCTCCGCACGTCGTGCGAGCACGGCGCTCTGCGTGGGCTCTGCGTGGAGACCCTCTGAGGGCCACCCAGAAGGCCGTATGGCATGCCCTCGGGGCCCCAAGAGCCGTCGTACGTGACACTTCGTCTCCCCCAGACCTCCGGGAGCCGCAACATGCAGCAGCTTCGAATAAGACGAAGCCACGTAAACATAAACTTTTGGCGCTCCGCACGGATTTCTCGGATCCGCGCTGGGCCCCCCTAGCGGCGCCTCCGGCGCCGCCCCTGGCGCGCTCCGCGCGCCAGGGAGGGGGCCCAGCGCAGATCCAAGAAATCCGCGCGGAGCGCCAAAAGTTTATAGTTATGCGGGTTTTTTCTTCTCCCACAGCTCGTTTCCCCAGTCGCGAGGGGGCCACGCTTGACACGCGACAGTTGGTTGTCATATGGCCCGAGTGGCCGTAGCATGTGAAAGCTCGCCCTCCCAGGCCCACATGGTTGCAAACATGTTGTCGCACAACGCTTGTCGTGCATCGTTAATCGCCCCCACCATTACGAATACCGCCCCGTGGCCAATGCTACCTCAAGGGCGGGCGAGTCGATTTCCCTGCGCTTTACTGGAACAGAGAGCCACGGTCTTCAGATATTCCACTCCTCATTCCAAAGGATACTTGTGCGGTGCGGAGAAAGTGTTACTTCCTGAACAGTATGGTGCTACCATCATCGAACTTCAATGCTGCGCGTGTGCGCCTAGAAGAGGCGACAACATGAACATGATGTCATCGATCTGATCACCATCATCACCATCAGCGTCATTAGCAGCGTCATCATCAACAACACCATCCTCATCATCACCATTCTCACCACCACCGTCGTCAACATCAGCATCGTCATCACCGTCTTCATCACCAACGCCATCAACATCTCCAGCATCCTCCTCATCATCGTCACCATCACCATCATCGTCATCAGCTTCAGCATCAGCATCATCACCTTTATCCTCATCATTATCGTCATGACCATCATCATCATGTCGTCTTCATACCATCATCATCAACATCATCATCATCACCATCGTCATCATCAGCATGATCA
This sequence comes from Prorocentrum cordatum, assembly GCA_963575745.1. Classification (NCBI taxonomy): domain Eukaryota; class Dinophyceae; order Prorocentrales; family Prorocentraceae; genus Prorocentrum; species Prorocentrum cordatum. The sequence goes on from CAUYUJ010000280.1 coordinate 19,749, forward strand.
TCATCATCATCATCATCATCATCATCATCATCATCATCATCATATTCATCATCATAATTAGCATCATCACATTCAGCACTATCATCATCATCGTCATCATCGTCATCATCTACGCCATGGTAGTGCGCAGGCAAGCAACAGGAAAGCTAAAGGCCAGCTGCCTGGTAATACTAACGCGAGCGAGAAGAAGGCTAAACTCAATCCCAAACGAGTCAAACGTAAGCTAGAGGTAACACAGTACTGAGAAACTGCGGGCGATATGATCTTGGCGAGCTAACAGCAACCCGAATCGAAGCTACATGCAAGCAGCAAGCCAGCTCAGGGCAAGCCACGGTCAATATGACAACAAATCAAGCATGCATTATGAAGACAATGCGCGGGCTATGTCAAAACAAGAGAAGGACATGCGAAACGCATTGGCGTAATAGGTCTGAAGTGATCCACGGACACGGTTCAAGACAAGCAGTCGGCTTCCCCGAGGAACCAGAGAAGTGTGGCCGAAGGAGACAGGAGTATTGTTCCCAAGAGCCCTTATTCGGCATGGCTTCCTGCACAATGTAAGTCAGGAGTCTTCGAGCAAAGCCAGTTAGGAGTTAGTGGCACGTTGTGAAACAATCGCAAGGTGCTGGATTGATTTGCGACCCAGTCGCATCCTTGAGGGCTTCGTCGAAGATTCTACGAGCCTCATGAGCGGTTCGGGTGGACTTTTGGGGGGTCCGTCTTGAGCTCTCTTTGGGGTATATGAGGCAGGTGGCCTTTGGGCCACGTCTTGGGCCATCCTGGGGCCGTCTTGGACGTCGTGGGAGCGCCTTTGCCGCTCCCTGGGCCGTTGGGACCGCTGGGAAGGCGCCTGGGGGGTGGGATCGGGGGGGGGCTGCGGCTCGCGGCTGGGCGGCACCAATCAGGCGATCGCAAACATGGATTAAAGGGGGCGTGGAGTATCGACGGGTCCCGTTTCCATGGGAAATCGCGGATTTCCGCCGCCGAACGACGCCGCACTTGCCGCATGTTGGAGAGGGTACCTCCCCCGATCCATGGATTTGGCGACCGCGCGCCAAACCCATGGATCGCTAATCCATGCTTGCGCGCCCCCGAGTGAAGGAAAGGGGGGCTGAGCCACAGAAGCACGGCCAGTGAGCACAGAAGCATCGTGCGATGCCACTGCGTGCCAGGAGGGCACGGTGGCGGATACACCTGGGGCTCTAGCAACATATTGGTGAGCTCGGATCACCGGTGTGTCGTCGAACGGCGAGTCGATCACCTTCTGCGGAGGCACAGGGTGGCTGTGGACTTACCTCAAATGAAAGAGGTAATGCAATACTGGTTCGCCGGCATCGGTCTCCACCACCGCGGCCTCTTGCCCATTGCCCGCGAGGTGACGGAGATTCTCGCCCAGGAAGGCTTGCTCGTTGTGCTCTTCGCGACCGAGACGTTTGGCCTGGGTATGAATGTGCCTGGCCGCGCTTGCTTCTTCCACTTCAGGCCTGGCTTTCCCCTCGTAAAGTTCGACGGCAATGGAAAGCGCCCCATGCAAGCCAAGGAGTACTGCCAGATGAGTGGACGTGCAGGACGCCGAGGTCATGATGAAACTGGCCACGCCATCGTATACCTCGACACCCGCGTTGACGCCGAGCATGTCAGGCGCGTCATGTGCAGCCCGCCCGAGCCACTGGAGAGTGCGTTCCGCGTTTCCCCGAGCACAGTGCTCGAGTCCACTGGCCACTGTACCCGCACGTGGATGGACTGGCTCTGCTCGCAGACCCTGCTCACCTTCCAGGGCGGCGGGGGGCATCTCATCGACGACGTCTCGAACATGTACGCCCTCCTGTGGGAATGCAACCTGCTGTCTTCGAATGGTCGGTCTCGAACCCGCAAAGGTCGAGCTGCATCCGTGCTGGATATAGGGAACGGGCTGCTCTTGGTGGAGGTGCTCTATGACCAGGAGGTGCACGCCTTGCCAGTCCACAAGCTTGTGGGCATGCTTGCCGCGTTCACGATTGAAGAGAGCCATCAGATCAATGATGGACATGCCATGACGGCGGTCCTTGACCTTGTCGACGAGAAGATTAATCGCCTTCAAGAAGTCTACAACCGTCACAACATTGCTTGGCGAGGCTTCCGGTTGGCGCGCGGCTTCGCGGGTGCAGTCCAGCGATGGTTGGAGAAGTCCACGGACTTCACCGCTACGCCACCCCCTCCCACAGTAAACCCATTGAAACTAGCGTCCCAAAACCTTCCCGACCACCAATTTCCCCAAACAGTGCTTGCACTTGGGGGTTCCGTCTTGGTTTCTGAGACATCTCATGGGTGTTTCGAGAACTCGCCACGTTCCGGCTTATTTCATGAGGCTTCGCCACGTTCCGGCCCGTGGCAGCTCGTTGCCGGTCGTCGCCGCCTGTGGGGGTGTCCCGAGGATTCGCCGCGGTCCGGCCCGTTGCAGCTCGTTGTCGGTCGTTGCCGCCTGTGGGGCTGTCCCGAGGATACTCGCCGCGCTCCGGCCCAGAGGCGCCTGGAAGCCTCCCAAACGGTGCTCGCACTCAGGGGTTCTTACGGCAGGTTCGTGTCGTGTCGACCGGCGGCGACCCCAGCGTGGGCGTTCAAGGTTGAACGCCGCCGGCGACCCAGAATCGGTCGATGCTGAAGGATCGCACGTCTCGGAAAGGGCCGATCGTTCAAGGTGGAACGATCCCCGAGGTGACAGAAACCGTCGCTGGGGTCGACACGACGCGAACCTGCCGTATCCGGTTTACTCCAGGAGCTGGATGGGTTCCCGGGGTCTGCCGGGTCTTGAGCGGGCGCCCGGTGGGTGGGTGCACCTCCTGTCAGGAGGGAAAAAAACACACAGACACAATTAATCGTCGATTTCCCAGAAAATATAAGAAAATATGGGAATTGGGCGGGAAGACAAAAACCAAGAAAATATGGGAAAATATGGGGAATAATTTGACTTGTGTGTATTTATTTGTTTGTCCTGGGGCCCCTTCACTCCTGGGCACCCCCTGGGCGCCTCGTGGGCGCCCCGCGCTCGGGTGGGTTTCCGGAGGTTTCGCCCGGTTCCCGCCCGTGGGCGCCGTGTGGGCGCCACGTGGGCGCCCCGTGCGCTTGTACCTCATACGGTAGGTTCGCGTCGTGTCGACCAGCGGCGACCCCGCCGCCGACGTTCAACGTTGAACGCCGACGGCGGCCCAGAATCGGTCGATGTTGAACGATCGGACGTTGCGGAGACGGCCGATCGTTCAAGGTTGAACGATCCAGCGCGGTGTCGGGAACCAACGCCAGGGTCGACACGACACGAACCTGCAGTAACTTGCACAACATATGGTAGCGTGCACCGCTCGGCTTGCGACGCATGATTTACATCACGCAGCTCACACAGCATGAGCTAAACCACGCAGCATGTGCAACATGGCTCCCATCACGTAGCTCACACCCCATGTGTTACACAACATGGCTCACACCATGTAGCTCGTAGCACATAACTTACACGACATAGCATACACCACACAACGTACACATTACACACCATCTAGCTTATTTTCATAGCATGGCTCAACTCACATGGCTTACACAGCATAGCCTGCATCACATAGCCCACACATGAAAGCCTGCACAACATAGCTTGCATCGCATAGCCGGCACAACATAGCTTACATCGCATAGCTGGCACAACATATCCTTCACCCCACTGGGCAAGAACTCACTTTTGGGGTTCCACGCTGGCTGATAGCAGGCCCCCTCTCATTTTCAATGCTTTATTATCCCAAATAGGCTTGCCCTCTAGGAGTCCGAGCTCGAACCCTACGGCTTGGTCCGTTGCCCTGCCCCCCCTCTTAATTCCTGTGCTCCCCCACGAATTCCTATGGCTCTGCCCATGCCTATGCCCATCCCCCCCTTTTTTTCCAATGCCCCCCCCCTCCTTATGTATGCTTGCTTGCTTGATTGCGCGCTCGTTTGCTTGCTTGCTTGCTTGCACGCTTGCTTGCACGCTTGCTTGTTGCTTGCACGCTTGCTTGCACGCTTGCTTGCACGCTTGCTTGCACGCTTGCGCGCTTGCTTGCTGAGTTGTGGATTCCAAGCAGGCTCGATTCCTCTGATTCCGTGATTTGAGTCGTCTAATCGATTCGGAGTCAACGCTGGCTGACATCCTGACCCTTGCATCTCCAAGCCACTTTCCCTTCCATGCCGTTCCCTTCGAGTGGCCGCCGTGGACGAGGGCTCTCTTGGCAGCCCGGAGGACTTCGACGCCCTGCTGAAGGACTCCAGGCTGGAGGCAGGCATCGCGGTGCGCGGGCTGCAGCGCCTGGACAGGCTGCTGGGGCAGGCCTCCGCAGCGCTCGGAGAGCTTCAGCTGACGACCCCGCGGAGCTCGCTGGACGCCCTGCGCCCAGTTCTGCGGGCACGGGCCCCGCTGGCGTTCATGCCGTCTCTCCTGCACGACGGCCTCGCCGAGGAGGAGGAGGCGGCCAGGCTGCCCGGGGAGGATCAAGTCTTCACGGAGGCGCCGCCCGAACTGCGGCGCAGGCCGGACGGTGAAGGCTGGGCTCCAGACAGGGATGGGTGGTTTGTGGAGCTGGACCCTCATGAGGTGGGCTTTTCGCACAACACGATCAGCTGCAAGTTTTCGGACGGGCGGCGTCTGGAGGATACCGTGGCCGAGCTGGTGGAAGATGAAGAGCTCTGCTACCAACTGGCGAAGGACATGCGCGTCGTCTACTTCCAAGGGAGGCCGTATACACTCGGGAACCGCAGGCTGGCCGCATTCCGCCTCGCATGCCAGCGCGCACCCCAGAGGCTGAAAAAGCTGTGCTTCCAGCTCGCAGACGAGGCGGCTGCGCTCAGGTGGAAGTGGTGGAGCAAGTTCAGCACGGGCCACTTCCTCGGCATGCGGGCCGTTGTCAACACCACGGGTTGCGTTGTCGGCGAGTCTGCTGCGGCCACGAGGTTCTGGCCGAGCGGTGAAGATGTGCCCGGGCGCGGCTACGCCGCTGCGGCGGCCCAGTGCGCAAGGATGAACCTCGAGCTCCCCCCACCTGCGACGAGCCAGCCACTCACGCTGATCCTGCCTGACGTCCTGTCTGGGCAAAGCATCCGTATCTCCGAGGCCACTCTCGCCAGGGCCATCTGCGGGCTGGACCCCCCAGAGAAGCGCAAGCCAACAAAGGGCCGGAAAGCTGCTCCAGACCTGGACTTGCGAGAGCGGCCAGCAAGGCGGTTCGGCATTTCCACATTGGCCAAGATCCCTGCTGTGTTTCCAACGTTGGAGGCCTGGACCACAAGCTTCGGCGGGCCCCTCCTTGCAGAAGTGGAGGAGCAGATTTTGGGCCGTTGCTCCGACGATGCGGAGGGCAAGGCGAAGGAGCCGATCGTGTACAGGAAGGCGTGGCTTTCAGGAGTTCGCGACGAGGAACGCGACGATATCGAGGACCAGGCGATCAACCATGAAGATGGCGACGTCTTCAAGATTGATGCAAACGGAGTGACTCTGTCGAATCTGAAGGATTGGCTCCCTTTCTCTGTCTTGCACCTGCGGATACCAGGCATGGCATGTCAATTTGGTATAGTCGCCCCTCAGGGCTCAAATCAGGAAGGGTCTCTCTACCTACGTACCAGGAAGCTGCCTGTCCTGCAGTCACTCGTTCAGCAAGCGGAGCAATCAGTCGAGGTAAAGGCTGGTTTCGTTACTTGCATCCTGACGGAACTCCGCATTTGCCGAGCGATGGAATCACCGAGCCAGCATTGCCCGGTGTTCTGGCCCTCCATTGCGGGTGCAGACACGCAAAAGATTTCCCTCCGAGCCCATGGGACACAGCAGGCACTAGTCAGTGACATTCGTCAGCACGAGGCGGCCTTGCAGAGGTCCAGCCTCAACCAGCCACAGATAGGTTCTGTGCTGACGACCCTGCGAAGAAAAGAAGGGGTGGTGCTCATCCAGGGCCCGCCAGGCACGGGCAAGACAAAGACACTCTCCGTGCTCCTTGACCGGTGCGTGGCGGTACGGCAGCGGTGCCTCGTGGTGGCCCCGACCAATACCGCGGTTCAGGAGTTGCTCAGTCGAGTTCTTGAGCATGTTGCTGCCTGGCGCATCGGCTACGTGGCCCACCCGCTTACTGCTGAGGTGGCCCGGGATCACGACTTGGCGTGCGTACTAGCGGACCACCGCGTAGCTCAGTTGCACGAGCTCGCAGCCGATGTTGCATGGACCGTCGATAACTGGTTGCAGGCGCCAGCGAGGCAACCACCAGACTCCGACGATGAGTACGCCCCGGGGAAGGCAAAGGGCAGGGGCAAGCTGGGGAAGGGCAAGGTCAAGGGGAAGTCCGCGGGTGAGGAGCGCCGTGCCAGGCGTGCGCAGCGTCGGGAGGACTGGGGCTCGAAGCTGTTTGCGCATGCCGCCCAAGTTCGTAGCGAGCTGCGCCACTTCCAGAAGACTCTCGAGCGGTGGCGCTCCCAGCTCCTCCTTCTGCCGCCAGAAGATTCTGGAGTCTACCTAGATCCAAACCGGGAGCCGAGCCCGGCGGCGTCGGCGATCGAGCAGCGCGAGGAGGAGGCCATGGGCCAATTCGGCAGGCTCCGGGACCAGCTTCAGAGCTCGCAGCTCCCCGAGGAGCTGAGCCTCCTGCACCGCCGTCTGGAGGCGAACGTCCCCCGGACGTGGGCAGAGGCAGTCGCAAACCCGGAGAAGCTGTACGAGTGGCTGCAGGGCTTCGTCCGCCGTCCCACTTGCAACGGCTACAAGGGGGGCCTCGGCTGGGGCTGCGGCAGCCTGGGCAGGTCGGGCAAGGGCAGGGCGCCGTTCGGTCCGGGTAGCAAGGGCTCGGCCGCGGCTGGTCCCAAGGGCAAGTGCAGCAGTGATGTGGAGAAGGCAACGGCCGTCCTCAGAGCACTTCGCGAGGCTGCGCGTGACGCCGCCAGCGTCAAGCCGATGGACCTGCAGGACGCGCTGCTCCGGCGGTGCGAGCTCATTTTCTGTACCGCGGCGGTCGCAGGTCGTGGTGCCGTGCAGAGGCAGTGGGTGCAGACAGTGCTCATCGACGAGGCCTGTCAGCTTGCGGAGGCCGTCACGATTGTGCCCCTCCGCTCCAGCATTCAGCGCCTCGTGCTTGTTGGCGACCCGCGCCAGCTCCCTGCGTTGGTGCTCTCGCGCGCCGCGGAGCACGCTTCGTATGGTCGGGGGATGTTCCAGAGATTGGTCTCCATTGGTGAGCGCCCCGAGGTCCTCGAGATCCAGTACCGCATGCACAGAGACGTCGTTGCTTGGCCAGCGAACCATTTCTACCGCCTCGACGGTATACAGCTTCGCACCGGGCCATCGGTCATCGCTCGGGACGAGCTCCAAGCACCACCGCTGTTGGGCCCGGCTCGTTTCGTGCATGTCAGTGGCGTCGAGCAAAGAAGTGGCCACTCGTGGCTGAACGAAGACGAGGCCGCCCTGGTTGTTGAACAGGCGAGGTTGCTTCGCGCCCTGCACCCAAGCTTGAGTATCGGCGTGATCACGCCCTACCTGAGCCAGGTGAAGGAGGTGCAGTGGCGCTTGGCGGACGCTGACCTCACGGACGTTCAAGTCAGCTCCGTCGACGGCTTCCAGGGTGACGAGCGCGATGCGATTCTTGTTTCTCCCGTGCGCTCGAACTCGAAGCAGCACATCGGATTTGTTGGCGACGCGCAGCGCCTCAACGTTGCCGTAACGAGGCCCAAGCACTTTTTGTGGATCTTCGGCAACAAGGAGAGAGAGAGAGAGAGAGAGAGGGTAAACCGCAAGTTCGCAGCGGCACGACAGTGAGCGTTTAGTGCTCGTTTCGCGAAGGGGGGATGTGGGGGGGTTTGGGGCGGGCGGAGGGAGTACAGATTGGAGCGCGAAGTAGTTCCGATGCCCCCTGCGGCGTGAGTGCCGCCATTGATGTGTGCAATTGTGTGCTCGTGTCTACGATCGCTCCTGTATATGTTTGTGGGCATACCTGCGTGCCTGTGAGCAGTGCTGTTACCTGTACCCGTCGGTCGTTGTGTGTATGTATGTTTGTATGTCTGTCTGCATGTCTGAGTGTCTTTATGCCTGCATGTCTGTATGCCTATTTGTCTGTATGCCTGTACGCCTGTATGTCAGCATGTCTGTATGTCTGTATATGTCTGTATGTCAGTATGTCTGTATGTCGGTCTGCCGGTATGCCGGTATGTCAGTATGTCGGTATGTCTGCATTTCTGCATGAACTTATGTATGTATGTATGCACGTGTACATGTGTATATGTACACATATAGATGAGGCGTTGAAGTAAGGGCCTCGTCTTCGAGGATCGAAGGGTTTGCAGTCTCTTCTTCGGCGGACGGCGGCAGAAGGCTGGGGGAAGGCGGCAGACGTAAAACGAGGCCGCCTCCGCCGGAGGAAGGCCGGCGGAAGCCGGCGGATGCAAGAACTGGCTCCTGGAGAGATGGCAAGGTTCAGGCAAATGGACTCGTGTGTTCAGTGTGCCCCCTATGCATGCATGTATATGTAAATGTAGATCTCTATGTAAATGCATATGTATATGAATATGTGAATGTAAGTGTATATGTACAGGTATACGTATGTGCATATGCAAATGTATAACCGGGCTTCCCCCTCTGCCGCCGGCCTCCTTTTTACAATCGCGGGCGGCTGCGCTGGGGCATCGTTGGGGCCTCTTGGGGTCTCCTTGGGGCTTCTTGGGGGCCTCTTGGGGGTCTCCTTGGGGCCTTTTGGGGGTCTCCTCGTGGCCTCTTGGAAACATGTTGGGTTTCTTGAGTGTCTCCTTGGGTGTCTCCTTGGGGGCCTCTTGGGGGCCTCTTGAGGCCTCTTGGGGACCTTGTTGGGGCCTCCTTGGGCCATCTCGGGGCGGAAAGTTCGAGTTTTCGGTTCGTGGACTCCCTCTTGGGCCGCTCTGGGGACCGTCTTAGGGCCCTTTTGGGCCGTCTGGGGCGCCTCTTGGACCGTCCGTCTTGGGGCCCTCTTCGGCCGTCTTCGGGCCGTCTTGGGGCCTCTTAGGCCGTCATGAAGGCTTCTAGGGCCGTCGTTGGGGCGATCTTGGGAACCTCTTGGTTCGTCTCGGAGCGTCGGAAAGCCGAAAAGGCGAGAAGGCCAAAAACCTTCAAAAACGGTAGGACAAGATTTGATTGTTGCTTCGTGGGGCCCTCTTGGGAGGCCTCTCGGAGGCCTCGGGGGCCGTCTTGGGAGCATCTTGGGCCGTCTTGGGGCCATCGTGTGACATCTTGGGGCCATCTTGGGCCGTCATGGCCTCCTGAGGCTCCCTGCGGAGCCTCGTCGGGCAATATTGGAGGCCTCTCGGGCCGTTCTGGCCCCGCGGTGTCGTCACCATGAGAATCCTCGGGTGGCCCGGAGTAGCCTGGATATGAGGTTCACGCCCCCCGGTTGGCTGCTTGGTGGCGCGGCGGGGCCCCTTATCAGGCAATAAACAGAAGGCAGGAAACAGGACTGGAGAGACATAAGGCCAAACAACAAATGACAGCACATAACACATGACAGCAGGCCGCACACATCTTCGCAGCCTTGCGCCCCCGGAGGGGGCCGGCGGATATGAGTGTATATATTTACAAACATACATACACATATGTGTATATATAACTATATAGAGATATGCATGTTTGTGTATATGTATGTACATGTAAATATATGTATACGTATACATATATATATATATAGAGAGAGAGAGAGAGAGAGAGATCCAGAAGGGCTTCGCACATCGCCGCCGGCCCCCCTCTCTGCAAGAATGTGAGATCTCAGCAATTACAGCCGATGCGAATCCATCTGAAGATGCCGCGGTCTGCGCTTTCGTGGGGAAAACACGGCCCGAGATCCGCCCGATCCGGGGCCCTTCCCGGAGCCCCGCCGCTCGGCTTCTTCCCGCTCTCGCCCCCGCGAGCTGCGCCGGCGTCGAGAGGTTTTGCCTGCGCGCACACGCGCACACACACAGGCACGCACACACACACACACACACACACACACACGCGCACACACACATGCGCAAATACGCACACACACACACGCACACACAGGCACACACACACACGCACACACACACACACACGCACACACACACACGCGCGCACACACAACACACACAACACACACATGCATAGGCACACGCACACAGGCACACGCACACGCACACACGCACACACGCACACACGCATAGGCACACGCACACAGGCACACGCACACGCACACACGCACACACGCACACAGTTGTGTACGTCGCAGCGCGGCAGAAGCAATCCGCAGGCGCGTCCGGGCGAGACCGCTGCGAGCACACACGAGCACACACAAGCACACACACATTCACGCGCACATGTTTGCGTCGGCTGCTAGGCAGAGTAACTGCGCTGGCGGAGGGCTACCTTAATGGGGGTACCGTTGTAGCGCATTGTGCCACCATGCAGGACACACACACATGCTCACACACATGCATACATACACGCATGCCAACATACACGTTCACAGACATACATACATCAATGCAGACATACGTGCCTACATGCATACATATGTGCTTACGTGCGTAGCTACATACTTACACACTACATACATACATGCATGCATCCATACACACATACATACATACATGCATGCATGCATTCATGCACACATGCAAACATACATACATACACACATGCATACGCATATACAACCATACATGTATGCATACATACATACGTACATATATGCACAGATGCATCCATGTAGACATGCATACATACATACATATATGTATACACATGTACACTTAGACATACATACATACTCACATACATATATACATACATGCATGCATGCATGTATACATACATGATTGCATGCATGCGTACATACATGTGTCTGGCACTGTATGCTACATGCGTGCCCTTTTCACAGGTACACGCATTCACACGCACACACACAAATATATATATATATATATGCACATAGAGAGATACGCACAGCTACGATCGTCATCATAACAGTAGACTCGAATACACGTCATAGCCCCGATCCAGAGCTGAGGAGCCGCGTCTACACCAAACGCCACTACCTGACAATCACAGCGCGCCTGCGAACAATCGCTTGTTAATTGATCTATTACGTTTTTTCTGGAAGTGCTTCAATTCTTGCGGGCACGAGGTTTGTTGGTGGAGATGAGCACCTGAGGTCAGGCTCCATGGGAAGCCACCCCCAGATCATTGAAGAATTCCCTCGCTGGTTCCGTTAACATCCCCCGCTCTCCCCAGTCTCGGTACCCCGACGATTTTTCCCACTGCACCATTGCATTAAATAGCGTTGCGCTAGATGGCATGGCATAGCAGCGCACACCGTGGCACACCAGAGCGCATTCCCATACCACAGCATTGCACAGCAAAACCACAACCTTGCACGGCAAAGCACAGCATTGCATAGCGCGGCATGGCGATGTATGGCGTGGCATGTATGCACTGCCACATCATCGCAGATCGCAGAGTGCACCACACACACATATATATGTATACATTGCACATCGTTGCGTGTGACATCTAGTGTTCGCAACCATCATGTGGTGTTGGGTCCTCGTTTTGAATCCGCAGCGCCGCGTCCGTCCGTCCTCCCGTTCCTCCTCCTTCCCCTCTGTTCTACACGTGTCCATTCCCCTGGATTTTCATGGCTGCACAGGGAGCTCCACATAAGGCCCCACTGGGTGAGTACGCATGCGGCTCCCCGCCCATTCCGGCACACCCCTCACACGCTTCGCGGTCTCACAGGGAGCTCCATGTAAGGCCCCAGCGCGTGCGTCCACATGTGGGTCTCCACACATGTCGGCACACCTCTCACACGTATCGTGGCTGAGGGAGCTCCACCGAAGGCCACATGGGGTGCGTCCATATGCGGCTCCCCGCCCATTAGGGAGCCCTACCTGCGTCCCCATGCGGCCCCACGCCAATGTCGGAACACGCCTCACACGTTTCGTGGCCCCATTGGGAGTTCCACCTACAGCCCCAGAGGGTGCGTCCACATGCGGTTCACCGCCCTCTCCGGCACACCCCTCACCACTTCCGTGGCCCCGCAGGGAGCTCCACCGAAGGCCCCAGTGGCGGCTCCCTGCCCATTTCACATGCTTCGCGGTCCCGTCTGACGTGCACCTCTGACGTGCACGGCGCCCTCTCTCTCGCGGTCCCGTCCGAGCTCCACTTTGAGGCCCCAGCAGCTGCGCCCACATGCGACACCCAGCCCACTTCGGCACACCCCCTCCCACGCTCCGCGGCCCCAGACGGAGCTCCACCGAGGGCCCCCGTGGGTGCGCCCGCGTGCAGCTCCCCGCACATGTCGACAGGCACCGCACACGTTTCGTGGTGCCCCTTCCGGCACACCGCCCACGCATGCCGTGGCTCCATGGGGAGCTCCACCCAAGGCCCCAGCGGGTGCGTCCACGTGCGGCTCCGCGCCGATTTCGACACACACACACACACACACACACCTCACGCTTCGTGGACCCAAGTGGAGCTCCACACAAGGTCCCAGTGGGTGCGTCCACGAGCGACTCCTCGCCCATGTCGGCACCCCTCACAAGCTGTACGGCTCCATATTGAGTTCCACCTAGGGCCACAGTGGGTGCGTCCACATGCGGCTCCCCGCCCACCGCGGTACACCTCTCACACGCTTCGCGGTCCCTTTGGAGCTCCACCGGCCCCAGTGGTTGCGTCCACATCCCGCTCCCCGCCTATTTCGGCACACCCTTCACACGCTTCGCGGTCCCGTTGGGACTCCACCGAAGGCCCCAGTGGGTGCGTGCACATGCGGCTCTCCGCCCACTGCGGCACACCCTTCGCACGTTTCGCGGTCCCGTTGGGACTCCACCGAAGGCCCCAGTGGTTGCGTGCACATGCGGCTCTCCGCCCATTGCGGCACACCCTTCGCACGCTTCGCGGTCCCTTTGGAGCTCCACCGAAGGCCCCAGTGGGTGCGTGCACATGCGACTCACCGACCATTTCGGCACACTTCGCACGCCTCGTGGCCCAACAGGGAGCTCCACCGAGGCCCCAGTGGGTGCGTCCATATGCAGCTCCCCGCCTATTTCGGCACACCTCTCACACGCTTCGTGGCCCCATAGGGAGTCTTACTTCGTCCTACCTGCCTTGCTGTACTCACACTTGCATTCGGTTGCATCCTTCGCCAGGGTAAGTTATTGGGCGTAGAGAGTCATAACATGGGACAGGTTTACAGACCCCCTTGGGCAGCAAACGCCGTAATATGTGACAGCTCTGTTCTTCAGGGAAGGCCCGCCCAGAAGACCGTAAGATGTGTTACTTCTCTTGCTTGGGTCCCCGAGGGTCATACATACCATGTGAGCTGTGTTCCATTTGACACGGAAAGGCGTGATATGCGACAGTTCGGCTGCATTTGTGGGAACAGGACTACCCCTACGCGGGGCCAGGCCGGTCTCAATAGGCAGGAGAGGAAGGCAAGAGTTCACGATCATACATTCGCGCATGCACGACAGTCGTACACGCACGCACACGCTTGTTGCTATTGTTGACCAGTGCCTGCATCTGTGCGTTGAACTTAGCAAGTCGATACCAGCACGCATGCGAGTACATCACATGAGTCTTACACGTAAAACTTGGCGCACCAACGTTGCACCTTTATCACAGCACGATAATGTGAGTCGGCAGGCATCATGCACAAGTGGCATGATCAAAACAAAGCCATACTACGCGTTCGCTCTGAAGTGGCACGGCTTACGGCGGCACGATCTGTGATGCAAGAGCTTGAGCACCGTACAAGTAGAGCAAGCAGAGCCTTGCAAGCAATCAGCGTCTCATCGCCAGGAAACCCTCGGCGGCAGCGAGCATTGGTCCTCCTTGCTTGAATTCTACGAGGAGAAGGGCTGGATCGTCGCTGCCAGTGACCTCAAGGCCAAGGCCAAGGGGAAAGGAGGGGGCAAGAGCAATGCCAAGGGAAAGAAGAGAAGCGTGGCCGCGGCAGGCTCCCCAGACACTGGCACCAACAGCAGCCGCAGTCCTCTCCATGGAAAGGCGCGGGTCGATGCTGCCGTGCTGGAGCTGACACGGCGCGGGGATTGGACAGGCGCACGGCGCGCGGCGAAGGGTTGTGTGGTCGCGTGGGTCGCGCGCGGCAACTTGCTCGACACCCTGGGCTTCCGGCCCAGCCTCGCCCACGTTCAGCGCTGCGTCTTCGCGGAGGCGCTTGCCGACCTGCAGGCTTCGGTGCACGCGGAGCCGTCTCTGGCGCCGACGAAGCAAGCCTGGGAGGCGCTGCAGAGCTACTGCCGGACGGGGAATGCTTGCCACTTGCGGGCCATGCCAGAGGACCCATCGGTGTTTTCCGCTCGCGGCGCTGCGATCGCGATCCGGGCGAGCCATGACCCTGCTGACCAGGTCCTGGCTGCGATGCGCAAGCTGGCCCGCGACGGCGCTGCACATGCCGCAGCCGACGCACTTGGCTGGCGCGGTGCCCAGGTCAGCTCGCGGGCTACACAAATTTTGTGTCTGGGGGTTCAGAATGCAGAGTGGATGTGTTTGCGCAGGTTCCCGGTAAGGGCTCGGGCCCAGGGCTCTCTGCCAGTTTGCAGGCCAAAGGCCTTGCACCAGAGGGGTGTCGAGCAGAGGCGACGGAAATGGACTCGTGAAAATACGTGTGCGGAGGGGTGGGGTCTCCAGCATGAGCATCGGCACGCGTGCGTTCGGCACGTGTATTCGCGCGATCCGTGCCACGACGGGGCCGCAAGCGAGGGACCCAACTGGCAAGTGCCGAAGTCCTGCGCCAGAAATGGGCACGTAGAGATACGTGTGCGGAGGGGGGTGGTCTCCAGCATGAGCATCGGCAAGCGTGCGTTCGGCACGTGTATTCGCGCGGTTCGTGCCACGATGGGGCCGCAAGCGAGGGACCCAACTGGCAGAGGCCGAAGTCCTGCGCCGGAAGTGGGCACGTAGAGATACGTGTGCGGAGGAGGGTGGTCTCCAGCATGAGTCTCGGCACGCGTGCGTTCGGCACGTGTTTCATGCGTTTCGGGTCACGACGGGGCCGCAAGCCAGGGACCCAACTGGCAGACGCCGAGTTCTTGCGCCGGAAGTGGACAGCCGAGGGACCAAACTTGCAGGTGGGTGGCGAATTCTGCTACAACTAAAATACTTGTGCAAAGGGGGGGGGCAACATGCCAAAGGGCGCGTGCGCGCGTGGCACGTTTTGGCCAATTTTCTTGCGCGTGCACTTGCGTGCGCGGACAGCGCGGGCCAAACGGAGGGGATGCCAAACATGCGCCTGGCGCGTGCGCGCGGAGCATGTGTTTTCACGTGTCCAGGGGGGCCCAAGGGGGACCCTACGTTGGGACGGAGAGTATTTGGCAAGTAAAAATGCATGTGCGGAGAGGGGTGCACAACATGCCCCTAGCGCGTGTGCGCGGGGCACGTGTTTTCACGTGTTTTCGCGTTTGCCCAATGTTTTACGTGTACCACTGCGTGCGCGGAGAGCGCGGGCCAAACTGAGGGGGGGGCCCGACATGCGCCTGGCGCGTGCGCGCGGAGCATGTGTTTTCACACTTTTCGGGCCACGACGGGGCCGCAAGCGAGATGTTCAATTTGTAGGTGGCGAATTGCTGAAAACGTAATCATTACGTGCGCGGGGGGGGGAATTGCCCCTGGCGCGTGCGCAGGGGGCACGTGACTTCACATATCCACGGGGCCCCAGGGGAGACCCAATTCGGGGGCGGAGAATTCTTCCTGCGTGGAATTGAGGGTGGGGGGGGGGGGATTGCTCGCACGTGTAATCGCGTGCGCGGAGTGGGGTGGGGGGAGGGGGGCAACGGAGGGGGGGGGCAACATGCGGTTGGCGCGTGCGCGCGGGGCACGTGTTTTCACGCGCTTCGGGCCACGGCGGGGCCGCCAGCGAGGGGGGACCCAACCTGGGAGCGCAGAGCTCTCTGCCCGCCGAACAGGCGTTCGCGGAGGGGGGGGGGGGGGGGGGCAACGTGCCTTTGGCGCGCGCGCGCGCGTGGCACGCGTTTTCACGTGTCCACGGGGCCCCTGGGGGGACTCGGCTCGGGGGATGGCGAATTTGTTGCACGCAGAAGCCCGCACGCGGAGGGGTGGGCCCAACGGAGGGGGGGGGGCCGACATGCGCCTGGCGCGTGCGCGGGTCGCCAGCGAGGAACCCAACTTGGCGCAGAATTGCTCGCCCGCTGAAAATGCGTGCGCGGAAGGGGGGGCAACATGCGCCTGGCGCGTGCGCGCGGAGAGGAGGAGGAGGAGGAGGAGGAGGAGGAGGAGGAGGAGGAGGAGGAGGAGGAGGAGGAGGAGGAGGAGGAGGAGGAGGAGGAGGAGGAGGAGGAGGAGGAGGACGAGGACGAGGACGAGGACGAGGACGGGGAGGACGACAAGGACGAGGAGGAGTATGAGGAGGAGGACGAGGACGAGGAGGAGGACGAAGACGAGGACGAGGACGAGGAGGAGGACGAGGAGGAGGAGGAGGAGGAGGAGGAGGAGGAGGAGGAACAGCAGGAGGAGGACGACAAGGAGGAGCAGGAAGAGCAGGAGGAGCAGGAGGAGCAGGCCGTGCAGGCGGTCGCCGCTGCAGATCAGCAATCGGAAAATGTCTCACGCTTTACACTCGAAAGTTTGACTCCAGTTCCTTACCGGGCCCGTGGATCCTTCAAGTCTATACATGCTCACGGCCTCTGAAAAAGAATTTCACTATCGTAGACCTCCTCGAGAGCCCTGGGCGGGGGGATTTTACTCCGAACCGGCGCGGTGACGAATCGATTGGAATTGCTCGGTTTAAACATACATACGCACAATGTCGTCCTCGTCCGTTCGTTTTCTGGCCCGTCTGTCCACCCGCGTTCGCTGTCGAGCCCGTGCCTCTGAGGTACGTCGGTTTGAGACTGTTCTTTGATAGGCTCCAGGGATAACTCGCGTGTTACCCCCCAGGCCCCCACTCCAGTAACGACCCCGCCTGGAAACCATTCACAGGCGTCAATCCCTGCAGCTTTCAAGGGGCCTTGTAGAGACCCCCTCAGAAACAATAGCAACATACAGTCTACGAGTCGTAACCGGATTCCGTAGAGCCATCCGTTGGAAGTCGAGGTGGAGTGAGGAGGAGGAGGACGAGGACGAGCAGGAAGAGGAGGAGCAGGAACAAGATGAGGAGGAGGACAGGAGGAGAAGGGAGGAGGATGAAGACAAGGAGAGATACCAGAG
The DNA here is from genome assembly GCA_963575745.1 of Prorocentrum cordatum. Taxonomy (NCBI): domain Eukaryota; class Dinophyceae; order Prorocentrales; family Prorocentraceae; genus Prorocentrum; species Prorocentrum cordatum. The sequence goes on from CAUYUJ010000280.1 coordinate 36,937, forward strand.
TAAACCCAAGCTTCTTTAACGATGGTGCAGTAAACCTTCTCTCCAATTCCCATTTTCGCAATTCCCCACAAAGATGTGTTTCAACTGCGGGAAGTGCTCCGTTGGAAGACAATCGCCTATAGATATGCAACCACGCCGAAGCACCATAAGACAATTTCTCGGAGTGCAACATCGCAAACCAACGTGACTGCCGCGGCGTGACACTCCTAAACCGTGCCGAACACCCTTTCTGGAGCGTCAGCAATAACAACTTCTGAAACTGCTGTGAGCGGTTGCGGCGAACGTGCGCCGCGATCGGGCCAGCGCCACGCTTTGATAACGGCCCGCCCTCCAGCCGCGAAGCCTCTGCGAACCTTTAAGGCGAATGCGCGCGGCGCTGAGGCGAGAACCACACTGTGAAAACGGTCCGCCCTCCGTCCGCGAAGCCCTCGCGAACTTTTCGGGCGAATGCGCGCGGGCCCCTAAGGCGAGCACCGCACTGTGAACACGGCCCGCCCTCCGTCCGCGAAGCTCTCGCGAACTTGTCGGGCGAATGCGCGCGGCGCTAGGGCGAGAGCCACATTTTGAACACGGCCCGCCCTCCGTCCATGAAGCCCCTGCGAACTCTGACGACGACTGCACGCGTCGCGAAGTCGAGAGCCACGCTTTGAGAACGGCCCGCCCTCCGTCAGTGAAGCTGCTGCAAACTCTCGGCTTCGGGATCACAGATGCTGGTGAAGTCTCGGGCGAAACGCCAGGCCCGCCCGACCGACCCGTCTCGGGGTGCGACAGGGAGGAGTTGTTTTTACAAACGAATATAAGGAGGAGGAAGAGAGGGGGGGAGGTGAGGAGGAGGAGGAGGAGGAGGAGGAGGAGGAGGAGGAGGAGGAGGAGGAGGACGACGACGACGACGACAACCGACGAGGAACGGATGCTTCCGAAGGTGCACAGGCATTATGGTGCACACAGGCATTGAGGTGGTGTGAGGCAAACTGTTGCCGATGTTGCACGAGTCGCACGCAGGCGGGGTGGTGCACATGCGTTGTGATGTACACAGGCGCAGTGGTGCACGCAGGCACTCTGGTGTACACAAGCGCTGTGATGCTCGTGGCTGCTGTGGTGTTTCTGGGCATTGCATTGTGCACCGGTTTTTTTTGTGCACGCAGGCGCCGTGTCGCCGTGGCGAACACGGCTGCTGTGGCACCGCTGTGGTGTGGACAGGCGCTGTGGTGTACACAAGCGCCTTGGTGCACGCAGGCGTTGTGTACATTAACGCTGTAGGTCGCACGACCGCTGTGATGTGCGCAAGTGCCGTAGTGTACGACAACGGTCTGGTGCACGCAGGCGCTGTGGTGTACACAGGCGCTGTTCCGCGCACGGCTGCAGCGGTGCGTCCGTAGCCATTTTGGCTCAAGATGCCACGTCTCCCGCGAGGCGGCGTGGACACCGCTAGTCTGCGGCCATACCCTGCAGTTGTTTCCTCGGTCGAGCTGCGCGCTGCCGAGTGGTCTCGCTCCCCCCAGTTTTGCTCCAGGACATCTGGCCAGCGATGTTTTTCTGGAAGTGCGGTGGGTGCGGTGTCTTCAACCCGCAGGGGCAGGCCAAGTGCGCGTTCTGCGAGCAGGGGCGGCCCTGGCGCTACTGGTCGCAGGGTCGCCGCCGCGGCGCGGGCGGCAATGGCGGCGGTTCGGGCGGGGGCAACGGCGGCCAGGGTGGTCGGAAGCCCTCGGCGCCGTGGGCTCGGGGTGCCGACGGCCAGCGCCCCACCACCAACGCGTGGCACCCGCCGCGCGTGGACGACAAGCAGCTCCAGTGCGCGGTCGAGCTGTCTGCCGAGAAGTGGGAGGCCGCCAAGGAGCTCTTTACGCAGGTGCAGGTCGACGAGGTCGAGGCCAGGAGGGCTGCCCGTGCCAACGGCCTCTGCGCCGCCCGCGATGCCACCGCTGAGCGCGAGCGCGTCGGCAAGAAGCTCGAGGCGGAGGAGGGCAAGGAGCAGCGCATGGCGGCCGACCTCGCGGACCGCCTGCTCAAGCTGGACGCCCAGCAGGCGCTCGTTCGCGCCCTCCGCGAGTCGCGCGAGGAGGCCCGTGCGGCTGCCGCCTCGGCCTCCCCTGGCGTGGCCCAGCCCCCCTCGGCGGAGCTGCTCGAGAAGGTCACCGCCCTTAGCACCTCGGGCAAGGACCCCGCGACCCTCGTCATGGAGCTCCTCGAGCAGGTCGCGGCCTTCGCCATGGCCTCAGCTGCGCCGCCAGCTGCCGCCTCCGCCGACGTGCCCATGGGTGGCGCAGGCGGAGAGGCGGCTGCCCAGCCGCAGCAGCCCGCAGTCCCACCGGTTGCGGCCCAGGGCGGGCTCAAGCCCGAGGTGGACGCCAACCGCCTCAGGGCGGTCCTGTCTGCGGCAGACCCTGCTGGCCTTCTTTACCACACTACTGACGGTGAAGAGCGCAAGCGGCTCGGCGACGCGATGGCCCTCTTGCGCGAGCACGTCGGCAAGAAGTTTCGCGGCGGCCCTGGGCCCGCAGGCTCCGCCGACGGCCCAGCAGCAGCTGCAGCGCCCCCCGCGGCTGCAGCCCCCGCCGCCCCCCAGAGCTAGGGGGCAGCCAGCCGACGGCAGCGTCTGGCGTGGCCTCTCCTTGAATGCGAATGCGTTCGTTCGCCGCGCTGGACCAGCTTTTGTGCAAGGGCGACCTCAGGCAGTGCGACTTCGTCGCCGCCCAGGAGACTCACCTCTCCACCGATCGCGCTGGCGAGGTTGCAGCTCGACTGGGCCGCCAGGGCTGGCAGGCCCTCGCCGCCCCCGCCGCCGACGCGGGCGGCGGCCACCCAGGCCATGGAGGCCTGCTCAGCCTCGCCCCCAGGCACCACGGCCTCGGGCGCTTCGAGGTGGACGGGCTGCGCGGCGGCGTGCTTGTCCCAGGTCGTGCGGCCATCGCGCGCCATAGCGGCGTCATCAGAGGGGTCTTCGTGTGGGTCAACGTGTGCCTCCACACCGCCGAGGGCCTCTCGGCCGCCAACCTCCTCATCCTGGACGCGGTGAGGTCGGCCGTGCAGTGCCTCGGCCCCCCCTTCATCATCGGCGGTGACTTCAACATGGCGCCGCAGAAGCTGTCCGAGGCCACTTGGCTCGGGCAGATCAACGGTGTGGTCATCGGCCCGACGGTCGGCGCCATCAGGCCCTCGGAGCGCGTAGTCGACTTCTTCGTGGTCTCGCCGTGCCTCGCTTCGGCCACCGCCGCCGCTCTCCTCGACTGGGACTTCGGGCCGCATCGGCCAGTTCTCCTCGAGGTTGCCACCCAGAAGGTCCAGCCCTGGATCCAGGTCGTGCGAGCGCCCAAGCCATTCCCGCGGCCGCTCCCTCTGGGCTGCTGCTCCCAGGACTACGGGCCAGCCTGGGCCGACGTCCACTCCAGGATGACCAGCGCTGCCTCTGTGGACGAGGCTTGGAAGGAGGTCATCAGGATGACTGAGACGGTCTTGATCGATCGGTGCGGCCTCAGCGAGCAGGGCAGCAATAACTGCGTCAGGGAGGAGCCGCCCACGCTGCAGTGGGTGCTCGCCAGCAAGCCCAACCTCCCCAGGCACCCCGAGCTGGATTCCAGCGCACAGTGGATCCCCCAGTGGGTCTTCGAGTCGCGCAGGGCCGCCTCGCTGAGCACCGCGCGCTCGCGCCTCGACGGGCTGCTCAGCCAGCGCAGGCTCAGCGCCAGGCTGCCGCCCAACACCGACGGGGACATGGCCGACCAGCAGCGGCTCAACGTGTGCACGGCGCTGGCGCTCATCGGCAGCGTCTCCGATTCTTTCGACGTGCCTTCAGCAGGGTGCCTCGCGGAGCTCGTCGGCGCCATTTCCAAGCAGCGCATCGAGGGCGCCATGAAGTTGGCGAGGAAGCGCTTCGACAGCTGGATCGACCAGCAGCACGCGCCGGGCGGCAAAGGGCTGCGCGCCTTCACGCGCGAGCCCATGCCTTGGCACCCTCGCCCGCTGGCCGCCGACGCGCCCGACGGCGAGGACGGGCCGCCGCTGCTCGTCGAGGAGTGGACGCGCCATTGGAACGTCGGCGCCCCCGTGGCGCCGCCGCGGTGGCCCGCCGACCTCGGCGAGCGGCCTCCGCGGCCATCCGTCGCCCGCATGCGCGAGGTCTTCCGCGGCGTCGCCGCCGCCGCGGGCGCGAGCTGCGACGCGTTCTGCCCCCGCGACTTCGACGCCTTCGACGACAGCGGCGTCGAGGCCAACATCGGCCTGCTCCTGAGGGTCGAGCAGGAGTGCTGCTGGCCCCCCTTCATCAGCAAGCTCGCGTTCATCAGCAGGAGGGAGGGTGGCGGAAGGCCCATCGCCCTCCTCGCCGCCCTGGTCCGCGCCCACGGGCGCCCGCGGCGAGACGTCGCGGCCGCCTGGGAGAGGGCCCACCCCAGGGCTTTCTGGTGGGCCTGCGCAGGCAAGGCCTGCGAGCGCGCGGTCTGGCAGCAGCTGGCTTGGAGCGAGCGGCTCAAGGCCAAGCGCGGCGAGATGCCCGACCTTGACTGGAGCTCGGTGGCGGTCATCCTCGACTTGTGGAAGGCATTCGAGGAGCTGAGGCACCTGCACCTGATCGACGCCGCCGTGCAGCACGACTTACCTGTCTGGGCGGTGAAGCTCCAAATCTCCTTCTACCGTTTGCCTCGGGCGCTGGAGCTCAACGGCGCGGCCTCGGACCTCACCGAGGTGCAGCGGACGGTCCTCGCTGGGGACATGTGGGCCCCACTTTCTTCATGAAGCTCATTCTCCTCAGCCCACTCGACCGCGCACTGCGGGCCTCGCCGAGCATCGCCCCGTCGGTCGTGGTCGACGACCTGGTCGTCCAGCGGGTTGGAGGCAGCAGGCGCGCGACCGACGACCTCGTCGCCAGCGTCGCCAGCGTCGTCGGCGAGCTGCGCACGGTGGACATCCACGTCGCCACCAAGAAGTCGCTCCTGCTGGCCGGCACGCCCGCAGCGGCCACGACGCTCGAGAGCCGCCTGGCGCAGGCAGCCAAGGCGCTGCCAGTGGGGGCCGCCCGCAGACTTGGGGTGGACTACGCCCTGGCTGGGCGGGCGCCCAGGCTCGTCCGTCGGCGTCGTCTCAAGCAGGCCGCGCGGCGGTTCCCTCGCCTCAGGAGGCTCTTGGGCCCAGGTCGCCGCCGCTGTGTCGCGGCGAGGAACTTCAAGCAGGGAGTCGAGGCCAGCTTCGCCTACGGCGTCTGCTGCACGGAGCTCAGCGACACCGACCTCAACGTCGCGCGCGCTGGCGTTCAGGTCGGTCCAGATCAGGCCCTCTGGCAAGAGCCGCACCGCCGTCCTCGCCACCACCGGCAGGGACTACGACCCCGTGTTCAGGGCGACGCACGGCCCAGCGCGCACGCTGCACAGGGCAGTTTGGGAGCAGTGGCTCCCCAGGCAGGCCCTGGACAAGGTCTTCGCGGCGGCCCTTGCCTCTTCGGGCAGCTGGACAGACTGCCGCGGCCCCGTGGGGGTCGCTCCCCCCTCCATGCGCCGCGTGGGCTGGGAGGCGGCTTCGCTGGACGCGTGGACCACGCGCGACGGCTTTCACCGCGGCGTCAGCGACGCGAGCCCGTGGCTCACCAAGAAGCTGCTGGGCCGCAGCTGCGAGAACTGGCAGGCGAAACAGCTCGGCAAGCACGACGCCTCCTGGCTCGACGTCGGCATCAACGTCGGCCAGCTTCGGCGGTGGACGGCCAGCGGTCGTGGCACCTCCCAGGAAACGCGGGGCTGGCCCAGCCCCAGCAGCGAGCAGCGCGGCTACCTCAGGTCCTGCATCGTCGACGGCCAGTGGACCAACGCCAGGACGCACGGCAACAACCCGAGGTGCGCCCCCTCGGACCTCTGCGAGCTCTGCCCTGACCAGGTCGGCGACATCTGGCAAATGCACCTCTGCTGCAGCGCCATTCAGGACCACGGCCTCAGCCTCCCGCGCGAGATCGCCTTGTTGCTGCCGCAGAAGGACAACGCGGTCGTCAAATACATCGTCGGGCGCGTCCTCGTTCCAGCCCCACGGCTCCAGTGGAGGTCTCCCGGCGGCGGCTTCCTCGACCACCTCCGCTGGTGCTGCGGCGAGCCAGGCGAGCCCTTCGTCGGCCAGCCGCTCTACTGCGACGGCTCGCTGTGCGACGCGCAGCTTGCCGAGTGCCGTGGTGCGCAGGCCGCGGCAGCGGTCGTCGAGCTTCCTCCAGGCACCGAGGAAGTCGACCCAGGCGCTGGCAGCCGCACCAAGGCGCTGGGCGCGCCTCTGGTTGGGCCCTGGCAGAGCATCGAGGGCGCGGAGCTGCTGTCGGTGCTCATCGTCCTGCGGCGCGCCGCCCCGCCCATCGAGCTGCACTGCGACGCCAGCTTCGTCGTCGACGGCATCAACCTTCGGGGCGAGGCCCGCGCCACGCTGGCGTCTTCAGCGTGGGGGCATCCCTGGCGGCAGGCGTGGCAGGCGCTCCACGACTTCGGCGGCGTCGGCCCCGCGGGGCTCACGATCGTCAAGATCAAGGGCCGCGCCGCCCTCGCCCACGTCGCCCGCGGCGTCATCACGAGGACGCAGCACCGCGGCAACTACGAGGCCGACCACGTCGCAGGCGGGATCGCCTACCACCTGCGCGCCCCCATGGCCGAGAGGCAGCGGCAGCTGCGCGCCCAGCTCTTCGTCGACGGCGCCACGCGCTGGGCGGCCACGGCCGGTGCCCCCGCGGCTGCCGACAGGCTCGACAGACCCGCGGCTATGTGGCCCGCGACGAGGCCAACAAGGACCGCCTCCATCTCGCCGAGCACTCGTTCGGCACGCTCGCCTCGGGCCACTGGCGCTGCACGGTTTGCCTGCGCACGGCGCGCACCACGAGGTCGAAGCAGGTGCTGTGTCGGACCCCGTGCGCCCCCAAGATCGCCTCGGCGGCCGGGGGGGCGGCGCCGTCCAGCTTGGCAGCAGGCGCGGCCCTAGCGGCGGCGGCGGCGGCGGCGACTGCTGCAGCCCCCGACGGCGCCGACGGCCGACCAGGAGAGCCCGGCCCAGATCGGAGCCAGGACCCCACGCCGAGTGCGGCGGGGCAGGCGCCCGCGACCGCAGGCGCGCTCGGCTCGGCCCGCGGCCGGGGCCCAGCGCCGAGCAGGGGGGGGGGGCAGCCGCCCGCCCCCGCGCGGGCCACCGCGACCCAGGGCGCCACCGCGGCCAGCGGCCAGGTCGGGGCCGGACCCCCCCCAGCGAGCAGGCCTCGGAGGATGCCGCGAGGTCCCGATCCCCACGACTCGGCCGCCAGCCGCGCCAGCCGTCGGCGGGCCCAGCGGTGCCCCTTGGGGGCGAGCCTGACGACGAGGACTGCCCGCCGCGGGCGCGCGACGCCTTCGGCCACGTCGCGCAGCGCGCCTTCGGCTACGCACTGTGCGCGCGGTGCCACGCCCACGCCAGGGAGCACCTCGGCAGCGTCAAGGCCCTGGCATCCCAGTGCGCCCCACACGTGGGCGAGGCGGGGCGCGTCCGACGTCTTCGGGCTGACCGCATTCGCAGAGGCCAGCACCCCGCCAGCTCGGCGCGCCTCGTGGACGGCGCGGCGGCTGCCGAGCGCGGCCGCCCCCGCCGCGCGGCCGCGCTAGCCGCGCGGCCCTTCGGCGCCACCACCGCGCCCCCAGCGCCTCGACGGCCCCGCGTCGTCGGCGGCTGCCCCGCGCCGCGACGGCCCACGCGTCGTCGGCGGCTGCAGGCCTCCGCGCGCCCGTGGCGCGCGCGGGGGGCGTCGGTCAGCGCCGTCCTCCTGGGGCTTTGCGAAAAAAAGAGGCTGCAGCGGTGCATAGGGGCACAGTGGTGTACGCAGGCGACGTGGTGCACGCGCTTGCCCTTGGTGTGCAGAGGTACTGCGGTGTACACGGGCGCTGTGGTGCACGCAGGCGTTGTCGTGTACACAGGTATGTCGTGCACACAGGCCGCTGCTGGCGCGCCTCGGGGGTGCACGCCGCAGCCGCCGTTACTGTTACTGCCCCCCGCCGACCCTCCACCCCCCCGTAACACAAAATACCCCATGTGGACAACATGACGATCTCTTTGTCCATTTCTATTCACCAATCCTCTACGACTCAGGATGTCTGGGTGGCTCTCCGAACATCCCCTTTTGTGTTGGCTGGTTAGAATGTTCTGCTTCGTGATTTGTGGATCACAGCGCATTGTTCGCGATTCGTTCGTAGTTAATTGCCAGTGTTTTGTACGCCGTGGCGTGTGACCCGTCATTTGTGATTTTCGCCCCTTGGCCTGCGGTTTGTGATCCGTGGCTGGTGTGTGGCTTGTGGCACAGGAGGTTTCGTGGCTTGTGGCTCGCTGTTAACGACTCTTTGTTCGGGCTGGTTCGTGGATCTTGGTTCTTGGCACTTGCTTCATGATTTGCGCCTCGTGGCGCGTGGTTCTTGGTCGGCTCGTTGTTGGTGGTCCCTGGTTCTCGCCTGAGATTTGTGGCTGGTGGTGCGTAAATTTCAGTTCGTGGGTAGTGATTGCCGGTTCTCGTTTCGTGCAGCTTATTTCGTGTCTCGTAATTGGTGCCTCCTGTTTGATTGATGGTTCGTAGCTCATTGCTTGTGATCCGTGGCCTGTGCTGTACTGATCGATATGCCTCATTCCATCATCGGTTGCTTCGCCGGCGCCCCGTGCGCTGGCTGGAATTTCTGTGTTTTCGGCTGGTGCTTGGCCGTGGGCTTCTCGCGGGAGCCGTTGGGATTGCCCAAGTCGGGTGGCGGCCAACGCAGTTCTTATCAGTGCAGGTGCGTCTGGGGAAGGTGCATCCTCGCATGCCTCTTCAGTGACACCTCTTGTGTGAGAAGCTGCCAAGCGTTCCCCCTTCCCCCGAGGTGTGGCAGTTCGGCGACGGCAGCTTCACCTCCCAGGCCGAAGCTGCCGTGCGCTCCGTCCTCGCTTACTCCTGGCTGGCCACGGTGGAGGCGCTCGAGGGCTCCAGCCTGCAGCAGCGCGCCGAGGCGATTGCAGCCACTGCAGCGCTGCATGCAGAGCTCGAGCCTCGCGAGCTCGAGGTGCTGTCGGCTGCCACCGAGGCGTGCGCGGCGGCGTGCCTGGAGGCGGGCAGCGACGCCGCGGGCGAGGTGCTCGGCGCCCGCGGGCGCCTCCCCGACTGCCGCGACGGCAGGCTCCGTGCGCAGGTGGAGGCCCTCCTGGGGCGCGGCGCGCCGGTGCTGAGGGACCACCCAGAGGCGTGGACGGCTGCGCGCGAGGCGCGCGTGGCGGCCTGTGCACCTCCAGCTTTCGCAGGCACGGCTCGTCTGCGCGAGCGATTCGGCGTCGCGGTTCCGGACGGCGGCCCAGCGGCGCTGCAGCAGGTGGTCGAGGAGAGCTCATCGGCCCTCCTGTCCGACAGTGTCCGTGGTCGCGCTGCTGGGCGCGTGCTGCGGCTCATGTTGGCGGCAGCGGCAAAGGCACCACGCATCAGTGCGATCAGCATGCTGGACGCGTTCCGACTGGCCGATGCGTCTGGCCTTCTCTGCACCCTGAACCCGCCCTCCGGGCGGTTTGCAGACGGTGGTGCCGCGACCCCGGCAGAGACGTGGATGGCATTGCAGCTGCTCTTCATGCCGCTGGACCAGGAGTCTCTGGCAGAGCTTCTCGCAGAGCATGCGACCCCGACGGAAGAAGCGAAGATCATGTTGGAGGATGCCTCTGTGCGCAGATGGCTCCGTTCGATGCCTGGCCCGACCCAGGGCGATGTAGAGGCAGAGCGTTTTGTCCGACTTTGCACCGGGCGGTTTGCGTGAGGCCAGCTTGAGCTAGGAGTGCCCATCGATGTTTTGGACGCTGCACGCTGCAGGACAGCTGCGGATTCCAAGTTGTGAGCAACTTGCGGGATCGTAATTTTCCGCCTTGCCTTACTGGCCAGCGTAATCATACTTTTCTGGCTGGCGTGGCGTGGCCTGCTGATTATATAAGTGGCGGGTTGGGCCACAAAGAACATGTTCGCACTGCGCTTTTGCCCCGCCTCCCTGGCCTCGCTTTATGTGCTTCGGCCTCTTCCCTTCACTCCTCCTCCGCTTTGGCAGGGCGCCTCCTCATTTCACGCTGCGACGCAGACTAGCTGTTGACGCGGTGGTAGTCGGCGGGGTAGCCCCTGGAAACAAGACGTGCAGTCCCATCAGCCTTGAGGTCCTCGTGCCAGCCTCCCGGCTGCTGCAGCTTCGTTGCGTGCCGCTCGCGCGCGAGGCAGGGGACGGGCGCCGCTCCTGCAGGAGGGCGGGCGCTCCCGCCGATCCTGCTGCCGCCCTCGTGTCCCCCAAGCTGCCGCCGCGCCCTGTGGTCCTGGGATGCTGCGGGCAATACTTATTTCCATATGAAGATTGTCTTGGAATGTCTGGGAAGGGGTACCGCAAGGCCGAGTCGCACTGGATATGGATAAAATCGAGCCTTCGGGGGCCAGATGTTTATCCATATCCAGTGCGCCTCCAGTTTCTGGGGAAGGTAGCCCAAAACTCCAAGACTCGCTGGGTGTGGACATAACTATTGCCCGCCGATGCGTCTGCATGGGGAACGCTCGCTCCCAGCGAGGCGTTCCAGGGCAGGTCCGAGGCGGGGTGCTCCCTCGGCCTGGAGGGATCGCGGAGCCGACCCGTCGCCCTCGAGGCCCTCGGCGGAGGCCGGCCGGAGGCCCGCGGAGGCGGGCAGAGGCCGTGCAGCGGCGGCTTCGCCGGTGGGAGTTGGTGTTGGCCCCCTGAGCGAGCTTAACGCCAGCGAGCGCACCCAGGGTTTGTGCAGTTGGCCAAGCGGTGTCGATCGGGTCCCTTTGGCCATCTCGGGCCGAGGCCGCCTGGAGCCCCACGGGGTTCCATGGCATTCTGGCCCCCCGTTCAGGTTGCAACCCCCTGGGAGTTCGAATTGGTTTTACTGGCCCGATCTGCTGAATATGGGTGCGACTCTGGTTCAATCCAGTTCGAGGGCCCCCTACTCGGGCTGGACAGGTCTGAGTCGAACCCGCAAGCACATCCCAGGGGCTGCGAGCTAGCCCTGTCGTGCTCCCTGTGACCTCGGCTTCTGGGGAATCGGACAGATCTGGTGGCGCGCACAGCGGGGTGGCGTGAGAGCGACGTGCTTCTCAAGCATGCGGCCTCTTAGAAGACAGGAGCCTTCTGACCCGGAGGCTTGCAAGAAGAATCCGTCGAAGCCGGGAGGGCTTCCAAGTAGCACCCTGCCTTTTGAGAAGCTCCGCGCCGTCCCTTTTGTGCGCTCCGCCACAAAACCACTCGAGCATGATTGCACACAGGGCAGCGACGTGCGAGGGTTAAGTCGGGCGTGTCCCTCTACAGGAGGAATGTTCGAAAAGAGTCCAGCCAAAAATAGCCTGGGGACGATTATTTGAGCCTTTGTGGACTGTTTTGGACTTTGCTTTGAACATGTTCCAGTTTTCCTCCAGAATCCGCCTGTAGGAGGACATGCCCGACCCAGTCCCAGGACCATCCTGGCCCTCGGCCGAGGGCTTCCAGCCTCGGCTCCAGCCTGTTCGCGCAAGGGCCTCGCACCCCCAGCGCGTGCCCTGCAGGAGCGCCGAAGAAGGCACGCCCGGGCCTGGCAGCGGCGAGCGGCGGCCACGCGTCTGTCCCCCGAGTCTGGTCCCATCCTCCTCCTCCTCCTCCTCCTCCTCCTCCTCCTCCTCCTCCTCCCTCCTCCTCCTCCTCCTCCTCCTCCTCCTCCTCCTCCTCCTCCTTCTCCTCCCCCTCCTCCTCTCCTCCTCCTCCTCCTCCTCCTCCTCCTCCTCCTCCTCCCTCCTCCCTCCTCCCTCCCCCTCCTCCCTCCTCCTCCTCCTCTCCTCCTCCTCCTCCTCCTCTTCCTCCTCCTCCTCCTCCTCCTCCTCCTCCTCCTCATCCTCCTCCTCCTCCTCCTCGCCATCATCCTCTCCCTCTCTCCGTCCTCCGACCAACGCAGGGCCACAAGGCCTGCCGCGGGACGGAGAGCACGCACCCCGCCAGGCCCCAGGGCCGCGGCGCGAGCCCTCGCGACCTGGGCTGCGGCCCTCGCCGGACGAGTGTCTCCATGATTGAGAACTCAGATGCTCCAGATTTCGTAATAAAGGGAGGGGGGTCTCATTTCGGGGGAGGGTCTCTTCCAGGCTATCTTGGAGGGCCTGGGGGGTCTGGGGACGATGTTTTGGAGGGTTCTCCCACGGGGGAGGTCTGAAATGGCTTGTCTTGGAGGGGCCAGACCCCCTCCCTTTTATCACGAAATCTGGAGTCATTCTTGGCACCATAACTGTGCAACGGCAGAATGAACATGTCACAGAATGTCTCCTGGAGGCTGTGGACATGTCAGACGGTCGGAGGGAAAAGCCGTATGCCCGAAATGATCAGCCTCAGAAGCGGCCAGAAAACCAGCCCGCCAGGGCCCCTTTCGATCCATCTGCGAGGGCCGCGGCCCGTGCCGCCGTGGCCAGCGCCGCCTCGGCCCGCCTCGCCTCCCGTGTCCTCGGGGGTCCTCGGTGAAGTGCATCCCTGCTGCTCGGCGCCACTGGCGCCCACCTCCGGCAGCGGCGCCGCTGCTCCCTGCAGGGGCGAAGGAGCTCCTCCTCCTCCTCCTCCTCCTCCTCTTCCTCCTCCTCTTCCTCCTCCTCTTCCTCCTCTTCCTGCTCCTCTTCCTCCTCCTCCTCTTCCTGCTCCTACCCTCCTCTTCCTCCTCCTCTTCCTCCTCCTCCTCTTCCTGCTCCTACCTCATCACCCTCCCTCCCCCCCCCGCCTCCTGACCCTGGTAGGGTGGGGGCGTTGGTTAAGGAATGCGTCCGGGGGGGCTTCAGACCCTGGAGGGTTCCTTATCTGATGTGGAGTCGGGGGCGGACAGAACCCCCAACAGTGACACGTCGATTAGTGAATTGTCCGTTTTCGGCTCTCGAGAGGGCGCCGCGGCCGTTATTTTCCAGGCTTGCGCCCGCCAGGTTTGGGCCTCAGGTCGTTTTCACTAAACCACGTTTTACTAAAGGGAGGTCTGTCCATCCCCGATGGGGGGCGAACAGGGGAATGAAGAATGACATAAACGAAAAAACTCGGAGGTCCGCGCGGATTTCTCGGATCCGCGCGCGCTGGACCCCCTGGCGGCGCCTCCGGCGCCGATCCGAGAAATCCGTGCGGACCTCTGAGTTGTTATGTTTCTGTCACTCTTCGTTTCATTCTTCGTTCCCCTAACGAAGGAGCACGATGGTATGAAGCTCCTCCTCCTCGTGACCCTGGCGGCTTCGGAGTTCGGCACCGCCCTTCGATCATCGATGGAGTGACCGCAGCCGCCAGCAGCAGCAGGGGGGGACAGCAGCAGCATTGGCAGCAGGAGGCCGGTGTCCTCCGTGCGTCGGCCCCTCCTCCCGTGGCCCCTGCGCGCTCCGAGGTTCGACCCCCCCTTGGCCTTCCCCATCGGGGGCCACGGCCAGGGGCAGCAGCTCGCGCCTGCGCCGCACGAGCGGCGCCCGAGGTGAGAACGGCCGCGCGGGCAGCTGCGCGCGAGCTGCCTGGGTGAGATCGCGCGGGGACGCCCTCATTTCCCACGCCGCGTGCCGCACCAGCGGCGCGCGTGAGCTGCCACGTCGTAAGCCCTGCGCCGTGTCATCGCGAATAAGGCCCCTGCAGTTCGCCGCCCACATGCCACCAGTGACAGGCGTCAGCCTCTTCCCCGCATGGGCATAAACTTTAGAAGGTGCGCGCGGATTCCAGGGGTCGGCGCGGAGCTGGGCCCCCTGGCGGCGCCTCCGGCGGCGCCCCTGGCGTGCTCCGCGCGCCAGAGTAGGTGCGCCCAGCGCCGATCCAAGAGATCCGCGCAGACCTCAGAGATCGGTTCCGAGAGGGTACCCTAGTGTTCTTCTTCTTCTTCTTCTTCTGTTTCTTCTTTTTCTTCTTCTTCTTCTTCTTTGTTGGAAGCTCGTGTGCATCCTGGGGAGGGTCTCCTTGGATGTTCGGAGTGTTTTTGGCCGACGGAGGGTCCCATGTTCTTGAAGGATGTTCTTCTGGCCTAGGTCCCACTGTATACGGTTGTGCCGCTTTCCTCTCTTTTGACCGAGTCAGGCGTCAGCCTCACCCCCTTTCTGGTAGCCCCCCTCCGGAGGCAGCGCTGGCTGCGGCGGGGCAGGCGTGCGCCCATGAAGCTCCCGAAGGGCGCGGCTGGCCTTTCCCGGAAGCCCCTCCGCCGAAGGATGCGTGACCGCGTCGTCGCCGCCGAAGCCGTCGGCCGACGTGACGCGGACGACGTGGCCGCGGTCACGTCGGACGACGACGAGGGGGGAGTGGGAGGACGGAGGGAGGAGGAGGAGGAGGAGGAGGAGGAGGAGGAGGAAGGGAGGAGGAGGAGGAGGGGAGGAGGAGGTCTGCTACGAAGGGGGAGCAGAGGAGGAGAGGAGGAGGAGGAAGAGGAGGAGGAGGAGGGGGAGGGGGCGGAGGAGGGAGGAGGAGGAGGAGGAGGAGGAGGAGGAGGAGGGGAAGAAGGATTCTGCTACGAAGGGGAGCAGAGGAGGAGGAGGAGGAGGAGGAGGAGGAGGAGGATCACTGACGAAACGGCCAGGTCTGCGATCGGGCCACCATTTCTCGGGTGTGCCTCGAGGACGAGGAGGTACGTACAGGAGGAGGAGACGGGGGAGGAGGAGCATGAGGAGGAGGAGGAGGAGGAGGAGGAATGGACAATGAGGAGCATGAGGAGAAGGAGGAGGAGGTGGAGGAGGAGGAGGAGAAGGAGGAGGAGGGGGATCCCCAGGCTGTTGCGCCACATCCCGCTTCTTAGCATTACTAGAGGGTTCAATGCTACAGAATCGGAAACGCAACGGGCTCAGGGACCTGATTCCCAGGTCCTGGGTGCTGGGGATAATTTCAATCACAATGGGGTTGCTTCAGCCAGTTGGGGAGAAAAGCCTTGCTGCGCTACGAATAATCAGTACGCATGGCCGCTGCGTGGAATTTCCAGCCGAACCGGGCGGGGTTCCCTGCCGCGGCAAGAGTTGGTAGCTGTTTCGGCTTGAGTCGCTGCCCCCCCCCGTGGCGCAGAAAAACCTTCCAGAGGAAGGCTTCGCCTTCTTCAGGAAGGTTCTTCAGAGGAGGGTTCGCAGAGTTGCCTCAGCGGTCTCGATCAAGCCTGGATCTGCAGCTCGCCCAGGAGACCGCATCGTCGAGGTGAGCGGCACCGTTGACAACGCCAGCGCTACCAGATCAGCCCATGCCTTGCGTTCGCCATTAGTGTGGCCCGACGGCAGACGGGATTCCGACTTTGCGCTGAGCAGTAAACAACATTCAAGTGACCTTGACGACGGCAACCCCATCGCCGAATGATGATGATGATGATGATGATGATGATGATGAGGAGGAGGATGAGGAGGAGGAGGAGGAGGAGGAGGGTGCAGGGAGGAGAGGAAGGGTGATGATGATTGTGGTGATGATACTGGTGATGAAGGAGGAATGTGATGATGATGCTGCTGCTGCTGATGATGATGATTGTCATTCTTATGCTGACGATGATGATGATGTTGATGATGATGATGTCGCTATGGCTGCTGATTGTGGTGGTGGCGGTGATGACGACGATGATGATAATGGTGATGAAGATTATGATGCTGATGATGGTGGTGACGACGGCGACGATGATAACGATGATGACGATGCTGACGATTCTGATGATGCTGATGATGACGATGATGATTGTGATGATCGGGCTGCTGCTTGCTGCTGAGATGATGATAATGATGATGCTGCTGATGATGATGATGATGATGATTATGATGATGATGATGATGATGATGATGATGATGATGATGATTATGATAATGGTGGCGGTGGTGGTGGTGGTGCCTTAGCTGCCCTGGTACGCCTGTCTCGAAACGCAACACGTATCGTGTTGAGCACGACCGTGGGCTCTCATGTTGACACGTTGCGTGTGCGCTCAACCTATGGGCCCACGTTTTGTCGAACTTATCGCGTTAGGCCGACGTGTTCAGTCTACGTTTTGAGCTTCGTATAACTGCGCTGCGTGTTGCGTGTTGCGTGTCGAGCTAGCTACGGGTGGTGGTGATGGTGCTGATGATGATGGTGATGATGATGATGGTGGTGAAAGTTGCTCATTGATCGCGGTAATCGTGATGATGCTGATAATAATGATGATGCTGATGATGATGAAGCTGACCATGATGATGATGATGCTGATGAGGATGATGAGGAATATGAGGATGATGATAATGGGGATGGTGCTGCTGATAAAGATGATGCTGATGATAACGATGAGGATGATGATGATGGTGCTGGTGATGGTGGTGATGATGTTGATGATGATGACGATGCTGATGAGGGTGATGATGATGCTCCTGATGATGCTGCTGATGATGTTGACGATGTTGACGATGATGACGGTGATGATGATGTTGATGAGGTTGACAAGGATGATGATAATCATGATGACAATGCTGATGATGATGATGATGATGATGACGGTACTGATGATAACAATGACGATGGTGATGATGTTGACGGTGGAGATGGTGATGTTGATGTTGATACTAATGATGATGGTGGTGGTGATGATGTTGATGACGATGATAATGCTGAGAATGATGATGATGCTGCTGATGATGACTACGATGTGTAAGATGATGATGATGATGGTGGTGGTGGTGGTGGTGTTGATGACGAAGGTGGCGATGATGATGAAGATGACGATGATGATGATGATGATGATGACAACGATGATGACTACCTTGATGATGACGACGACGATTAGGATGATGATGATGGTGATGATGATGATGGTGGTGATGGTGGTGGTGATGATGATGGTTGTGGTGCTGAGGATGAGGATGTTGATACTGATGATGATCATGATCATGACGCCGATGATAATGATGATGCTGACGATGATGATGATGCTGCTGATGATGATGATGACGGGGACGACGAGGATGATGATGATGCTGATGATGATTATGATGATGATCATGATCTTGATGCTGATGATGTTGATGCTGATGATGACGATGGTGATGATGATGATGATGGTGATGATGATGACGCTGATGATGATGCTGATGATGACGATGATGCTGACGATGATGATGCTGTTGATGAGGATGATGAGGAAGACGGGAATGATGAGAATGAGGATGGTGCTGCTGATGAAGATGATGCTAATGATAACGATGATGATGATGATGATGGTGATGGTGATGGTGATGATGATTATAATGATGTTGATGATGATGTCGATGCTGATGCGGGTGATGGTGATGCTGCTGCTGATGATGATGCTGATGATGTTGACGATGATGACGGTGATAACGATGCTGATGAGGATGACGAGGATGATGAGAATGATGATGACGATGCTGCTGATGATGATGACTACGATGATGATGATAATGACGTTAGTAATGGTGTCGATGGTGAAGATGATGATTATGTTGGTAATGTTGATGAAGGTGGTGATGGTGATGCTGATGCTGATGCTGATGATGATGCTGATAATGATGATGATGCTGATGATGATGACGATGTGTATGGTGATGATAATAATGGTGGTGATGACGATGACGAAGTTGGTGATGGTGATAATGGTGACGATGACGATGATGATGATGATGCCGATGATGATGATGATGATGACGATGCTGATGATGATACTGACGATGGTGATGATGGTTGTGCTGCTGATGATGATGATGATGCTGTTGGTAACGATGATGATGGCTGTGGTGGTGATGCTGGTAATGATTATGATGATGCTGCTGCTGATGATGATGACGATGTGCAAGGTGATGATGGTGATGGTGGTGATGCTGATGACGAAGATGACGAAGATGATGGTGGTGATGACGATGACGATGACGATGACGATGCTGGTGATCATAACGATGACGATGACGACGATGATGATGATTATGACGATGACGATTCTGATGATGGTGATGATGATGACTGTGGTGATGGTGGTGGTGGTGATGGTTATGCTGCTGATGATGAGGATGCTCATGATGCTGCTGCTGATGATGATCACGATCATGACGCTGACGACAATGATGATGCTGACGATGACGATGATGATGATGATGATGATGACGATGTTGATGATGATGATGATGCTGACGGGGATGACG
>CAUYUJ010000280.1:60735-75735 GCA_963575745.1 Prorocentrum cordatum
GAGGAGGAGGAGGAGGAGAAGGTGGAGGTAGTACGAGCAGCGCTGATTGGCGCTGCTGGGGGAACCAGGTGCTGGGGCCGCTGTTCTCTGGCCCGCCCTCCCTCCTCTCACCCGCCTCCCTTGCGCAGCTCGTCACCGAGGGGAGAGGAGGTGGAGGAGGAGGAGGAGGAGGAGGAGGAGGAGGAGGAGGGGGAGGAGGAGGAGGAGGAGGAGGAGGAGGAGGAGGGAGGAGGAGGAGGAGGAGGAGGAGGAGGGAGGAGGCGGAGGGAGGAGAGGAGGAGGAGTGAGGCGGAGGAGCGGAGGAGCATGATGATGAGGAGGAGGAGCAGCAGGAGGAGCAGGAGGAGGAGCAGGAGGAGTAGGAGGAGGAGGAGGAGGAGGAGGAGGAGGAGGAGGAGGAGAAGGCGGAGGATGAGGAGGAGGAGCAGGAGCAGGAGGAGGAGGAGGAGGAGGAGGAAGAGAAGAAGGATGATGATGAGGAGGAGGAGGAGGGGACCTGGTGAAGGCGCACGGGCGCTTCTGCGGATCGCGGGCGCTCGAGGCTTCTGCGAAGTGCTTCCTGCGTTTGGCGGCATTTGCTGCGGTGCTGTCGTCGACATACTGTGTAAGGACGTGGCAGCAGATGGTCGGGGGTTGGGACCTGGCCGAAACCTGGCGTGGCCTCGCGAGGGCCAGGGCACGTCTTGGTTGAGCGGGCCACCTCTCGTCGGGAGGGGGCTGGGGCGTTCCTCGGAGTTCGATCGCTCCCCGGCCTTCGGCCACGAGTGTGCCGACGCCCTGGCTGCTGGGACAGCAGAATCAGCGTGGACCGAATTCACACCGGCTCCGATGCCACACGCGGGTAGGAGGGACGCTGCGGCGGCCTTGGTCCGACGGCGGGCGCGGAGAGCCCTGGGAGCGCCCATCCAGGCCGTGCTGCGGCCCTCGGAGCGCCCCCTCCGCGAGGGGGGCCCTCCTTGACCGAAGGTGGCTCGGGCTTCGCAGGCCTCCGTTCTTCAGGGGGGTCAGGCAGGGACCATGTTCTCCAAAGAAGTTCCAGTTCAAACCCTACTAATTGGTCTGTTGGCCCCCCCCTAATTCCGACGTCCCCACCTAGTTCCTGTGGCCACTGACGCAGCTGCTGGGCCGCACGGCCCAGTACGTTATACAGCACAGTGGACTGGAGTGTGCGCGTGTGGAAAACAGGATCGTCCTCATCGTCATCAGCATCGTCAGCATCACCATGTCAACGCTGGCTGATATTTGTTTGTCGCAGGTGGGATTGAAATTCGAATCCAGATTCGATGTGCCAGCTGTGCGAGACGCGGTCAGAGGGCCGTAGCCCTGGTGAAGCTTCTTCTTCTTCTGCAGGGCCCAGACTAGTAGGGGGGAAGGCCCCCCATCCCGATCGCACGCTTCAGTCTTGGATGCGGTTCGGCCTCGCATTCCACGGCACCTCCGGTAAGACTTGCACGACCGACAGCCGGCGGCTCGCGAAACCGCGCATTCCGACCCCCAAGAGGCGAGTATCACCTCGCCCGAATCCGTGCACGCAGGTGCCCTCACCCCCCGGGGCCTCCGCGAGCCCTCAAGCTGCAGAAGGGCAGCGGCTCTGCGCTTAGCTCCTGAAGTTGTTCTATATTGCCAGTCCGCTTGGCTTCGTTACCCTTGCTTGAGTCAGCGTAGTGCACAGTTGCATAGTCCTGCGTCGCCCCCGCGTTCTTCCCCTGCCCCCTCCCGCCTCCCCCTCCTTCCCCTTCCCTCCCCCCCTACCTCAGCCATCCCTTCCCCTTAGATCAGGGGACAGACATGGAAAGGAACAGGAGAACGACGACGACGACGATGACGACGACGACGACGACGACGACGACTGCTACGACGACCAGCGACCGCGATGGAGATTGCGACGGCGACGACGAACGACGGCGGCGACGACGACGAGCGGCGACGCCAGCGGACGCAGACGCCGACGACGACGCGACGGCGCTGACGACGACAACGCTCACGACGAATAGCAACCGCGACGGCAACGGCGACGGCGACGGCGGCGACCACGGCGACGACGACGACGACGACGACGAACAGCGACGAATAGCGACGGTGTTAACGACGACGACGACGACGACGACGACGACGAACAGCGACGACGACGACGAACAGCGACGACGACGAACAGCAACGACGAACAGCGACGGCGACGGCGACGACGAGTGGCGACGACGACGCACAGGCAGGGCCCGAAGCGACGGCGACGGCGAACGGCGACGGCGACCGCGACGACGAGCGGCGTCGACGAACGGCGGCGGCAACAACGGCCTGCAGCGACGGCGAACGTCCACGGGCGGCGGCTCCCTCCCCCGAGGCGCCTGCGCGGCCGGGGCGCTGCTGTCCACGTGCGGGGCCTTCGTGCCGGGCGCCCGCGTGGCGGTAGGAGAGCGGCACGGCTCCCGGCGACGAGGGGGCGACGCGGCGGCGGCGACGGCGGCGCGCTGGCGGTCGCGGCGGCGGCCGCGGCCGCAGCGGCGGCAGCCAGCGACGGCGGGCGGCGACGGCGGGGGCAACGGCGGCGGCGCTGACGGCGGCGGTGCCCTTCGGCGGCCTCCGGCGGCCCGTTCAGCGGCGCGGCGGCGACGACGACGTCGGCGACGGCGACGGGGCTCTCGAAGCGTTGCGAGGCGTCCCTGGGGGGCCCTGGCTTGGGGGATCCTGGAAATTTGTCGGGCCTTGGGATAGCTTCTGGCAGCTGCACCTCGTCGAGAGCCGGGGACGCCGGGCTCCCCCTCCGGGGGGTCCCTAGCTAGAAGGGGGGGGGGCTTAGGAGCTACCCCCCCCTGCCTCCTTTTTCCGGTCACGGGGTAAGCCCGGGCTCTCCTTTTCAAAGGGGGGGGGAGGGGGGGAGCCGAAACCAAAACCGCCCTATGTGGCACCTAGAACATTTGCATCTGGCACCTCGAATTTGTCCGTTGGCTTCGACGCAGCGAAGCCTTGAGCCGATGAGGACGCAGCTTTCTTGGACAGAACCCTGGCGATATCTTGGGACCATAGGGGTCATCTTGGAGCCATGAGGATCGCCAGGGCCCCTCTCTTGGGCCGTCTTGGGGCCATCTTGGGCCGCGATGCCGCGCTGGGGCCGCTGGGGTCATCCCGCCATCTTGGGCTATGCCTGCGGGGGGCCCGGCCCGGGGTCTCCAGGCAGGTCTCAGAGACTCGCCGCAACGGCGGGGAACGTCAAGGCGCTGGAGGCCAGGACCTGGTCACACTTGGGACCATAATGGTCCCAGGTGTGACCAATCTCGGAAGATGGCGGCCAGCAGGCATACGTTTCACGGGAACCGGCGGCCCAAGCCGGAATTGGGCCCCGGGGAGGCTCCTCAGGAGCGGCCCAAGCCGGAATTGGACCCCGGGAACCCCCTCAGGCGGCGGCCCAAACCGAAATTCTTCACGCTTCGCGTATCCCCACCAGCCCATCTCAAAACAGCAACTCTTGCGAAGCATGCCGACAGTCGTGTTTTTCAGGCGTGTTTCCGCCTGCCCCCGCACATCTCCCCTGTTCCTCCTTCCTCCCGCCTCCTTGTACATCCTCCTTGTGGTGGGAGCGGGAGAAGGACGAGGCGGAGGAGGAGGGAGAGAAAGCGCTCCTCGTGGTTTGAGTCGTTTGGGGTTTCTCGTCCTGGTGTGAGTCGTTCGGGCCCTTCTTCCTGGTGTGAGTCGTTCGGGCTCTTCGTGGTGTGAGTCGTTCGGGCTCTTCGTCCTGGTGTGAGTCGTTCGGGCTTCTCGTGGTGTGAGTTGTTCGGGCCCCTCGTCCTGGTGTGAGTCGTTCGGGCCCCTCCTCCTGGTGTGACTCGTTCGGGCTCCTCGTGGTGTGAGTCGTTCGGGGCCCTCGTCGTGGTGTGAGTCGTTCGGGCTCCTCGTGGTGTGAGTCGTTCGGGCGCCTCGTCCTGGTGTGAGCCGTTCGGGCCCCTCCTTCTGGTGTGAGTCGTTCGGGCTCTTCGTGGTGTGAGTCGTTCGGGCCCGTCGTCCTGGTGTGAGTCGGGGCGTCTTGGGGGCCTCTTGGCGGCCCCAGGGGCTTCTAGGAGCGTCTTGGGTGCCTTGGGGGAGCCTCTTCGGGCCTCTTGGGAGCCTCTTGGAGGCCGTTTGGGGCGTCTTGGGGGCTTCTCGGCGGCCCCAGGGGCTTCCAGGAGCGTCTTGGGTGCCTCGGGGGAGCCTCTTGGGGCCTCTTGGGAGCCTCTTGGGGACCTCTCTTGGAGGCCTCTTGGGGCCTCTTGGGGCTCTTTGGGAGGGGTCTGGGAGGTATCTTGGGGCCATCTTTCGGGCGATCGATCACAGATGGGGCGGGTTTTTTCTCCCCCCCCCCGTCGGGGCCAGAATCCTCGTGAGGGGTGTCGTTTTTTAGCCCTCCCAGGAGTCGAAAAAGACCCCTCCAACCACCCGCGAAAGGACCTCTCCAGGTCCAGGGGGAGGGGGTAGGGGGAGGGGTAAACCCCTCCCCGAAGGGGAAGAAGGGGGTTGAGAACAGAGCGGGCTCTCTAAACCACTCACGCCCAAAGGGCTGGTGGGATTGGACCCCGGGAGGCCACCGAGGCCCTGCCCAAGCCGGAATTGAGCTTCCGAGGCCCCGGGAATCCTGGGTTGCTCATTGTACACCGGCCGTGTCCAATGAGCAAGTCGCCTTCGTTGAGAGACGCCCGCCGGAATCTCCCGGGAGGGCGGCGTCAGGCCTTTTTGGGGATTCTGGACGCGACGACGACGAAGTCTTCCATTCATTCCCATCATCATCGACGCTGCCATCATCATGACTTACCATCACGTCTGTCAATAGGGGGTCAGGCTCATTGGTTTGTGCTGCCACCCACCCCCCGGGGGGGTCAGGCTCATTGGATTACCTCCCCGGGAAACCTGCTGCTGCACCACATGCGCTTTGATGGGACAGCTATGGATTGAGGTGATGGTGAAGACAGGTCACGATGATGGCAGCGGGATGTCGACGGGACGTTCCCTGATGACTGGGCCTGGGGCGACATGTGATGGTGAATGTCGGCATGACGAGATGGGCGTGCGCGCATGCACATATGGTGTGCATGTACCAGCGTCGGCCACTGAGTCATTAAGCAGTGGATGTGGTATCTACTACAATCAACGTGGTGCAATCAGTGCGGCGTGAGCCTGTAGTGTAAGCTCCGCGGTGCAATAGATGTGGCGCGATATATCTATGTGGCGCGAGGTGATATTGAAGGCTATGCAAGTCATGATGCTGTCAGCGTTGATGATGATGGGGATAAACGGATATGAAGGCCACGCAAATGATGGTGATGGTTGTTGGATTATGCGGCAATGTCAGGCCACGTCAGCACAATAATGTCATATTCGCGGTGATGGTATGAGTAATCGCCGTATTGCGTGCGTATAGTGATAGTAGTCGCATCGTAGTAGTAGTAGTAGTAGTAGTAGTAGTAGTAGTAGTAGTAGTAGTAGTAGTAGTAGTAGTAGTAGTAGTAGTAGTAGTAGTAGTAGTAGTAGTAGTAGTAGTAGTAGTAGTAGTAGTAGTAGTAGTAGTAGTAGTAGTAGTAGTAGTAGTAGTAGTAGTAGTAGTAGTAGTAGTAGTAGTGGTAGGTGTATTCGTAATCATAGTATTAGTCGCTTCTTCGGGCCAAGAACGGCCCAAGAGGCCCGAAAGCTCGTTCCGAGACGGCCCAAGAGGGCCCCAAGAGGGCCCCAAGACGGCCCACGATGGCCCCAAGACGGCCCAAGAGAGGGGCCCTGGCGATCCTCATGGCTCCAAGATGGCCCCTTATGGTCCCAAGATATCGCCAGGGTGCTGTCCAAGAAAGCTGCGTCCTCATCGGCTCAAGGCTTCGCTGCGTCGAAGCCAACGGACAAATCCGAGGTGCCAGATGCAAATGTTCTAGGTGCCACTCAGGGCGGTTTTGGTTTGGGGCTTCCGAGCCACACACACACACCTTGCCAGGTGAAAAAGGGGGGGCTTCCAAAGCTCCCTCCCCCCTTTTTTTGTTTTCTCCGGGCGCGGGGAAAGCCCAGGCTCCCCTCTCCAAGGGGGGTGGGGGCCTCCCACGCTGCCCTCGCCCCCCTGGTGAAAAGGGGTGGGGGCTTGGAGGCTGCCTCCCCTCTACAGCGAGCGGCCTGAATAAGGAACACTTACCAGTCAAAAGGGACTCGGTCGTTCCTTAGGTTCGCATGCTTTATGTATCGTTCCCTATGCCTTACTCCTTGGAAATGAGGGGCTTCGTTCCTTATTCATCGTTCCTTAGGTCAGGCCGATGACTGGACCTTCCTTTTCGGGGCACGGGGTAAGCCTGGGCTCCCCTAGCCAGAGGGGAAGGGGCTTCCGAAGCTGCCCCCCTCCCCTCCTTCTGCTGGCATTTCGTGCTGGAGGGCCCTGGCTGAAGGGGGGCTCCGAAGCTACAGGTGTCGGAAACGATTAAGCAACTCTCGCGCATAACATATGGTGTGAACTCCCCCCCCTCCCCCCGAATGCAATGTTGGGCTCGGATCTCCCGAGTTTGAGTTTCGGACGAGTAGTCCGTAGACATACCAACTTTGAATTGCGGGGGAGGGAGCGTTGCTTTATTAATTCCCTCAACCGTACCTTTCCCTTTTTCTGGTTTTCGGCGCCATTTTGGTTTTCGGCACCCGGGTGGTTTTCGGCGCTCCTTGATTTTCGGCGCACCTTTGGTTTTCGGCACCCCGTTGGTTTCTGCGTTGCTTGTATTTTCGGCGCTCCTTTGGGTTTCCTGCGCGCCCTTTGGTTTCCTGCGCTTCTTTGGTTTTCGGCGCCCTCTTTGGCTTTCGGCGCTCTTCTGATTTTCGGTGCTTCTTGGTTTTCGGCGCCCTTTTGATGTTCGGCGCCCTCTTGGTTTTCGGCGCCTCTTTGGTTTTCGGGGCCCTGTGGTTTTCGGCGTTCATTTGGTTTTCGGTGCTCCTTTGGTCTTCTACGCGCCCTTTGGTTTCCGGCGCTTCTTTGGTTTTCGGCGCCCTCTTGGTTTCTGGCGCTCCTTTGGTTTTCGGTGCTTCTTGGTGTTCGGCGCCCTTTTGGTGTTCGGCGCCCTTGTGGTTTTCGACGCCCCTTTTGGTTTTCGGCTCTCATTTGGTTTTCGGTGCCGCTTTTGTTCCCAGTGCCCCGTCTGGTTTTTGGCACATCGTCGGTTTTCGGCGTTCTTTTGGTTTTGGCCGCTCCTTTGGTTCTCGGTACCCTCTTGGTTATCGGCGCCATTTTGGTTTTTCGGCGCATCGTTGGTTTTCGGCGCCCCGTTGGTTTTCGGCGTCCCTTCGGTTTTCGGTGCCCCTTTGGTTTTCGGCGCGCGTTTGATTTTCGGCGCCCTTTTGGTTTTCGGCGCCCCTTGGGTTTTCGGCGCCCCTTCGGTTTTCGGTGCCCTTTCGGGTTTAGGAGCCGCTTTGGCTTTCGGCGCCCCTTTGGTTTTTGACGCTGTTCTTGTTTTCGGCACTCTTCGGTTTTCGGCGCTCTTTCTGTTTTCGGCGCTTTTTTGGTTGTCGGCGCCCTTTTGGTTTTCGGCGCTCCTTCCGTTGTCGCCACTCATTTGGTTTTCGGCGCCCACTTGAGTTTTCGGCCCCATTTCGGTTGTCGGCGTTCTTTTGGTTTGGGGCGCTCCTTTGTTTTCGGCGCCCGCCCTTTCTGGCTTTCGTCGCTCCTTTGGTTTTCGGTACCCTTGTGGTTTTCGGCGCCCTTTTGGTTCTCGGCGCCCCTTTGGTTTTCAGCGCCCCTTTGGTTTTCGGAGCCCTCTTTGAATTTCGGCGCGTTCTTTTGGTTTTCGGTGCCTCCTCGGTTTTCAGCGCCCCTGGAGTTTTCGGCACATCGGTGGTTTTCGGCGTCCTTTGGGTTTTAGGCGCCTCTTTGGTTTTCGGCGCCTCGTTGGTTTTCGGCGCCCCTTCTTTTTTCGGCGTCCCTTTGGTTTCCGGCGCCTCTTGGGTTTTAGACGCCGCTTTGGTTTTCGGCGCTCTTTTGGTTGCCGGCGTTCCTTTTGTTTTCGGCGTCGTTTTAGTTGTCAGCGTTCCTTTGTTTTCCGCGCTTCTTTTTGGTTTCCGGTGACAGTTTGATGTTTGGCGCCCCTTTGGTTTTCGGCGCCGTCTTGTTGTTTTCGGCGCCCCCTTTGCTCCTCGGCGCACCTTTTTGGTGTCGGCGCTTATTTGGTTTTCGGCGCCGCTTTTTGTTTCAGTGCCCCTTATGGTTTTCGGCACATCGTTGGTCTTCGGCGTTCTTTTGGTTTTCAGCGTCTATTTGGTTTTCAGCGCCGTCCTGGTTTCCGGAGACCTTTCGGTTTTCCGTGCTCTTTGGTTTTCGGCACCTCTTTGGTTTTCGGCTCCCTTGTGGTTTTCGACGACCCTTTGGTTTTCGGCGCCCCTGTGGTTTTCGGCGTTCCTTTGGTTTTCGGTGCTCCTTTGGTTTTCTACGCGCCCTTTGGTTTCCGGCGCTTCTTTGGTTTTCGGCGCCCCTTTGGTTTTCGGCGACCTCTGGCTGTTCGGCGCTGTTCCTGTTTTTCGGCGCTCTTTGGTTTTTTCGTGCCCTTTTGGTTTTTGGCGCCCTTTTGTTCGGCGCCCCTGTGGTTTTCGGATACCTTTTTGGTTTTCGATGTCCTTTCGGTTTTCGACGCCCATCTGGTTTTTGACGCCCTTTTTGGTTTTCGGCGCCGCTTTGGCGTTTGGAGCGTCTTTGGTTTTCGGCGCATTTTAGGTTTTCGACACCCTCTTGGTTTTCGGTGCCCTTTTTTTTCCCAACCATCCTGCTGTTGGGTCCTCGTTTTGAAGAGATGGTCCCCGCGCCTCACTTCCTCTCCTCTCCTTGCCTCTGCCCTCATCAGCATGCGTCCCCCCCACCCAGTACAGCGTTTCGTGGTCCCATAGGGAGCTCCACCGAAGGCCCCAGCGGCTGCTCTCGCGCTCGTGGTCCTAGATATAACATCCCCGTTGGCCTCATCCTCTCCCGATGAATGGGTGGACGGCGACCCAGACGGACGATAACGACGACGAACGAGAACGGACGACGACGACGACGGCGACGACGGCGGCGTCGACGGATGACGGACGACGGCGACGACGTCGTGGACGACGATTGTGACGACGACGACGAGGACAGGACAACGGTCGACGGACGATCGACGACCGACGACCGACCTCCGCCTCCGGAGGTCTCTGACTGCCCCCTCGGTCCCCCGAGGGAGGCCACCAGACGCCTCCAAACGCTCAAGGCGTGCCAGAAGCGGCCAGAGATCTTGATCCGCGAGCTTCAGATTTTGACGACGACGTCGACGACGACGACGACGACGACGGCGACGATTACGACGACGACGACTACGACGACGACGACGACGACGACGACGACGCCGACGACGACGACGACGCCGACGCCGACGCCGACGCCGACGACGACGACGGCGACGACGGGCGACGACGGGCGACGGACGGCGACCGTGGCGGGGACTTTGCGAGGGACGGCGAACGGCCTCGGCGGCGGCGGCGGCGACGGCGGTGGCCGCGAGACCTCCGAGGCTCCGGCCCGCGGCGGCCGCCCGGCCCGCGCACGCGGGGCGCGGCGGCCTCCGCGGCGGCGCCCCTGCCGGAGGACGAGAAGGACCCCGGGGTCGTCGCCGCCGCCGAGGAGGAGGAGGAGGAGGAGGAGGAGGAGAGGAGGAGGAGGAGGAGGAGGAGGAGGGGGGGAGGAGGGGGAGGGGAGGAGGAGGAGGGGGAGGAGGGGGAGGCGGAGGAGGAGGAGGAGGGGGAAGGGGAGGGGAGGAGGAGGAGAAGGAGGGAGGAGGAGGAGGAGGAGGGAGGAGGAGGAGGAGGAGGACGAGGGAGGACCCTGCCAGAGCGTCCCCCCCCCCCACCCCCCGAGGTCGTCGCCGCCGCCGTTGCCGCTGTCGTCGCCGTCGCCGTCCGTCGCCGTCGCTGTTGCCGTCGTCGTCCTCGGCATCCTCCTCCCCCTCCCCTCTCCCCTGCTCCCTCCTCCGCCTCATCCTCGCTCCCTCCCTCCCTCCGCCCGTCTATGATGCACCAGGTTCTCTCGGAAGGGCCACCTGGCGCGTCATTTGACCTCCTAGGACGTCTCCCTGGCCACTGTGCTCTCTCCTCCTCCTCCTCCTCCTCCTCCTCCTCCTCCTCCTCCTCCTCCTTCCACCACCTACTGCTCCTCCTCGTCTTCCGCCTCCTCCTCCTCCTCCTCCTCCTCTTCCCCCACTCCTCCGTAGCCATCTTGACTGAAAATAGTTGTTTGGCCCCTTCACTGAATGGATACGGCCAATCCGCGAATTGTTCTCAGTCTTCAACCCTTTCTCACTCTTCTGGCCTTGTAGATGTCCCTCCACACCTTCCATACTGACCCAAGGTCCTCCCCTCCCTTGTGTGGGAGTGCGCATCATGGCAGGCCGAGGCGAAGGTGTTTCCATGGCACCTGGAGGCAGTAAAGGTGAGCCGGCAGCAGCATCCACGCATGGGAGTGCAGAGTTTGCTGGCGATTCGCAGGGTCGCAGCAACACTCGGAGTGGAGCTCAACGGAGACGGAGATCACGACGCCGCCAGCTCAAACCTCCTGCTCAATCTGATTGCGCCGACCGTCGTGGTGTAGGGCGCTCTGCTGCAAGTGTTAAGTCGGGCACGTCCCTCTACAGGGGGAATATCTTAAAAAATAGTCTGGGGACGGTTTTTCTATCATCTGCTTGACGATGTGGGAATATTTCCCTACGTAGGCTCTGCCTAGAAGGGTTCTTACTCTCTTAGCTTAAAGGGGCCGGGTAGTGTTCCTCGCTCCGGGCGGTTCCCCCGGCATCCGCTCCGCGGTTCCCCCAGTTACGGCCCCTTAGCTTAGCGTTGCTTATCTCATCTTAGCTTAGCTTATTTCATCTTAGTTTAGCTTAGCGTCATCTTAGCTCAGGTTTATCTTAGCTTAGCTTACCTCCATCTTAGCTTCGCTGAGCTTTATCATAGCAGAGCACAGCATAGCATAGCGTAGCGTAGCATAGCATAGCGCAGCACAGCATATCATAGCATAGCCCAGCATAGCATGGCATGGCGCAGCATAGCATAGCATAGCATAGCGCAGCACAGCACAGCACAGCATAGCACAGCGCAGCATAGCATAGCGTAGCATAGCAGAGCATAGCATAGCATCGCAGCAAAGCAAAGGCAAATCAACAGCAGCGACAGCAAAGCAAAACACAAGCAACACAAAGCAAAGCAAAGCAAAGCAAATCAAAAGCAAAAGCAAAGCAAAGGAAAGGCAAAGCAAAAGCAATGTGTGACAGATGCCGAGCTAGCCCCGATGGCCGGACCGGAGCCCCCGCAAGCAGTGCCTTCCGTAACCATTTCGGCTCAAGTCCGGAGGCCCTGCCACACAGCCGCCCACGCTCATGTCCCGAGGTTGGCGGAGTGAGGCGTGCAGCGGTGCTGCACAGCCCGCCTCGGCACCAGGTGGTGCTGCACAGCCCACCGGGCCTGTTGTGGCCATCGATGTGGATAGCGCAGCATAGCATGCCATAGCACAGCGCAGCATAGCATGGCATAGCATAGCAGAGCATAGCATAGCAACTAATGCTGCTTTCCTAGGGGCTCCAACTTCTAGGTAGGGTTGCACTGGGGTAACTCTTGATTTGAATGTTTAAAACAAACCAACGCCCAACATCCGCCTGTAGGGGGACGCGCCCGACCCAGTGCAGGTGGAACTCGTCAATCCGACCCGCTGCAGCGTGCAGAAGCCGAGCTCTGCCGGGGAGGCGGGGGCGAGGCAGCCGCCCCAGTCCTGGCGAGGCGGACCTTCAGCCAGCTCGAAGCGGGAAGAGGAGGAGGAGGAGGAGGAGGAGGAGGAGGAGGAGGAGGAGGAAGGGACAGCGAAGGATGAGAGGGAGGAGGAGGCGGAGGAGAAGGAGGAAGAGAAAGAGGAGGAGAGGAGGAAAAGGAGGAGGAGGAGGAGGGGGAGAAGAAGGAGGAGAGGGAGAAGGAAGAGGAGGACAAGTGTAAACCCAAGACGCATCAACGATGTTGCAATCAACCCTGTCTCCAGGTTCCCTCTTCACAGTTACCTGCTATTGTATTTGTTTAGTTGCGGGGGGAAGATGTGGGAAGACACTCGTCTGAGAACCCCCAACCGTGCCAAACCCATTCCTGCGACTTCGGCGACGGGAATCAACGTGACTGTTGCGTCCTGATAATCCTAAGTTGTGCCTGAAGGCCACGCTTGGGACTTCAACACCGCGAATACACGTGACTGTTGCGCCCTGACAATCCTAAATTCTCCCGGGATGCATTTCCTGAGATTTCAACCGTGCGAATCCTTGACGGCTGCAAATGTTCAAGACGAACGTGCTGAACAATAGCCGCCCTCCATCTTTGAAGCTGTTGCGAACTTGTAAGACGAGTGTGCGCGGCGCTAAGGCGAGAGAGTCCTTTTGAAAACGACCTGGCCTCCATCCGTGAAGCTGTTGCAAACCTTTGAGACGAATGCGCGCGGCGCGAAGGCGACAACCACATTTAGACAACGGCTTCCCATCCATCCGTGAAATTGTTGAGAACTTCTTACACGAATGTGCTTGACGCTAAGGCGAGAACGACATTTTGAAAACGGCCCGACCTCCATGCGTGAAGCGGCTGCAAATTTGTAAGGCGAGTGTGAGCGGCGCTGAGGCAAAGAGCACATTGTGAAAACCACCCGCCCTCCATCCGTAAATTTCTGCAGCTCTCGATCTCCAGAATCATGCCAGAACGCTATTCCTGCGACTTCAACACCGCGAATCAACGTAACTGTTGCAGCCTCATAATCTGGAATCCTTCCCAAAAACTATTTTTGGTACGTTGATCCTGAGAATCGGTCGAACTCTTGCAACTGTTATAAACGAATGCGCGCGGCGCTAAGGCGAGAGCCGCATTTGAAAAGGAATCACCATCACTCCGTGAAACTCTTGCAATTGTTTGCAACGAATGTGCGCGGCGCTAAGGCGAAAGCAACATGTTGAAAACCATCCGCCCTCAATCCGTGCAGTTCTTGCAGTTTTTAACCGAATGTGCGCGGCGCTACGGCGAGAGCCACATGTTGAAAACCATCCGCCCTCCATGTGTGAAACTGTTGCCATGTTTAAAGCTTCAGGGTCATAACCGGTGAAGACGTCTCAGGCGAAACGCCCAGCCCGCACTAAAAGCTGGCCTCGGGGCGCGACAGGGAGAAATTGTCTACAAGACGAGGAATGGAGGAGGAGGGTGGGAGGGGGAGGAGGGGGAGGAGGAGGAGGAGGAGGACGAGGAGGAGGAGGAGGAGGAGGAGAAGGAGGACGAGGAGGAGGAGGAGGAGGAGGAGGAGGAGGAGGAGGAAAGGAAGATAAATGAGGACGAGGAGGGGAAAGCCCTCTTGGGGCCTCCTGGGAGCCTTCTGGGAGCCTGCTGGGGGCCTCCTGGGGGGCCTCTTGTGAGCGTCTTGGGAGCCTCCTGGGGCCTATTGGGGTTCTCTTGGGGCCTCTTGGGCCGTCTTAGGGAGGGCTGGCCCGTCTGACGCCTTCGGAGGCCATCTTGGAGGCTTTTCTGGGACGTCTTGGTGCCCTCTTCGGGCGCTTTGGGGCAGTCTTGGGGCCCTCTTGCGAGGCTCTTGGGCGATCTCGGGGTCCTCTTGGGCCGACTTGCTGCCTTCTTGGGGGCCTCATGGGCTGGCTTGGAGCTATCTTGGAGGTCTCTTCGGGTGTCTTGAGCAGTCGGAAGCCTAAAACTACGAAAACTCCCAACTCCTTCAAGCACCTAATGAAGATCAATGGTTTTTGCTTACTCGGGCTCTCTTGGAAGGCCTCTTCGAGCCCTCTTGGGCCGTCTTGGGAGCCTGTTGAGCTATCTTGAGACCGTCTTTGGAGCCTCTTGAGCCGTCTGGGGCCATCGTGGGCCGTCTTGGTGTCATCTTTCTTGGAGGCCATCTTGCCCGTTCGGATGCCGTACAGAGCGCGGGAAAGCAATTTCAGGGGGGACGATTTTCTGACGATGCGCGTGTCGGGGTGTGTGTGGTCGGCCCTCGAGAACTAGAAAGAAGCTTCCCAGACAACAGCAAGGCCGATGTCTGTCATACGGCAGCAAGCATTCTAACACGCCCACTCCGTGCAAGCACGTTGACGGACCCCAAGCCGGCCCAAGCCCCCCAAGACGTTCCAAGAGGGCCAAGGGGGCCCCCACAGAGGCCAGAGAGCCTCCCAGGAGGAGAGCCCCGAGGGAGCCACAGGATGCTCGCAAGAGGGCCCCGAGAGTGCCCCAAGCCGGCCCGAGCCCCCCAAGACGGCCCAAGAGGGTCCCAGAGGGCCCCCAAACGGCCCCAAAGACCCGCAGTAGGCATCCAAGAGGCACTCCGAGATGCCTCCAAGAGCCCCTTACGAGGCCCCACCAGAGCGAACCGTGCCGGCAATCACTGTGACCGCCAAGGCTCCTCGGAGTGGACGGTGACATACCAACTCTGATCACCACGGCGGCCGTCCTACCGTGACTCGCACTCCACGTTGCTCCAACGAGCATGCGTGGCAATCCCTATGGCCAAATCGCTGCCGCGCAAACGGCCGCCGAACCCCCGAGACCGTGTGAATTACCCGCTCCACGGACCCGCTCTTCCCGTTCCCGTGCCGGCCCAGGTTCTAACACGCCCACTCCGTGCAAGCAATTTGGCGGATGTGCAGGGACGTGGGATGGAGGGGAAGAGGGGGGGAGCAGGAGCAGGAGCAGAGGAGGAGCAGGAGCGAGCGGCGAGGGCGCCCTCCTCCAAGGGCCGAGCCTGGACGTCCTTGGCGCCCATAGCCGTTTTGGGCCAGGCCCGGCGCGGCGCCGACGCGCCCGGAGGGCGGACCGCGCTCATGCGCCCTCCGACCGGGCCTCCGACGATCCGAGCTCTGTCGAGAGCCAACCGGGGGGCTTGGCATCGCTCGGACGTGTGCACTTTTCCTCGGCGAGGGCCATCGAGGAGCATCCTTTTGATCATTTGGCGAACATGCCACGCACAAGACCCCCCCAAAAAAAACACAGGGAAGGGACGTCCGAGCGATGGCC
>CAUYUJ010000280.1:84124-94124 GCA_963575745.1 Prorocentrum cordatum
TCCTCCTCCTCCTCCTCCTCCTCCTCGGCCATGGGGCAAACCGTGCACGCAGGTCAATGCCTTCGGCATCTCTTGCACACCCCCTCAGGAATCCGATTGTTTCTCCGATGAGTCCTACGTATGGATCTTATTATGGATCTTCTAATGGAACCGATGACATGTGTAGTCAGGGCCTGCGCGGCGCGCCCCCCCTCCCCCCGCACGTCGGCCCGCGGCCCTGGCCCGCGCTCCGCGTGGGCCTTGGCCCTCTGCAGGTGCAGAGCCCGAGGCACCGTGGCCCGCGGCCGGGTCCTCTCCCGCGGCCTTCCCACCCCGGGGGCCTCGGGGCTGCGCCTCGCTGCGCGCCGCTCTGCACGGTGGGCGCCTCCCCCCGGGACAAGGCAAGACAGGCGGCGGGGTCCGTGAGCTTCAGAAGCAGCAGCAGCAGCAGCAGCAGCAGCAGCAGCTGCAGCAGCAGCGCGCCATGCACTAGGCAGGCAAGCTCAGGCTTACCGTGAGGGGGAGGGGGAGGGAGGAAGAGAGAGAGGGTCCTCCACTCCGCGTCCCCCGCCCAGCCAGACCTGCGCATCCCCCCCTCCAGGATGGGGGCGCACAGAGTGTAACAGCTTTGCACTCTGCTAGAATTCCCTGCAGCTCAAGTTCGCATCGAGGCCGAGCGAAAATCTGCCTCGAAGTGGGAAGCCATCGAGCTCACGCAGGGCACAGGTGTTGCTTTGCTTCTGACACCACCGATCAAGTTTACCATCCTCGCCCCCCCATCATATTCCCTATGTAGGACATTGTAACCTCATCGTGCTCTAGGCCATGGTACTACAAGGAACCGTGCCTATGCCCCTGGACTTGAACTCTTTGCATCGTCCTAGGGGCTGGATCTCGCCTGTTGGCGGCGGCGTGGTGTGCAAGCTACTATTGCTATGAAGCGCTGCTGGTCCGAAACAACCAGAACTCCCGCTCACTGGTAAGGGGCTGCCACCGCAGATCCAAAAAGAGGGCTTAAATGAGCACCTCCAGAGATCCCGCTTAACGTAAAAGAGAAAAAGAGGCCGTAAACGAGCACCCCAGAGATACCACTCAACGTAAAACGTGATGGCTCGAAGAAATTCTGGTCCTATGGATGAAGGGCTTGCTATATGCTGTTAAAGGCAGTTAGTGTATGAAAGGGACGAAGCTCTCTCATCCATATAGCCCTACCCGCGCCTCTTAGTCCCTGTCCATGTCGTCGCTGCTGGATGCGTATCCGACATCACGGAGGCGAGCCTTATGGCGGTGGATGCATTCCTGAAGGTTTTCTATCTACGCCTTTCACGCAAACTTTTCGTTTACGTGCACCTTGTGAATCTTGACCGGCTTGGCCTCCTTGACTTTCACAAGGAGGTTCGCAGGTGGCGGCCCTGCAGGGAGCTTTGGCGTTAGCGCCCCCCACCCCTTCTGAGCTGCTAGCACGACAGTCAGCCCAACCCCTTTTTTTTGGGGGGGGAGGGGCGTAGACGCCATACTCCCCGAACTTGCTCCCGCTACTTGTTGCACTTGATTATGTTGCCCCTACACTTGGCCATTGCAGCGGTGTGCCTGTGACCGAACAACGCCTGAGCTTGAGAAGCTCGGACGACACTGCTCCTGGCACGCGGGCCTGTGATCTTGTTGGGCTCGCCTCGTGCCCGATGCGAACCCACCACATGGATCACAAAAGGGCGCAGGTAGATGGCTCCCTTCTGCCCAGGAGGATGAGGAGGAGGAGGAAGAGGAAGAGGAGGAGGAGGAGGAGGAGGAGGAGGAGGAGGAGGAGGGAGAGGAGGAGGGGGAGGAGGAGGAGGAGGAGGAGGAGGAGGAGGAGGAGGAGGAGGATGGCTCCCTTCTGCCCACCCTGACTCGCGGGAGTGTCTGTGGGAGCGGGCCGCCTCTGATGTCCTTCTCGGCGCCCCTGCCGGAGCCCTGCAAGGAGGAGGAGGAGGAGGAGGAGGAGGAGGAGGAGGAGGAAGAGGACGGGGAGGAGGAGCAGGAGGAGGAGGAGGAGGAGGGGGAGGGGAAGGGGGAGGGGGAGAAGGCGGAGGAGAAGGAGGAGGAGGAGGAGGAGGAGGAGGAGGAGGACTTTTCCCGCCATTTAGGCCCAGCGTCAGCGAAACGTGCTTCGCACCTATAACTTGCACCCGCCCATGCATGCCGGCGGGGATCTACCAAAGATCGACCCTTAAATTCCCGGGCTGATCGTACAAGGGACTTATAGAGCTCGCCTCGCGCCTGTCCTCTCTCTGTCCTCTCTCTGTCCCCCTCCTCTTCCGGCTCCTTTTCCAATACCGCGTCATCGTCCGTCCCGCCGGATGGCCAGCGGCCACGTTTGTAGACCATCCAGCCTTCTTGGCCCAAACCTGGTAATGGGGCACTGTCCATTGCATTCTGCCGCATGCGGACCAACAAAAAATAAAGCTCGCCTCGCGGTGGCCAGCATTCCAGCACCGTGCCTGCTCCTCGAAGTAGCCTCGTATTGATGGCATGGCTGACCATGTGTTGCTCAGCCTGGGCTTCTGTCATCCTGGGGCCGGCTGCCGCTTGGCCTCCGTGCCGGCCGGCCGCGTGGCTCCCGTAGAGCTCGTCTTGATCCGAGCTCGCCTCGGAGACTTCCCTGTCGGCCTGGACCCTCTCGAGGTTGTGCCAGCCTCCAGTGCCTCAACGTGCAGCCATGGCCCGCCAGAATCCCCCCAGAGGGGAGAGGCCGTTCAGGCCGAGGGCATGGGCCAACCCTGTTGACGAGCCCGGCACAGTCTGCCGCAGTTGGGGTTATTCGGGGATGGTCGGACCATCCGACAGCAGCGCTCAGCACGCCACGCTCGGCGTGGCCCGAGAATTTTGCACGGCGGGCGAGTGCAGCGGGGAACGGGCAGCTCGAAGCAGGCTTCCGTCAGGCCGCAGTTGTACAGCTGAGTTTATTGCTCCAGTAGTTAATTCTGAGAAAATCGGGTTTCAGACCGCCTCCGTCAATGAAACTAGGGAGGTCTCTTTGGAACTTGCCCTCGGGGCAGGCCTCGTCCTGGTCAAAGTGCGACGGCTGTCAGTCTTCTACGGGAGGATCGAAGCCCTGCTTGGGGGCCCACAGTCTGGAAAGCTGGGGTTGTCAGGGCCTTGTGCTAGGGCTTCTTCTTGAAACTCAGAGAGGTGCTCATCTCGGGCTTCTTGAAAACGCGTGCACAGGCAGTCCGTGGCAAATCCCTGTTTGGCAAGATCGGCACCAGTGGTATGGTTGCCACTGAAGAACAGCTCTGCAGGGCTGGGACTGCTTCAAGGGCGAATGTTTGCCCGCACGCTGGAGCCCTAGCCTAAGGCCGTCTGCCCAGAGGCTTTGGCCCGCTACATGGCTCCCTGCAGGGACCACAGTCACAGTCATTGCATATGGCTAAACTTGGTGCTCCATTCATTCAGACAGAAATCGAAGAAGAAACAACGCCATCAACATAAACTTTGGGCGCTCCGCGCGGATTTCTTGGATCCGCGCTGGGCCCCCCGGCGGCGCCTCCGGCGCCGCCCCTGGCGGATCCAAGAAATCCGCGTGGAGCGCCAAAAGTTTGTGTTGATGGCGTTTTTTCTGCTTCCCAAAAAGGCCACGAGAGACACCTCGAGATGGTGTCCCCGTTATGTTGCGTTGTTCGCCTTGCGATCTCACCGGGTGTGTCGGGCTCAAGGCTTGCCAAATCCACCCATGGTGCCAGAGTCTGACATGGGACATGGGACCACGTACCTTCCCTAGCCTGGATTTGGTGCTATCTTCAGCCTGTCTTGGGCAGTTTGAAACGCGCCCCTTGAATCCTTGACTGTGCGCTGGTCAGCGTGCCCCTCCAACTCATGTCGCCGTGAAGTCGCCCTCCACAATTGGAGACTCTATCTTTCCAGGCAAGCCCCTGCCAAGTATAGAGGGCCCTTACACTTGGGACCCATCGTGCTCCACCAAAGATAAGACTGCCCTAGCCTAAGAAGGTAAGGAGAAGCACCTGCTGAAAGAGGTCGCAACGTGTGTATCTCAAGAGGTGTTAGCCCGGAGGTGGCAACCCCATGGTGAATTTTTGATCTAACTCCTGTGAGGTCGAACCTGCTCTCGGAGGCCTGGGATCTCTTGCCTCGGAGGCCCTTACGCTTCTTGGTTCTGGCTTTGGGGTGAGCCAACGCTTTCTCCGACACTTTCTGGCCCCCGCGCACCTTGCTGAATTTCCCGCCACGAAGTCGATCTCTAGATCTTCAACTCTCCAGCATGGAGTGCTAGCCAACTCACCAAGAGTCTCTTTTATTTTGAATCCTAGATCTGCTGAGCTTCTCTCTATATGGATCTTGGGCAGCGCGAGTGTCAATTCAAGTTCAGAAAGCTGGTGTCAAAGTTGGTAAGCTAAGTCAATCAGGCTCTCCAACACTGGCGTCATGTTGAAGCCATAGCTGGACAGAGTGAGGTCATCGATGTGGAGGCTGCTGCTGAGTCAATCCTCGAGAGGTGCTAAAATCGCTGGCAGAATGTAAATGTTCGCCCGTAGCTGGCAGGTGGAGCCCTGGCCGTGATGCCACGCTCTGGATGCACCCGAGAATGAATAGCAGCGGTCTAGACGTACCCTTCTCGTCCACTTGCAGATGTGAAGCGAGGATGCCGTGACGTGCGGAGGGTAATGACATTTCAAACCGTTCCCATACAAGACACAAAGATCCACCATGTGGTGGAAGTTCGTCAAGTCCCAGCGACGTGCTAGATAGTGACTGCCTTGGCTTGATTGGAGTTCGCTTCTTACCGACTGGCGCCAGGCAGTGTCCTCAGGAGACTTACCTTGGCTGGCACTGAAGGGGGGGGGTGCTAGACCGTGCTCCCTTGCTAATTCTTTGCAGCGCCTGCTTCCAAGCTTCCCGTGGATCCTCGCACATGAAAAGACGTGCCAATTGCAACGCCGACCTCCTCCTCCTCAATACTTCTTTGTAGGAGACAGTTGCAATTCATGGGGGCATGATAGAGCCGCACCTACGATGGCCATCAGCGTGTGCAGATGGCCTCTTACGCCGAGGCAACCATCTGACTTCATGCCCACGTGTTTCGGGTGGAACCCGTCAGGCTGGCAGGCCCTAGCCTTAAAGCTTCTGGCCACCTTCCGAAGCTTCGTTGGTGGGGCAGCCGTGGGAACTGGATGCCTGGCCCTTTTCCCACCACCATTCTGGAATTGGTTGCGGCTCACTTGTGGCTTGGCGCTTCCCCCCCCCCCCCGGCCGCCAGCTGAGAATCGTTCACTGCGGATAGAGAAGATGACTGGGTCATAATCTGCAAGCGCGATTTCTTATTCATAAAGGTTCCCCAGATAATGCTTGTATTTATGTGGTGTTACTTCTGCCCAACAGAATTGGGCCTGTCTGCCGCTCTGGCGGCTATGTTGTCGTTGTCGCCGCCTCGTCGCCGCTCGTCGTCTGGGCATGTCTGCGCCCCTGTGGCTTTATTGTCGCCGTCGCCGCCCGTCGCCGCCTCGTCGCCGCCCGTCGTTTGGGCATGTCTGCGCCTCTGGGGGCTATGCTGTCGCCGTCGCCGCCCCGTCGCCGCCTCGTCGCCGCTCGTCGTCTGGGGCTGTCTGCCGCTCTAAGGGCTACATTGTCGCCGTCGCCACCCCGTCGCTGCCCCGTCGCCGCCACATCGGTTGCTCCACGCATGCTCCCTTTTCTAAGCAGGAGGTAGGACCCACCATCACCCCGAGGCCAGGAGTATCGCCCCGTGGGGATGTGCAAGTCTGCTCCATCGTTGATTCTGAATCTGAAGTCGTACCATTCCAGCCAATCCGGGTTCGGCACACCCCCACCGTCCTATACAAAACGCACGATGCGACGCGAACACATTTGTTGGTCACACATTTTCAGCGTCCAAGAACCCCTTGCAACAACTTGGACGAAGTGCACACGGGCGCGTCGTCGCGCGCGCATGCCGTAATCACTCAAACACCGCAGTTTCCCGCAACGTCTTCGAATTCGAGTATCCCGAGAACATGTAAAACATATTTGGCTTTCCCACATGACTTTTCAAGGCAACTGCTCTGCGCGCCCCCTTGCGAATTCTTGAGATAATCGTATGCTCCTCGACATGTCCACCAACTGCGACCAAACGGGCCTCCCCGCGCGTGCACGTCGAAGTCATTCGAGCACCAGCGCGCGCGTGCTTTAGGGGGGCAAAGCCCCTGTCAACCAATATCATGCGGGCCGCTCGCGCCCGTCGGCCGCGCGCGCACGTCGAAGTCCTTCCGACATCTTCGTCGCCGACGCGTGGACACCATCGTCGTCACAGGCGTGATCAGCAACGTCGCCGTCTGTGGCCCGGCCGTCGTTACGGTCATCTTCGTCGCCAGCATCTCTACTATCACCATCGTGTCTGCCACTGCCGACGTCGCCACGGCACCGCGCCCGCCCGAAGCACCGACTCGCACTGGCGTGCCCGAGCGTGAGCGCGGCGTGCACGACGCGCTGGGGAGTGCCCCGCGGTCAACGCCAACGCGGCCGCGTCGGTCGCGCCAGACTAGCCGGTCGCTCTGCGCGCGAGCCTCCGCGCGCAAGCGCGGCTGCGGTGATGCGCCAGCCAGCGCCAAGCAGCCATCGCAAGCGCCGCCGCATGGGTTTTGCAATCACGCTGTGGACTGGCGGGTGGGCTATGTGCACGAGCATGGGAGGTGGTCAGGCGCGGAGCAGGGTATTTAATTGCAACCTACAGGTTGCATCACAACGATTCTCCTTTCTAAAAACAGAATAGACTCTACCCCCCACCCCCCGGCGTTATCGCTACCCCTTTCGGGTATGTAAATCATATATGATTCTGACCACCTGTCCACGCTAAGTATGAATTTACACTATCCCAGGGGGGCCGGGTTCCCCCCCCTGAGGTTCTTCATATATATATATATATATATATATATATAATATATATATATTATATGTATATATATATATATATATAAAAAATAACACTATGCGGTGCTTTTTTGTTCTAACATAGCACTTGTTCACGAATCCCTTGCAACAAATGAGACGAAGTGCACACGCGCGCGTCGTCGCGCGCGCATACCGAAATCCTTCAATAACCTTCAGTGCCGGAAGGATTTCGCAATCGATTTTCCCCAAAAAACATACTATCACACAGGGTTTCGCAACACTGATTTGCTAAAAAACTTACGCGCGAGCTGCTGCGAAATCTTAGGAAATCATAGGTTTTCCCAGATTTCCACAACATGCTACCAAACGGGCGTCGCGCGCGCATGTCGAAATCTGTGAGAGAGCGTGATCCACCGCCGCTTTACTGTGGAAAATTGCCAACCTTTTCCTCCGGAGCCCGGGGGTCGCCCCCCCCCCCCCCTCCGAAAATCCCCCCCCCCCTGCTGGAAACCCCTCCCCCCCCCCCCCCCCTTCCCCCGGCAAAAACCCCCCCTCCCCTAACACCCCCCCCCCCCTCCCGCTCGAAACCGGGGGGGTCACTACCGGTTCGAACCCCTCCCCCCCCCCCCCCCCCCCGCCCCCCTCCCCCCCCTCCGGATCCGGAAAACCGGGGGGGGTCACTACCGGTTCGACCCCCCCCCCCCCCCCCCCCCCCCCTACTCACCGCCAGCAAACGACTCCCGGTCCCCACCACCGTCCGCATCACATCCCCCACTGGTGTTCCCAGCACCACTGTCCTCACCACCACTGTCCCCACTGGTTCCACCACTGCCCCTACTGTCCCCACCAGTGGCCCCACCACTGTCGCACTGTCCCCGCTGTCCCCAGAACTGTTCCCACCACGGTTCCACTCTCCCCACTGTCTCCACGGCCCCAACCACTGCCCGACTATCCCCACTGTCCCCACTGTCCCACTGACTCCTCCGCTGTCTCACTGAGCTGTCCCACTGTTCCCACCACTGTCCCCACTGTCCCCACCACTGTCCCCACTGTACTTCTGTCCCATTGTCGCCACCGCCTTCACCACTGTCCCCACCACCATTGTACCCTCCACTGTCCCACTGTTTCCACCTCATTCCCATTGTCCCCACACCACTGTCCCCACCACCACCGTCACCACCTCTGTCCACTGTCCCCCCCTGTTCCCACCATTGTCCCCACCACTTTCCCCACCACTACCGTCCCCACCACTGTCCCACTGTCCCACTGTCCCCACCACTGTCCCGCTATCCCCTCACCACTGTCCCCACCAACACCGTCCCCGCCACTGTCCGCACCCCCACTCGGTTTTCGAGGGGGGGGAGGGGTTCGAACCGGTAGTGACCACCCCCGGTTTTCCGGATCCGGAGGGGGGGGGGGGGGTGGGGGGTTCGAACCGTAGTGACCCCCCCCCTTTCATGATGAGCAGGGGGGGGGGGGGGGGGAGGGGTTCGAACCGGTAGTGACCCCCCTCGGTTTTCCGGAGGGGGGGGGGGGGAGGAGGGGTTCGAACCGGTAGTGACCCCCCCCGGTTTTCCGCCAGCAGCGGTAGAACACGCTCTTTCAAATCTGTCGAGCGCCCTTGCGCGCGTGCCGTCACGAGAATCCTCTGCAAAAAACGGGACGAAGTGCAGACGCGCGCGTCGTCGCGCGCGTACGCCGAAATCCTTCAAAACCCATCGGTTTCGGAAAGATTTCAACATCGCGCGTCCAAAAAACTGTTTTTCTTTATATATATATATATATATATATAAAACACCAGGTTTCGCAACACGGATTTTCAACAAAAGCGTGCGCGCGCGCTCTTGCGGCATCGTCGTCGTCGTCGTCGTCGCCGTCCTCCCTCCTCCCGCATCGTCGTCGTCGTCGCCTACGTCGTCCTCTGTCTTTCCTCGTGTTCGTCGTCGTCGTCCTTTTTGGCGTCGTGGTCGTTTCCGTCGTCGTTGTCGCCGTGGTCGTCCTTCCTCCTCCTCCCTCGTCGTCGTCGTCGTCGGCCGTCGTCGGCGTCTCGTCGTCGTCCCTCCTATTTCGTCGCCGTCGTCGTCGTCGTTGTCGTCGTCGTCTCGTCGTCGTTTTCCCTCCTCCCTCGTCGTTGTCGTCGTCGGCGTCGCCGTCCTTCCTCCTTCTTCGTCGTTCGCGTCGTCGCCGTCCTCCCTCCTCCCTCGTTGTCGTCGTTGTCGTCGTTGTCGTCGTTGTCGGCGTCGTCGTCCTCCATCCCTCGTCGTCGTCTTCGTTGGCGACGTCGTCGTCGTCTTCGTCGTCGTCGGCGTCGGCGTCGTCGTCTTCGTCGTCGTCGACGTCGGCGTCGTCGTCGTCGCCGCCGTCGTCGTCGTCGTCGTCGTCGTCGGCCGTCTTGCTTCTCTGGCCTTCTTGGGGCGCTCTTGAGACGCCCCCGAGGGCTCCAAGACGACCCCGGAGTGATGTCTGTGCTCGGTCCCGCATGGGTTTTGCAAACCAAGTTGCGGGTGGGTGGGTGGGATGATTGCGCGAGCAGTGGAGTTGATAACTTCAAGTTCGGCAAGTGAATTCCCCTTTCTTGAAACAGAATAGACTCTACCCTCCCCCCAGCGTTATCACGTCACCTTTCGGGTATGTAATTCATATATGATTCGGACCACGTGTCCATCCTAAATATGAAATCACAATGTCCCAGGCCAACCGGTATCCCCCCCCTGAGGTTCCCTTGTAAAAACACACTATGCGGTGACATGTGTTGTTCTAACATAGCACTTTTTCAAGAATCCCTTGCACAAAAAAGAGACGAAGTGCACACGCGCGCGTCGTCGCGCGCGCATGCCGAAATCCTTCAAAAACCTTCGGTGCCGGAAGGATTTCGCAATCGAGTTTTCAAAACACATAAAAACACATGGTTTCGCAACACTGATTTGCTAAAAAAACTTCCGCGCGAGCTCTTGCGAAATCCGAAGAAAACCAACGGTTTTTCAAGATTTTCACAAAATGCACTCAAACGGGCTTCGCGCGCGCGCATGTCGAAATCTGTCGAACGCCCTTGCGCGTATGCCGTCGCGAGAATCCTTTGCCAAAAAATGGGACGAAGTGCAGACGCGCGCGTCGTCGCGCGCGTACGCCGAAATCCTTC
>CAUYUJ010000280.1:104124-115933 GCA_963575745.1 Prorocentrum cordatum
TAGTAATGCTTGACCATGCGCGCGCAGCGCTTTAGCCCGACATCTGTTGACCGATTCTGCCCTGCTTCCCATTACGGCCCTGCCTCCTATTACGGCGGCGCTTGAGAGGAGAACAAATCG
The DNA here is from genome assembly GCA_963575745.1 of Prorocentrum cordatum. NCBI lineage: Eukaryota > Dinophyceae > Prorocentrales > Prorocentraceae > Prorocentrum > Prorocentrum cordatum. Next base: position 104,245 of record CAUYUJ010000280.1, read on the forward strand.
AGGGCACGTTGCCCAGATAAGTGGAAATGCGCGATTGAGGCCGTCCGTGAGCGGGTGGGGCGGCTAGAAAGAAAGTGCAACATCGTGGCGTGTGAAACATGTGGAGTTGTCTCGTCTGCTCGTCTGTCGTAGCAGTTCTGCTTCAATCATTGACGCTTCGCGCATCCCAGCCAACCCATCCAGAAACGCATCGCCAGGCGATTTGCCTTCATTTGGGAAGTGTAGAAACATGCAACGTAACAGCCGCTTTGGTGTTTCTCGGATGCCTTTAGGAACCATCTTGGGTCTCTCCTGGGGTTTTCGCGGAGCCTGTTGGGGGCACTGTGTGGACTCTTTTGGGCTCTTTTAGGGTGTCTTGGGACCCTCATGTTTTTTTGTTCTTGTTTTTTTTGGGGGGGGGTCCGGCGGTCCGGGAGGCTCCTGGGGGCAAGCATTTGCGTTTTCAATCCCCCTTGGGGCGATTTTGGGCGTATTGGGTTTTTTGTTTGGGCCCTATTGGGCCCCTCTTGCGGCTCTCTTGGGCCATCTTGGGGCCATCCTGAGGCTCCCCCCAAGCCCATCGGAAGCGAAAAGACGAGAAGGCAAACAAGTGTTTCCTCTCAGGTTTCGGGGCCATTCTTGATGCTTCAGAGGTTTTGGAGGGCTCGGAGAGCAGTTGAAAACGTCTTGGGGCCGATTTGAGGCTTCGTAGATGTGTATCGGGGGCTATAGTATTGCGCCATGTTTGATTTTTGGGACCACTTGGGAGGCCATCTTGCGTTCGCTGAGGGCCTCCTGGAGCCATCTTGGGCCATCTTGCGCGCTCGAGCCCCTCGCGGGGCGCCCCGTCCAAACCCGGGGGAAGGGGGGAGGGGGGGCAAACCCTTCCCCCGAGCATGGGAAGGCAAAGTCGTAGGAAGAGAGAAGGCAAGAGTTCGTTACGTACACCACTTACGCCCACAGGACTGGTGGGATTCGGCATTCAGCCTGTAGCCCCCCTCGCTCTCGCCGCCCCTGCTCGTTGTCCCCCGCGGTGGCAGGTCTTCCGAGGCGGACAGGCACGAGCGGGCCCGCAAGGTGCAGACGGCCATCCTAAAGGGGCAGCCCGCGCGCGCCACGCTGCCAACCAAACAGTTGTCTGGCACAAAGCTTTGCCGGTGCACAGCGAAAATCGAGGCAGGGCACGCTTCCATTCGGCGCGACCTGTTCGCGTCGACTACGCAACCCACGCCGTGACCATCCTCGCTCGACCTGGGTACGAAGCACATGCAGCGGGCTTGGCGGAGGATTCGGCGAGAGAGCGGTTGTCGCAGGTTGCGCGCGGGGGTTCCAGGGCGAAGGGTCGGTGGCGCCGGCCCGCTCGTCTGTTCGATCGAGTGCGCAGTTCGTTTGGGTTAGGTTCGGCCACTGTCTCCGCTCTTCCCCCCTTTTTCCCCCATCCGCTCTGGACGCCTGGAATGGGCACGGAAGGAATGGGTACAATGCCCAACAGCAGTTCTTGCTCATCTTGAACAGGGGTCGCTGTCCGCGCCTCCGCGGCCTGTGTCCATTTGAGACAGAAGGCCGCCTGCCAAACAGCGGCCGCCGTTGGTTTGAGACAACTTTTGTTGTTGGGCATTGTGCCCATTCTTTCCGTACCCATTTCGGGCGTCCAAAGTTTGGGTGAGGTTCGGCCACTGTTTCCGCTCTTCCCCCCTTCTCCCCCCCCTCCGCAGGCGTCGCTGACGAGCGGGGGGTCACGTGAACAAGAAGTCCTCGAATGGAGATCGGTGGCGAAGGTGGCGAAAGAAACTCAAAGTCCGCCTTGTGGCCCGGGGCGCCCCTTGCTTTTCAGGGGGCTACCCCCGGTCGACCTGGCGCGCAAAAGTCCCGAGCTCTTCGCGCGCGCCGCAGTCGAGATTGTCGGGTTGCCAAAGTTGGTGGCGGTGGGGGCGGCGAGTGCGCAGCGCGCCAGCGCGCTGCAGAGCAGCGGCAGCTTCGGAGCAGTCACTCGGGCAAAGGCAGCCACGCGGCGGGCTTCACCATACTCCAACTGGGCTGCTTTGCTTGGCGCTGTTCCAATTGGGAGCGCCAGATGCGCGAGTCGAAGTTCGACCCGACACGCCCCGTGAAAGAGTTGTCCGGCCTTGCTGCAGTGAGCGCCGCCCGCGCTCTTCCCGCATCGCCCACGCAGCAACCCAAGGCGCCTCGGGCTACGAGTCGTCGGGCGAGTTGGCGGCGCAAGGGCGGCAGCTGAACGCGCCGCAAGGGTCGCGCGGAATTGTTGCGCCCGCGTTGCCCAGGCCGAACAAGATAAGTTTAGATGGCCTCGCGGGTGCTTCATCGAAACAGACGAGGCATCAATGCGCGCTTGCCGCGTACAGTGCCCGTCGGACTGCTCGGGCAAAAGGTGTACGAAACACCCCCAGGGCGACGTCGGATATAGCATCGCCGATTTATGTGCGTGTGCCCTCGGGGGCAGCGGCGGTTGGCGATGTTCTTCGAGCTGCCTGAACTTGCCTGCGCACATGCGGGGGAGGGGGTCGCATCGCTCGGCGGGCCCGATTGCGACGAGATCCTCTCTCAGGTTCTCGCGACGGGCAACGTTACGCTTGTAACCGATGGCGCAAGCGCGCCGATCCGCGGCTGCAAGAAACCGCGCTGCATGCCGCGACCAGGTTGGGGGCTTTCCTTCAGTTGAAGTCGGTTAAACCCTTATCACCCGTATCTGAAGCTGTCTCACACCATAGTGCCCCGCGATGAAGGACAGCGGGCTATCGTCGACCGCGCCCGCGCGGGCGCACCGAGATGATCTTCTTTAAAAAGACACGCAGGTTGTCGACGGCCTGTGGCCTTAGATGCGCCGGGCCATCCCGGACAGCGCGCACGCCTCCGGCTCGCAGCATTGCCGTTCATATTTGTGGGCTTAGGCGTGGCTCGTGTGGGGGCCAGGACATGACCTGCTATTGGAATTTGGGAAAACTGTTCGCGCAGAGCGAGATGGCAATGATGTCGGCGTCCCCAGAACATACTTATACTATGTGTTCGTCGCCCCCCCAGGGGCGACGCGCGCACCGAGAAATCTTGTAGTATATGCGTCGTGGCGGGCGCTTTCTGGCCACACCGCTCGAGAAACGATATATTATAAGATGGGTATACTATATGTTCGGGTCGGACGCGCGCCTCCAAGGCGGACATATAGTATTAGTATGTCTCTGTGCGTCCCATGATGTGTTCCCATCAAGAGTGCATCTCGCCCGCGGGCACAAAGCGCGGTTTGCGACCGCCCGTGCGTAGTTTGCGCGGCGTCTTGCTTCCGTGAAAAACTTCGATAGCGCCCAGGCCTGCATCCAGCCTGGCGCGGGAGGAGGACGAGGATGGTGACGATGATATTGACGACGATGACAATGACGACGGCGGTGATTATGTTGTTGATGATGATGGTGGTGATGGCGATGGTGGCGATGGTGTTGTTGATGATGATGATGCGGATGATGATGATGATGATGACGATGATGATGATGATGATGATGATGATGATGACGGTTGTGATGATTATGATGGTGGTAGTGATGGGAAAAAGAGGATGACCATCGATAGGAACGAGACGGATGTGGAGGGGCAGGGTTGATGAGGACGTATATCAGCAGCGCGGGAAGGAGCAGGGCTTGGATAAGGCAGCTTCTTGATCGCCCAGCCCGCCGCCATTCTTGTTTTTTTCCTGAAGCGCAAAGCCGCCCCCCTTGCCCTGCGAGGTTGCCGGGGAGGCCGGCGATTTCAACTTAGAGAAGTTCCGCACACTTTTGTCGAGGCACGCCAGTGGATCGACGACGACTACTATCACTATGATCGAGACCACGGCCGCGACGGCCACGACCACGACGACGGCGACGACGATGGCAACGGCGCTTACGACGACGACCGCGTCGACGACCACGGCGGCGGCGGCGACGTCGACGCCGCGGCCCCCTTGCGAGGAGTCCAGAGGAGAGACGGCCAGCGGTTCCAGGAGTACCAGGCGGCGCATGGGCGCGAAGGTAAGTCTCGCCTTGCGCCCCGCGGCCTGGGCCTCCGAGGTTTCCCACATGTTCTGTCAGTCCCAGCCAGGGTTTACTGGCAATGTCAAAGCAACGTGCGGCCCAAGCCGAGCCATCAATCCGTGCTTTTGTCTAGCAAGCGCCAGCTCGCTCCAAAGGCACCCGATTCGCGCTGCTGTGCGATACTCGGTTCCTTCAGCCCCGGCGTTTCTCATTCGACCCGGCTCCTGGGAGGCACTTCTGGGCCCCCGGGCCATCGAAGACGGATCCCCTCCAAAACGGACCTGGGACGAATGGCTGCCGCCTCCAGGAGGAGGAGGAGGAGGAGGAGGAGGAGGAGGAGGAGGAGGAGGAGGAGAAGAAGGAGGAGGAGGAGGAGGAAGAGGAGGAGGAGGAGGAGGAGGAGGAGGAGGAGGAGGAGGAGGGGAGGGGGAGGAGGGGAAAGGGTCGGGAATTCTGGGGCCGCGACCTCCACAATTTGGCTCGGCCGCGCCCCGTGCGCCACGGCCAGGGCCCTCGGGGAGGCGGGCTCGGGCGTCTGGGCCTCCGGCGGCCCCTTGGGGCGGCGCGAGGGCGCGGGGATTTGGCCCGCGCCGCGCGCCTGTCGCGCGCCGCGGGGGCGCGAGGTCGAGCGGCCCGGGCGGCAGAGGCGGGGGGGGGGGGGGCGGCACGGCCGGCAGGGGAGAGGCCAGGCGGCCCGGGGCGAGCGAGGACCCTCGGCCGCGGGGAGGGGGGAGCAGGCCAGAGGATGGCCGGGGGGGGAGGGCGAGGCGAGGGAGGGAGAGCAGGCCAGAGGGGACGGGGAGAGCACGCCAGAGGGGCGGAGCGGTCTGGAGGGCGGGGGCTCGGTCGGGGGAGGGGCAACGGCGAGGATCCCAGGTGGAGGGGGGGCGGAGGTTCTCGAGGCGCCGGCAGGCTCGTCTTTGGAGCAGGTCGCCGGGCCAGAGGAGGGCCACGTCGACGGGCGCTTGTCTTGAAGCCCAGGGGCCAGGGGCGGACGGAGGAGAGGGAGGGTTCTGCTTGGACTCCGGGTCGCTGCACGACAGAGCGACATCTCGCTGGAGTGGCAGTTGGCACTGGGCGCGCGGTAGTCGTGACCTTTGGTGCGCGGCCTTCGGGGGGCGCTTGGGGGGGGATCAAGCCCACGCGCGCAGGCCGCCGCTGTCGTGTCGCATGATCGGCAGGCCGCGTACCAACGGTCGTTCTTACCTGGGCTTGCTCCTCAACCATATGCATGTACAACTTTGCTCCTCAACCAGCAGGCGCGGAGGAGGAGGATGAGGATGAGGATGATGATGATGACGATGATGACGATGAGGAGGAGGAGGAGGAGGAGGAGGAGGAGGATGAGGCTGATGAGGATGATGAGGCTGATGATGAGGAGGAGGAGGAAGAGGATGAGGATGAGGACGAGGATGAGGATGAGGACGAGGATGAGGATGAGGATGAGGATGAGGATGAGGATGAGGATGAGGATGAGGATGAGGATGAGGATGAGGATGAGGATGAGGATGAGGATGAGGATGAGGATGAGGATGAGGATGAGATGATGATGATGATGATGATGATGATGATGATGATGATGATGATGATGATGTGATGATGATGATGATGATGATGATGATGATGATGATGATGATGATGATGATGATGATGATGATGATGATGATGATGATGATGATGAGAAGGAGGAGGAGGAGGAGGAGGAGGACGGAGGGTCCAGACCTCCGACGACTTGATGTTCGAGTCGCGTGCCCATGGGCCTTTCGACTCCCTCGGGGCCGCTCTGGCTTATGCCGTGCTTCTTTCTCGTGGCCCCGGGGCTGGACGCCGGCAGCTGTGGAACAGGAGTCGGCGACTACGGAGGGTGTGGTGACGCCGGGGTGTGGTTTGCGATCGGCAGGTGCCCCCCAGGGTGCTCCCCAGGGTGCCTGTTGCAGACCACGCCAGCCCTTTGCGAGGCGCCAGGCGCTGCTCTTGCTCGGCGCGCCAGAGGCCTGGGCCCCTGGACCTGGAGGCCTTGCGGGGCCCCTGGGGGTCTGAGGAGGTCCCCGGCTGTCTCTGTGTGAGGCTGGCTCCCTGGGGTTCTTGCAGGGAGGTCGAGCACATGGTGCCCTCGATCCTCGAGGAGGCGGGGGTAGGGACCGGCTGGCGGACGGAGGGGCGAGTGGCCTTTCCGGGGGGAGGGGCAGGGGGAAGAGGGTGGAGAGAAGCTTGGGGGGCAGGGGGGCGTTCTCGTAGATTCCGGGGGGTGCTCCGCAGAATCGTTCCAGGGTGCAGCTCCTGCGAGTCCGCCCTGACCCCCCCTAGACCCTAAGCTCATCCTTCCTCCTCCATCCCTCTCCCTCTCCCTTCAGGGGACTCGTCCCTTGCCAGAGCAGGCACGCTGCATGCTGCAGCGTTTGGCCCGAGCCAGTGCACTTTTGACTCACAGGCTCGGCGTACCAGGAGAAACGTAACGAATCTCCCACCCCTTCCGGGTCACGCCAGGGCCCTGCCGGTCGCTAGCAATGGCTTGGCCGGCGGCATGGGCGGCTTTCTGGCGCCAGGCGGAACCGGCTGCACTCGCACTCGCGAGCGCGCAGAAGCTGACGTCCCCAAAGTCGCCTGTGGCTTGCTGGAGGACGGGGACGTCCCGGAGGCGGTGGAGCTCGTGAGGTCGTTCGTCCCCAGCTTGCCCCCTGGCGAGGTGGAGTCCTCGGCCGAGCACCTCGTTGCTATCAGGGCCGCAGCTGTGAAGCGTAGTGCGGTCCCAATGCGGCGCATGGCGTCGTTTGGGGACACCGAGGCCAACAGTGCCATGGGCGTCAAGCGGGCGAGGCTCCAGCAGGTCAAGGCCGTGAAGTTGCCATCGTCGACTGCGTTGGCGGCGACGCCTCCAGCGGGTTCGAGCGAGGCCACGCGTGGCGTGGCCCTCCCCAGCTCCGGCGAGCACCCATGCGACACTGGACCCACGAGGCCGGGAGGCAACTGTGCAGGAGGAGCGGGAGAAGCACGTGTCCTTGCCTGTCGAGTTCGCCTCGGGGGCGGGCCTGCCGACGAGACGGTTGCCCAAAGGTCCAGTCGCCCCACTCACTCTGCTCCGCACTGTCGCCCAGGGCCGCCGGGCGACAACGTCGGAGAAGAGAATAAACATCGCGACCTCCTCAAGGGGAGGTCGCTCTGGATGGCTCGGAAGGGGTACGCCTTCCCACGGAATGTGGGAGACATCTCGGAGCACCTGCAGCCTGCAGGTGCGCTCGGAGGAGCCGTGCGGGCGCACGCTTCTCACAGCCGCGGTGGAGGCCATCGGGTTTCTTGACAAAGGCGGCGTCCGTCCTCGGGAGATGCTCGCATCGGACCCCACGGTCAAGAGCTTCGTCCTCGAGGCGATGGCGCAGGGAGAGATGCCTTCGTCAGGGGTTCGTCGCAAAGCGCCTCGTCCACTTGTGATCGTCATCATCATCATCATCATCATCAGCAGCAGCAGCATCAGCATCAGCATCAGCATCATCATCATCATCAGCATCAGCATCAGCATCATCAGCATCAGCAGCAGCATCATCATCAGCACCATCATCATCAGCATCATCATCATCAGTATCATCATCGCCCTCGAGCGCTTGGTCATCGACCAGGCCGTCGAGGTGCACAATTGCATGCTGGCCTTCTGGAAACTGTACAAGGTCTGGGGGGCTCCTACGTTTTGATGACCACAGGGGATTGGATTTCTGGTCAGAGCTCGTTCATTGAGCGAGGTCTTTTCGCGACGCTCGTGGACAAGTCCAACGAAGTCCTCCCGTTCACGATTTCTACGGTGGCCTTGCTGGGGATGCCCATGTGGTTGTCGGTGGGCGCGGGCTTGTGGTTGCTTCCTCGCTGCCCCGCTCCTGGACTGCACGGGGGTTGTGAACAAGGAGGTGAAGTACCGCGAGTGCGCCGCCTTGTCAGGAGCATTTCTGGCGACTTTGGCGGTGGCTGGGGCGCCCCCCCCCCCGCAGAAGGTTCTCGACGAGGAGTCCGTGGGGCAGCGCTCTGAGAGATCGTCGATGCCTAGTGCTGCGACGCTTTTGGGTTTCTGAAAGGAGTGGGTGGACGTCTTGGGCCGCTGGCAGGGCGACGACTCCGAGTCCTACATTTTGGGCCCACGCGCAGGGCCGAAACCATCCAGCACGGCAAGGCGGACGCGCTCGACGAGGAGGTCACTCTTGCGGCCTTGGGCCAGAATGTCCGCGACAGCGGCATGGGCGAGCAGGCGGCGATGGCACCCTGGGCCCGCCCACCAAGGACGCGGGCATCTTGGGCGGGGCCGCGCCGGCAGCGAGCGACTCGCGCCCGCGGCGGGTCTTCCTGGAGATACCTCTTCGCCGTTGCTGCCGACCCTGCCCCCGCCCATGAAGCACCGAGATGCTGAGTTCACGGCTGCGCCGCGCCCCTCGTCGGCGAGAGGGCGGGCCTGCGCCCGCAACCTGCCCGGGGGCGCCCAGGGCTACTTCGCGTCGATCGGGCGCAGTGCTGCACCGCGCGGGCGCGCGCGCCAGGGCCCTGGGCTCGGATTGGAAGAATTTCGAGGAGATGGGCCTCCCGCGCCCCGACGCTTCGAAGAACCGCGATTTCTGCCGCTCCTGCTGGAAGGAGGCGCGCGCGCCCCGCTGAGGGCGAGGGCGAGGCGCAGGCGTCGTCGGCAGCTAGCTCTCGTCGGACGGGGGCGCCCTTGCCGAGGCTTCATTTGAAGAGGCCTCCGGCCTCTCCGCCAAGGCCCCCGGCGCATTGCGGCGCTCAGATGGCTTTTGTTGACGGGGGCGCGCGGGGCCCGGCGCCCCGGCGTTTTTCGCTGAAAAAATAGCGGGGCGCGCGATGTCGCGGGTCGGGCGGCTTGCGGGCGCGAGTCGTGCGTGGCGGAGGCTTTGGGGCGCTTCGGCGCGTCTGGGCGCGGCGCCGCGGACGCGGGGCGCGCGGCTCGCGGGCGCGGCGCGCGTCGACGCGCCGAGACGCGGCCCCGCGGGCGCGAGGCGCGCGCGGCTGGCGGGCGAGCGTCGCGCGTGCTGGGCGTTTTGAGGCGTCTGTCAGCGCCCTGCGGACGCGGGGGACAGGCGCGTCTGGGCGCGGCCCCCGCGGGCGCGGGGCGCGCGGCTTGCGGGCGGGCGCTTCGTGGCGCGCCGCCCCCCCCCCCCCCCCCCCCCCCCCCGCAAGCGCGGGGGGCGAGCGGTTCGACGCGCCCGGGCGCGGCCCCGCGGACGCGGGGCGCGCGGCGCGCGCGCGAGAGTCGCGCATGATAGGTGCTTTTGAGGCTTCTGCCAGCGCCCCCTGCGGATTCGGGAAACGAACGCTCCGACGCGTCTGGCCGCGGCCCCGCGGGCGCGGGGCGCGCGGCTTGCAGGCGCGAGTCGCGCGCGGCGGGCGCTGCGAGGCGCGCGCCAGCGCTCTCTGCGGACGCGGGGAAAAAGCATACTGTTGCGTCTGGGCGCGGCGCCGCGGGCGCGGGTCGCGCGGCTCGCAGGCGCGAGTCGCGCGCGGCGGGCGCCCGGGGGCGCGCGCCCGCGCTCCTCGCGGACGCAGGGAACGAGCGATTCGACGCGCCCGCCCTGCGGGCGCAGGGCGCGCAGATCGCGCGCGCGAGTCGCGCGTGGCGGGCGGGTGCGCGGAGGCGCTTGCCAGCGCCCCCCGGCCGCGCGGGGGCGAGCGCGCGTCCGGGGGGCGCGGGGCGCGCAGCTTGCGGGCGCGAGTCGCGCATGTCGGCCCCTTGGGGGCGCCTGCCAGCGCCCCCCGCGGACGCGGAGGGCCGGCGCGTCGATGCGTCTGGGCGCGGCCCGGAGGGCGCGGGTCGCGTGGTCGCGGGCGCGAGTCGCGCGTGGCGGACGTTCTCAGGTCGCTGCCGACGCCCCCTGCGGACGCGGGGACAAGTGATTTGATGCGTCTGGGCGCGGCCCCGTGGGCGCGGGGCGCGCGGCTTGCAGGCGCGGGCCGCGCGTGGCGGGCGCGTTCAGGTGTCTGTGGGCGCCCCCCGCGCACGCGGGGGAAAGGCGCTTTGATGCGTCTGGGCGCGGCTCCGCCGAGGCGGGGGCGCGCGGCCAGCGAGCGCGAGTCGCGCGCGGCGATGGGCGCTTGGAGGCGCCTGCCCGCGCCCCTTCGGGCGCGGCGAACAAGCGTTTTACCGCGTTTAGGACGGGAGGGGGGCGCGCGGTCCGCGCGGCTAGCGGGCGCGGGCGGGCTGTGCGCGGCGGGCGCGCGCATGCGCCTGCCAGCGCTCCCCGCGGCTTGCTTGGGGCACTGCCCGCCCACATTCGGGGAAGTTCTCGGCGGGGCGCGGCCGCCCCCGGGGCGCTCGGGGCGCCCGCGGGGGGGGGGGCGCGATGCGTCCGCCCGCGGGCGCGCTTCGAACGGGAACCAGCGCGCGCGCCCTCCTGAAAATGCGCTCGGGGCTTTGGCCCCCCCGCTTCTTAATCTGGAGCCCTCTTGACTCTCTTCGAGCTATCTGGGAATGATATTGGGGGGGGCGCGCGCCGCCGAGGCGCCGGCGGGGGGCCTGGAGGGCGTCTGCAGAGCGCGGAGGTCGCGATCGCGAAGGGCTCGGGCCAGGCGGCGGCAGCGTTCCCAGCCCGAGCGGACTGCAAGCACCTGCTGCGGAGGCTCGTGGCTGGCGCCGACGCCCCGCTTTTTTGACGGGGCGCGCGTTCTGTCTGTGAGGCGCCACGTCAGGGGCGTCCTGGAGACCCATGCCAAGGAACGCCCCGGTTGCCTTCAGGGTGCCCTGGGCTTCTTGGATTCCCCTTGGTTTTCCCGTGGACAGCGCGACGATCCCACGCCAAAAAACGATGGACGGGGTCTCAGGGTTGGGTTTCTTGTGGATGGTTTCTTGTGGACTGGCCTCCACTGTATCCTGGGTGACGCGGGTTTCTGTGCGGAGAGGTCTGCTCAGGATCGCGATCAGCCCATCGACGTGCGACGGCTTCATGGTTTGATGCGGGCCGCTGGTGGCCCGGATGCCGACGTCGCGGGCGCGTCCGCCAGGGGGGGGGCCGATAGGCGTCGGGCACCCCTTGCCGCGAACGCCCGAGGTCTTCGAGCCGAAGACGCGATGGCCCTCGCGCCGCACTGGGCCGAGGGCGCGCGCGAGGTCGACGCCTTCTCCGCCTCGCCCATGGAGCGAAGCAACCGCCAGTCGGTCCGAGAAAACGTCGCGGAGCTCATGGAGTGCTGGGGCGAGGCCGCCCAGAAAACGTCTGGACATCCCTACTACTACTACTACTACTACTGCTACTACTACTGATATTACTATTACGTTTACTACTACTATTACTACTACTACTACTACTACTACTACTACTACTTTTACTACTACTACTACTACTAGTACTACTACTATTCATACTACTACTACTACTACTAAATTATAAAACTCATTCTATTCATTACTCTACTACTACTAATTACTGCTGTATTTTTATTTGATTTTTACTTTTATTTTGCATTATCTACTAATACTTTAACTATTACTACTACTACTAATGACTACTACTATTACTACGATTATTTACTACTCCTACGACTACTACTACTACTACTACTACTACTATTACTTCTACTACTACTACTACTACTACTACTACTACTACTACTACTACTACTACTACTACTACTACTACTACTACTACTACTACTACTACTACTACTACTACTACTACTACTACTACTACTACTACTACTACTACTAC
>CAUYUJ010000281.1:0-2500 GCA_963575745.1 Prorocentrum cordatum
CTCTCCTCTTACTCGTAATCTTCCTTGTCTGCGAGCCACTCCTTGTCCCCATCCCCAGTTTTTATTGCAGTGGCTCCTCTTTGGAGGTGTTCCTGGGCCCCTCTCAAAAGCTTTTTGGGGACCTCTGGGGGCCTCCTGGGCGCCTTTTGGGGGCCTCTGGGGGCTTCTTGCGGCCACCTTGCTACCAACCACGGTCTCCCTGAACGACCGGGTCACGATTGGGAGTGCTTCGGGAGGCGTCTTGGGGCCATCTGGGGCTGTCAGCGGGGCTCTCTTGGGGCCATCTTGCGGCCCTGTTGGACCATATTGGGGCTCTTTTGGACTGTCTGGAAGCCCTTTGACACCGTTGTGGGAGGATTTTGGGGGCCTCTTTGGCGGACTCGGACGCACGGAATACCGAAGAACCGAATGTCCAACATTCGATATGTTATTAATGTATATGGTATATGTCGCTATGAAGATTTATAATATTATATATATGTGTGTTGTTATTATTTATTATTGTAATGATCTATATATATAGATATAGATTATATATTAGACTAAATAAATAAATAATAATTATATATATATAACTATATTATAAATATATATATAATATATATATAAGGAAAGTGCTGTTTCTTTGCACTTGGAGGACCTCTTGGGGGTCTTCTTTGGGTCGTTTTCGGGCGTCTTGGGGCTGTCTGGGGCCGCGTGGGGCTCTCGCGGGGCCGTTTGGCCGCCCTCCTGACCGCTTTGGGCCCGCTGGCAAGGCCCGGCAGGGGCGTCCAGGAGGCCCGGAAGGCCTGGGGGACCCCCTCGCAAGGCGTCCAGGGGGCCCCAAAAGCGCCAGATCCCGGGGGTCCGATTTTCCGGGGGGGGGGTCCCACCCCCCCGGATTGTAAAGATATAGAAAAGGGAATATCCCGCATGCGTTTTGGCCAAGGTCTAGTATTCTTTGGATCCAATATGGCTTCTCAAAGGCGAGAGAGATCGATTAGACGCGTTTCATTGCAAAGGCATCCGGGCGAGATTGGGTACCCCGCCGGCGTTTATTTCCAGGGTCGCCAACTCCATCGTGCTAGACAAAGCTGGAGCGAAGCCACTCTCTGGCATATTGGCTGACAAGCAGACGGCGCTGCACACCAACATCGCAGATGGAAATGATTCGTGCCTGAAATCTATACTTTGCAACGTAGCCGGCTCTCCCAGACAGTGGGCCTCTCGCAGAAAGCGAGGGCGGCCGCGGCAGCGTTGGGCCACATCGGTCGATCCGCCTCTTCTCGTAACCGTAGGCAGGATCCCCTCTTCCTTCTCTTCCTCCTCCTCCTCGTTTTGCAGTCGGGCGCTTCCGCGTTCTGCTTCACAGTCGTGGGGCGCTTTGTTTCCCGCGCCTCTTTCAATAATTACCGAAGGGCTGCCAATTGCGCGTTTTTCTGCCCGCGCGTCCTTCCGGATGTTTGGCTCTGTGGTGGTGGTGGCGGTGGCGAAGGGGCGGCTACGTGAGCAGCGCAGAGGCGGGAGCAGAAGTTCAGAAAACCAATGCGCGACGCTGCGGTGGTATTTGACCCATCCGCTCCTGGGGCGGCAAATTTTTCGACGGGCGCGGCGCTGGCGAAGCGTGCGCCGCGCCGACACAGCACTGGCACTGTCATGCGCAAGCTGCGCGGTGCTCGTGCCAAGACAGTGCTTCGCCCGCCCTCGCGCAGCCCTGCTGCCGCTGCCGCCCCCATGCGGTTCCGCGAGCGGCGCATGCACGCCGCGCACGCGCGAGAGCGCCATCGCCAGGGGAACTGCGCACGCAATTCGAGCGAGGGCGACGAGTCGCCCGCTCGCGCGAAGGCCTGCAAGCTTGGCGGGCGAGACGTATGCGCAGCGCCGAGGCTGAAGCGGCACGTTCAGGCGAAATCTGCTTGGCGTTGCGGTGGACGATCATTGGAGAGGAAGCGCGTTGCCAAGTAATTTCCAGATGTTTAACACATGTGTTAACCATGCTCTAAGCATGTTCGAGCATGTAAAAACATGCTCAAAACATGTTTAAAGCATTTTTCCGACATTGAAAACCATGTTTCAGTTCAGTGATCGGAGTATTAGGGTGTCCAGTGTCGCGGCATTCGCAAGCTTGGCGCTGAGGCGAGAGCAGCGTTTCCGAACCGCCCGCGCATCGACGAATCGAGGCGTGCGCACCACGTGCGCCGCGCCCAGGCGGAAACAGAATGCGGAGGAACAGCGAGCGCGGCACCCACGCGACAGCGACATGTCGCGTGTGGAGGAAATCAATGGAGAGGAACCATGTTGCCAAATAGTTCCTTGATGTCGAAAGCGTGTTTAAAAAAACATGTGGTAAAATTGTAAAACACATGTTTTAAACATGCTCGTGACATTTGTCCGCCATGTTGAACACATTCTACATTCAAGGGGAGGGCTGTTAGGGTGTCCATTGTCGTGGCATCCGCAACATTTCGCCCCTTCGCGCGCGATGTGTGCCGCGTCCCACATCTGCCACGTGTCACAACGT
>CAUYUJ010000281.1:10000-35314 GCA_963575745.1 Prorocentrum cordatum
TATCTATCGTTCCTTGGGTCAGGCCGATGACTGTACACCAGATGGTAGACTCATCAAAGGATCAAAGCAGGAAAAGGTACCATTTGCCGCTACCATTCCCCAGCTTGCCCCTTTTTTGTTGGGGCCTCTCGGGAGGTCCTCGCCGTCACCGCCGGATTCGCCCCACGATTCTGGTCAGGACGCGCCCCGGGAGAGCTCCGTGGAGCCGCGGCATCGTTACCTCTTGGTCTCCCCAGTTCATGTGGCGATAGCGCGCGCCGGCGACGCTCCCCCTCCTCCTCCTCCTCCTCCTCCTCCTCCTCCCCCTCCTCCTCCTCCTCCTCCTCCTCCTCCTCCTGGCGAAGGCGTTCCAGGCTGAGTTCTGCGACGCGCGGAGGCACCGAGGGACGCGGCGACGCCCAAGTTGGCACCCTGTGTCTGTACTGGGGTATTTCACTTTGGCCCACGTCCGCAGTGAATAAGGAAAAGTAAATATAGATCAGCATCCCATCCAATCGCAGATGCCAGTCAGTCTCTCCACGATCTCACACGCTCAGTGTTTGCCACGCACAATGGAGCAAGACCACAAGCTTGCCCTCTTCTCTGAAGTCTGTCCGCATACAGTCGGGGCCCTGAAGAAGGAACCCTTTTCGTTGGGGAGGGGCTCCGCGTTCCTTAAGCGTTTCGCAGCTTGCCCCAGGTTTTCCTTAGGTTTCCGATGGGGCATCGAAGTGTAGCTTCTGGACCAAAAGGGGCCTCGTTCCCTATTTTGGGCTCCTTAGGTCAAGGCCCCGACTGTAAAGAGAAACGGTTCGGGGTGAGCAGACGGTCCTGGGGAAGGGCCCACTTGGAGCCGACGGGCCTGACCCCGATGACTCGGCGCCGGGCGGCCCCATCCGACGCGGCCCCGAGATTCCGGCGTTCGGTCCGACGCCTTCACGGCGCCGTCTCGTCCACGCTCCAACTCCAATTCCTCCTCCTCCTCCTCCTCCTCATCCTCCTCCCTCCTCCCTCCTCCCTCCTCCTCCTCCTCCTCCTCCTCCTCCTCGTCCTGGTCCTCCTCCTCCTCCTCCTCCTCCTCCTCCTCCTCCTCCTCCTCCCCCTCCCCCTCCTCCTCCTCCTCCTCCGAAGGTCAACGCCCCGACTGTATGGCACACACGAGCCCTTGGCCAACCCCGCCAGGTCGAACAAAGGGAGCCGCAGCACGCGGCGACGGTCTTCTGCCCCTGGCGGCGGCAGGCCTGCGGAGGGCTCCTCGCGGAGGGCAGACGAGGCCGCGCCTCCGCCGGCGCCAAGCTGGCGGCAGCGGACACCGCCCCCCAAAGAGATGCTGTCGTGTGCTCCCCACACAACGTCGAAGCACGAAGACAGGAGCTACCCGAGCACCTGCGAGAGGCTTTCGATGACCTCCAAGAGCACGACGATACTCCGACGGGCCCCACCACCAGCTTCCACATACCCAGCACAGTTTGGCAACAGCAAGCAGCACGGGTGGCAAAAATGACCATCCCACGGCCCCTCACAGCACTCCAACAACTACAAGGTGGACCACTGGCCTTTTGGAGACCTGAGGAGCGCAGGAGGATAGATGGACATTACGGAAGATGGGTAACCACCCTTGAGCATGCCGTCACCCACATCAGCCAAGTCGAAGCCAGAGAGTCACCAGAGCACCACGACAGTCAGGACGTAGACTACGTTGCTGGTAGGGCAGCGGGTTACGACATCGGCTGGCAGCGTATGCGACCAGCCCCAGGCAGAACTCACATGAAGGAGCCCACGGCAGAGTGGTGTGGGGTTATTTCCACGCTAGTCATCAGGATCCTGGCACTCACCAAATCGGGCAAAGATATGAATCAGCTCTCCCAGTGCATCACGCTCTTGGGCAAGCACGTGGCGGACATCACACCTGATCAGCACAACATTCTTCGGCAAAAAGACCTTGAGCACCGACATTGAGCATTGGAAGAGCACAGCACAGAGCTTATCCTCAACGCCATTACCAGCATTTCTTGAGTACCACGAGCTAACGCTTACCTACGCTGACCGAGCACAGGGTCGGTCTATGGCTCGTTCGAGGCAGGCGTTCATGAATTGGGCCAAGCGAATGTAGTCCAAAAAGCCAGGAACAGTACACAGGCATGTCAAAGCACCACCACCTGAACCACTCCCACGTGAGATCACCCACCAAGGCGACACCACAGCTGATCCCACAGTCTTGCTTTCAGTCAGACAAGAGGAATGGAAACGGGTCTGGGCGGACCCAGCTGACCAGATTCCTGATATCCTCAGAGCCCTCGAGAGGGTCTCAAGCTGTGCCCGTCAAGAGCCTCTGGATCCCCTGCGACCCGATCAGCTGGAGACCATCTTGAGGCGTCAGGCCCCAAACAAGGCGCGAGGAGTTGACAGTTTGGGCCCGACAGATCTCCAGCGTATGCCATTTGCGGGGCTCGAGGATCTCACACATATGCTGAACGAAGTCGAATACCAGCAGACATTGGCCCACAGCACTGTTGGCCACGATATGTGCGATGATCCCCAAGCCTGCTGGTGGCACGAGAGTATTGGGCATGCTTCCACAGCTATGCAAACATGGAGCCAGGCGAGGAGCTCCATCACATATCCATGGTCTGACAAGCTGGAGGCGCACTGGGACACAGCAGTCAGAGGAAGCAGTGCCTTGAGAGCTGCTATTGTACGGAGCCTCATGGATGAGGCAGCGGTGACATTGGGATTCCACACGGCCACGGTCTTGCTCGACCTGGCGAAGTTCTATGATTCGATACCGTTTGTACTTCTCATTGATGCAGCCATGGAGGTACACTTTCCTCCCATAGTGGCATTGTTGGAGGCGCTGCTTTTTGCGTCGCCACGGATTGTCAAGGAGGGCGCGCTGATTGGACAACCGTTTCAGCCCATGCGGTCGCTGATGGCAGGCTCAGCGCATGGTGTTTGTCTTGGGAAGGTATTTCTGCATTCTGTGCTGGAGGCCGCTCGCCGCCGAGCCCCGCAGGCTTCACTTTGGACATGCGTCGACGACGAAGTGGCCAGGTCAGAGGGAACTCGAAACAGGATCATAGAGGGGATGACGGAGATCGCGGAGTCGTTCGGGCACACGTTGAAGGAGAAACGTTTGGTTGTGTCGGACAAAACAGTGATCATCGCTCCTGCCCCTAAACTTTGCCAGGCTGTTGTCGGTCTTTTTCAAGCCCAAGGGATCCCAGCGAAACCTGCCAGGACAGGCCTTGATTTGGGCCTCGGCACCACTGCGGGTAGATTTAGATCCGAGAAGAAAGTCCAGCAGAGAAGGTCCAAAGCCAGATGCAGATTTTCCCGAATTTTAAGAATGAGGAGACTGGCGGGGCTGTGGAGGGTTACCCAAGGGGCCTGGCGCACAGGAGTTCTTCGCAGGCCACCTATGGGCACCAGCGCTTAGGCACCCCTCCGAGCCACGCCCTGTCCCTGAGGCGCCAGTTAGGGAAGGTGGTTGCGGGGATTGGGAGGGGGGAATGTCTCGCGACGTCGCTCTCAGCAGTGATGGGAGTATGAGAACCAGGAGTCGAGCTTAGCCGAGAGCTAGTTGACTCTTGGATCAGTTTATGGACGCAGGTTCCCTCTTTGCAGTCTCGCATTCGCAGATCCTGGCATCTGGTCAAGAGTCGCCTCCTATCCCCTAACGGAACCGTCAAATGGAAAGGCGCCCAGGGACCGATCGCGGCCATCCAAGCCACCTTGTTCCAAGCGGGATGGAACCCGAAGGAGCCCGATTTTTGGGAAAGACCAGCGGCGGCCCAGGGCGCTTGGCGGTTTCCTAGGGAGGGCGACCCAGATTTTGAGCTGGTAGGAATTTCAGATCACACTGAGCTTTTAGACGACCTGGTTGCATATTTGAATCAACTGTTTTGGCGGAAAGCTGCTCTCCACCCTGCTGGCGAGAGCCTGGCGGAAGGAGCCGACCTCCATCAAGTTTCGGGGGAGCTGAAGCGCTTTCAGCGCAAAGGTCAACTAGATTTGTGGAGTCGCGCGCTGTGTGTTGTGGCAGGAGGGCAGTGGCCTCGAGCTCGACAGATAGAGACAGGATACACGGTGCCTGCCTTGTGTCCGCGCTGTCAGAGCGAGGAAGAGTCTCTCTATCATCGAGCGTGGTCCTGCCCCGCAAATTGCAATCACGAGGGCTACGACAAAACGCAGATGTTGCTCCCACAGGCGCAGAGCCAGTGGGAAAGCGACCCGCCCCTGTGGTTGCGCGGAGTGCCTGGCCGCAACCTCACCACCCCCACTTTCCTCGACCCTCTTGTGGTCCCCCCTCCTACCAACCGCGGCGATGCAGACCTCAGATATTTTTGCGTGTTTCCTGGGCAGGAGCCCTTGTATGTTTTTGGCGATGGCTCTGGGGGCCGTTATTCCTCGGACCCAAGGCGTAGGAGATGTGGGTCAGCGATAGCTGTTCCCCAGGGGCGTGAAGGGGCCCGGGAACCAGCTGCTGGAGTTTCGGTCCCGCTTCTCGGACGGCGCCAAACGGTGCCGAGAGCGGAGATAGCTGCGCTTGCGTTGGCCTTAGAAGAAACGGTGGGGCCCACCATAGTTCATGTCACTGCTTGCCAGCCAGTCCTAGACGGATGGGGAGCTGGCAGAACGCATGGGAAAAAAAAGGGCCCAACCAGGACTTGTGGCACAAAGTTGCAATTGCGTCGAAGCATCGAGGTGAGGGCGAAGTGCGCCTCCACTGGGCTGCTGCTCATCTGGAGGATGAGAAAGTGGCCCTCACTTCGACTCAGCTGTTTTTCACCTGCGGCAGTATGTGCGCGGATCATTGGGCGGGTCAGGCGGCGGAGCGGGGTTGGGATTCTCATGTCCAGCGGCCGATCCCTCACACCGACCAAGTTGATTGCATAGCAGTCTTGGTTAGGAAGAGGGCCCGCAGAGCACTCATGGACTCCTTGGCAGCTGAACCCTGGCAGGCCACCAGAGAAGGCAAAGCTCGCTCGAAGCCATTGAATAAAGTCGAGAGCGCTGGCGGCCACATCGCATCGATTTGAGAAGCGTAGTGGGCAGTGCAGATGTTCGGTTTGCGAGCAGCTTGTACCAGCGGCCCACATTATTTCTCTCGCTGCCACTCAGTGCCCTGGACCTAGAGAGAGAGTCGGGTGGAGTCGGTTTCGGTCGGTCGTCGAAAGGCAGGTCCAGATTGGCACGAAGGTCAGCCATGTTTCACACACCTTGATGTTCTGGGAAGACTATAAGTTTTTTTTCTGTCGAGCGCGCGGATGCACGGCCACTGTTGACGGTCGATGGCTTCCCCTTCCTTGCCACCCCCCCCCCCACCAGGAAAGGGGCAGAGAACCTCTCGAGGCTCGAGAAGGGGTTTTACCCATCCAGGAGGGTTCCTGCTGCAGTCACTGCCGCAGCGAATCAGAGAGTTGTGGAGAGGGCGGGGGAGGAGGCTGTTGGGAGAGCGGCAGAGAGTGAGCGCCGCCTCTCTGCCGCCCCCGCCGCCCCCGCCGCCGCCCCCGTCTCGGAGCCCGACGTGCAGGCGCCGCCCCGCCTCCCGCCTTGAGGCGGACTCGGGTTCGTCGGACTGAAGGGGGAAGGCCACGTTGTGGCTGCATCTGATATTCCTGATATTCCTCCTCCCTCCCCCCCTCCATCCCTCCCCCCCCCCTCCCTCCCCCCCCCCCCCCTCCCTTCCCCCCCCCCTCCCTCCCTCCCTCCCTCCCTCTCGCCTTCTCGCCCTCCCTCTCCTCCCTCCTCCCTCCCTCTTCCTGGGCGCAGGGCTCCCGGACCCCGCCGCGTGGTCAGGAGTGCTCGGGAGCCCCCAAACGGGGCGGTGACCACACCGTGCGGTGAGTCGGTGGGGGTTCGGGTCACCGCAGGGTCCTGGGGCTCGGGTCCCTCTGAGAGGACGTCTCGGACGACGGGGGCCTCCGGGGCCCCGAGGCCGCGCGGTGACGGACCGTGCGGTGAGGTCTTGGGTTAAGGCGGGCCTGTCCCCCCTACAGGGGGATTTTCGACGAAAAAAAGATACCCTAGAAATAATCAAAAAGTAGTCAAAAAATAGTCGGGGCTATTTTTTGAATATTTTTAACCTTTTTGGATGATTTTTGGGGGGCATTTTTTTCGTCGAGTATCCCCCTGTAGGGGGACACGCCCGACATAATTCTTGGGGCATTTCGAGGTCACCGCGCAGTCCGTCACCGCACCCTTTCGGGACTCCAGAAATTCTGCCTCGGCGCGTCGCCCCGGCGGTTCTGGCCCACCACGCGTCGGAGCCACGCGCTGCCCATGCCCCAGCCCCTGGAGCGTCAACGTCTCGAGCCCGCCCCGGCCTCCCGCCCCGCAGAGGGCCGAGCGACGCGCCAGCCGCGTGCCGGGCGCAGGGTGCCGCTGGGGCCGCCGCCGCGGCGCGCTGAGCAGAAGTTCCCGGCCCCAAAATCTCGGAGGTCCGCGCGGGCTGTCCTCGCTCGGCCTCGTGGCGGCGCCTCCCTTCGCCACGCCTGGCCCGCTCCGCGCGCCAGTGGAGGTCCTCCTCCTCCTCCTCCTCCTCCTCCTCCTCCTCCTCCTCCTCGTCCTCCTCCTCCTCCTCCTCCTCCTCCTCCTCCTCCTCCTCCTCCTTCTCCTCCTCCGCTCCAGGACATCAGCGCGGGGCTCCGAGGGTTCCTGCTCCGGCAGCTTCTGGCGGACGGCGGGCGGCATCGCATGAGCTGCTCCGCCATCGTGGGCCCCCCGCCCCTGGGCGGTTGGACAGCGCGCGCTCCGGCGGCCCAC
This sequence comes from Prorocentrum cordatum, assembly GCA_963575745.1. Lineage (NCBI taxonomy): Eukaryota > Dinophyceae > Prorocentrales > Prorocentraceae > Prorocentrum > Prorocentrum cordatum. The sequence continues at coordinate 16,745 of CAUYUJ010000281.1, forward strand.
GGTGGCACGTCGGGGCGCAGGCTTCCCGGCCCCCCCCGTGCAGGCATGTCCGACGGTTCGGGTTTCACCGTGCCTCGTCCGCCGAAGCCGTGCCTTCTGCCACCGGCGCGGGGGCGCGAAGATGCCCGCTGCTTCCGCCGCCCTCGCGCAGCGCGTGGCGCGGCGCCGCGCGGCGTGGGCTCGGCTCGGGGGGGGGGGAAGGGCGCGGTGCGGTCGGTCTGCGATCGGGCTGGCGGCCTGGGGACGCGCGCTGCGCGAGGCGGAGCAGGAGCGGCACCTTCGCGTTTTCGACCGCGGCCGCGACGACCGCCACCACGATACCGACGGCCACGGCGGCGGCGGCCTCGACGACGACCGAGGCGACCACCACCACGACGACGTCCCCGACAGCTGCCACGACCACGGACGACGACGACGACGACGACGCCGACGACGCCGACGACGCCGACCGACGACGACGACGACGACGACGACGACGACGACGACGACGACGACGACGACGACGACGACGACGACGACGACGACCGCGAGCACGAAACGGCGAAGGCCGCGGACCGCGGCGGCGAGAGTGCCGCGGCGCCGGCGGCCGGCGGCCGGCGGCCCGCGGCGGCCGCGCCACGAGGTGGATCACGAACGGCATCTTCGCGGACTACTTCACCGTCGCCGTGCGCACGGGCGGCAAGGAGCGCCCGCCCGCCCGCCCCATCGGCCGCTCCCACCAGGGCGTCGGGCCGTCGGTCGTCGGCGTCGCCGTCGGCCGTCGTCGGTTGTCGGTCGTCGCCGTCGTCGTCGTGGTCGTCGTCGTCGTCGTGGTCGTCGTCGTCGTCCTCCTCCTCCTCCTCCTCCTCCTCCTCATCCTTGTCCTCGTGGTCGTGATGGTCGTCGTGGGGTTCTTCGGCTTGAGCGTGACGGTACTCAGCGTCGTGGTCGTCTTCGTTATCGTGGTCGCCGTCGTGTTCGTGGCAGTCGTGGTCGTGGTCGTCGTCGTCGTCGTCGTCGAGAAGCCACGTGCGAGCTGTCTCGGTGCTGGGGCGTGGGCAGCTGCTGTTGCTGCCACTGCTGCTGTTGTTTGCCTTCATCTACCTCTTCCTCCCGACTCCCGACTCCCCCCTCTCTCCTCCTTCTCCTTCGCCCTCCCTTCACCTGTTCCTCATCCTTCCTTCTCCCCTCAACCCTCCTCACCACTCCGTAGTCCTCCCTCATCCCCTCTCCTCCTCTGTCTTCCTCCTCTTCCTCCCCTATTCTCCTCTCCCTCCTTTCATTGCCCCTCAGAATTCCTCACTTTCTCTTGCTCATCCTGCGTTCTCCCTTCCTCCTCCCTGGTGCTGCTGCACCCCGTCCTCCTCCTCCTCCTCCTCCTCCTCCTCCTCCTCCTCCTCCTCCTCCTCCTCCTCCTCCTCCTCCTCACCCCCCCCAGCACCCGAGGCCCTCCCATGCAGCCCAGAAACCGTTGCGCACCACCCCCAGGACTTGCCAGCCTCCCCACCACCACACTGTGCCGTTTTTTTTATACATGCTCCGCGTGCGGATCATGTACTATAACTGCAGGGATTTAGTATTAAAAACAACGATGAGTTCATGCATAATTCTAGTCATAAATTAATCATGTACTAAAATCCTATATGTTTAAAATCCTATGCATTAAAAACTGCCCTGCAATCCTAAACCTGCCCTCTCCCTCATCTGCTCCTGCTGCGCCTCCTCCATCCTGCCTCCTGCACCGTCTCGCCCTCCTCCGGAGGCCTCCGGAGGCCCAACACGGGGCAACATTTGAGTCGGGCCTGTCCCCCTACAGGGGGATTTTCGACGAAGAATAAAATACCCAAAAAATAATCCAAAAATAGTCTGGGGACTAGTTTTTGATTTATTTTTTTTATACCTTTTTGGGGTATTTTTTTTCCGTCGAAAATCCCCTTGTAGGGGGACACGCCGGACTTAAGGCAACATGCGAACCACCCGAAATGTTGATTCTCCCCTCCTGCGCATCTGCCCTCTCGCTCCTCCTCCCCCCTCCTCCTCCTCCTCCTCCTCCTCCTCCTCCTCCTCCTCCTCCTCCCCCTCCTCCTCCTCCTCCTCCCCCTCCTCCTCCTCCTCCTCCTCCTCCTCCTCTTCCTCCTCCCTCCCGGTGTCTGGAGCCCGCGGGGTGCTGAAGTCCGGCTCCATCCTGCACGCAATCCTAGGCGAGAGCATCGTCGGAAAGAAGCAGGAGGGGGGAAGGGAGGAGGGAAAGGTAAGGCGGAGGAGGGGGAGGAGGAGGAGGAGGAGGAGGAGGAGGAGGAGGAGGAGGAGGAGGAGGGGGGAGGAGGAGCGAGAGGGCAGATGCACAGGAGGGGAGAATCAACATTTCGGGTGGTTTGCATGTTGCCTTAAGTCCGGCGTGTCCCCCTACAGGGAGATTTTCGACGAAAAATCAAGAATACCCCCAAAATACCCCCAAAACGCCAAACATATTCAAAAAATAGTCCCCAGACTATTTTTGGGGCATTTTTTGTTTTTCGTCGAAAATCCCCCTGTAGAGGGACACGCCCGACTTAAGGCTACCAGGGAACGAATAATGACATAAACATAGTAACTCGGAGGTCCGCGCGGATTTCTCGGCCCGGCGGCGGGGCGCGCCAGGGGCGGCGCTGGAGGCGCCGCCAGGGGGCCCCAGCGCCGATCCGAGAAATCCGCGCGGACCTCCGAGTTTTTCTGTTTCTGTCATTGTTTGCTCCCCTATTATCCTCACCCGATTCTGTCCTCAGCCCGATTCCTGTCCTCCTCCTCCTTCCTCCTCCTCCTCCTCCTCCCCTCCTCCTCTCCTCCTCCTCCTCCTCCTCCTCCTCCTCCTCCCTCCTCCTCCTCCTCTCCTCCTCCTCCTCCTCCTCCTCCTCCTCCTCCCCTCCTCCTCCTCCTCCCTCCTCCTCCTCCTCCTCCTCCTCCTCCTCCTCCTCCTCCTCCTCCTCCTCCTCCTCCTCCTCCTCCCTCCTCCTCCTCCTCCTCCTCCTCCTCCTCCTCCTCCTCCTCCTCCTCCTCCTCCTCCTCCTCCTCCTCCTCCCCTCCTCCTCCTCCTCCTCCTCCTCCTCCTCCTCCTCCTCCTCACCTCCTCCTCCTCCTCCTCCTCCCCTCCTCCTCCTCCTCCTCCACCTCCTCCTCCTCCTCCTCCTCCTCCTCCTCCCCCTTCCTCCTCCTCCTCCTCCTCCTCCTCCCCCTCCTCCTCCCCCTCCTCCTCCTCCTCCTCCTCCTCTTCGTCCTCCTCCTCCTCGCGTTCTCCCACGGGGCGGCAGCGAGGCTGCGACGGGCGGCGACGGGGCAGACCTTTCGGAGAGCCCGGCCAGCACGGTCTGCGGCGACGGCCTGCGGCGACGGGCGGCGGCCGGGCGAGAGCTGGGAGAGTCCAACCACGTATTCTCGGGGATGGACAGAACCCCCAACAGTGACACGTCGATTAGTGAATTGTCCGTTTTCGGTTTTCGAGAGGGCGCCGTGGCTGTTATTTTCCAGGCTTGCGCTCGCCAGGTTTGGGCCGCAGGTCGTTTTCACTAAACCGCGTTTTGCTAAAGGGGGGTCTGTCCATCCCCGATATTCGGGATGGAAGTGAGAACCTTTGCGCGCTGTCATTCGAGGAAGACAAAAAACGGCATAAACATAAACTGTTGGCGCTCCGCGCGGATTTCTTGGATCTGCGCTGGGACCCCCCTGGCGGCGCCTCCGGCGCCGCCCCTGGCGCGCTCCGCGCGCCAGGGAGGGGGATCCCAGCGCAGATCGAAGAAATTCGCGCCGAGCGCCAAAAGTTGATGTTGATGTTTTTTTTGTTTTAAGATTCTAGTCATAGGTCGGGGAAACACGCAGCCATCGAGTTACATCATCAAGCGCCACCAGATCACCAGACCAGCCCTGCCACAGCGTGCTGCGTTGCGGTTCGAATATGCCCTGAAGGTGATGACTACTACACGTGGGGGCTTCCTTGGCAGGCTTCGAAGTTCCTTGAGGACGACTTGTAATATCATGGCCTCTTGGATTGTTGTTTGGACGCAGTCGCAGTCCAATTTGAACCATCTTTCGCATTCTTGGAGGCCACCTTGGGGTTTGTGGAGCCATATCGGAGCCATCGCAGGCCAAAAGAACCCTCTGACACCTCGCCACCCCCCGTTCAGAGCCAGGGGAGCGGGTAATTGCGGGGGAGGGGTGAACATCTGCCTGAGGGGGAAATGTGGGATTGGAAGAAACTGGAACATTAAACCACCTACGACAAGTGGGCTGGTGGGATTGAGAGTTGGTCGCACTCTGGCCCCGGCCCCGACTCTGGATCCTCCTCCACCGCCATAGCATTTTGAGTTCAGGGTGTCCATTGCTAGCAGTCATTCTCGCTAGCAGTCCGCTAGCATATTGCGGACGCCCTCCGACAGATGGTGTCATTATGTGAGGCGGCCGTTTGCGAGCCATCTGACAAGCACGCGAGGCAGGTTTCTGACGATACCGCCTCGACCGCCGATTCCTCCAGCTGCATGGTGCGAAGGGACGCCGAGGACGGGAAGGGGCACGTCGATGCGAAGTCGCCCCAGCGCACGGGTGCCGACGAGGCTGAGAGCTTTCTCTCAGGCTTCCAATTGCCCTCTTGGTGGAAAGTGGCTGCCTTTAATTACCTTCAACCTCCTTTGTGGGCTGGTCCTGTCCCAGTTGCTTGGTGCCTCCTTGGACAAGCAAGCCTACAAAACCATGCATGAGGTGGTCCACCTATTCACCATGTGGGCTCTCTCTTATATTATGATCAACGTCGGTTATGAGTTCACGGTTGACAAGAGTGATCTGGCGCAATATGGTTGGGATGCTTTGATTGCTATGTCTGCAGCAGGCCTTCCCTGGTTTTTCGTGGCGCTGTGGTTCATGCTGCTCATCGACGGGATAGGGGCCGATCAGGCCCTCCTGGTTGCCCTTTTCGCTGCCCCGACGAGTGCTGGGATCCTGTTCAGCATGCTCGAGGGCGCTGGCCTTCGGAACACATGGGTCTTCAGCAAGGCTCGAATTCTGGCCATCTTCGACGACTTGGACACAATCCTGCTCCTCATACCACTGAAGGTCATAATGATCGGTTTCAAGTGGGAGCTGATGGTTGTGATTGGCATCATGCTGATTCTCCTGACCTTCGCCTGGCGCTACATGCACCGCTTCGACCTGCCTCACAGCTCGCCCTGGTCGCTCCTCTACGCGGCGGTGGTCACGGCATGCTGCTTAGGTGACGAGGTACCACCTGCCCATGGAGGCCATACACATCGAGGTCCTCCTCCCGGCCTTCGTGGTCGGCTGCGTGATCGACACGCCCGGCGCCCGGCACGAGCTGCAGCTCCAGAGGCAGGCAGCCGAGAAGCGCCGGGAGCCCAAGCAGCGCCGGACGCCCGCTCCCGCCGAGGGCTCGTGGGCGCGCCCGCCTCCTGGCCAGCAGGCTGGCGCGCTCCGCCGCGAGGGTGCTGGCGGCGAAGGCCGCAGGAAGGACCTGACGTCCTTCGAGCAGATGGCCGCCGTGTGCCCGCCGGGCTGGGTAGAGGACGAGGCGGCGGCGATGGAGCTCGGGGGTCGGATGGCGAACGGGCAGGTCGCGGACGATGCTCGAGAAGGCTCGGGCGACGTCGGGTGCCCGTCCGAGGCACGTCTGCCGGAGGATGATCGGAAGTCGAGTCACTCGGGAGATGCCGGGCTCTCGAGGCGTGGCCATACCAAGGACGAGTCACACCCGCACGAGAGCGACTGGGAGCAGAATGTCCAGACGGGCATCTCGATGGTCTTCATGGTGCTCGTCGGGCTCTCGATGCCACCGCTCCTTGGGGAGAATGCAAAGGGCAGCTATGATATGGCCCCAAGCACGATCGCAGCACACGTGGTCATGGTGTCGCTGCTGATGGTTCTCGGGAAGATGTTCCCAGCCGTGTGCTATCGCGACGAGGCCTCGTGGAGGGAGCGAGTCGCGCTCTGCATGGGCATGTGCCCGCGAGGGGAGGTTGGAGCAAGCGTCATTGTGATCTCGCTCGAGCTCGGCGTGGAGGGCCCCGCAGTCATCATCTCGGTGTGTGCTCTAGTGATCAACTTGGTGCTCTCGGGCGGCTTCATTGGCTCGGTCAAGCTCCTGCTGAAGCAAGGTGCCGCGGCGGCAAGCCATTAGTCTGCCAGCAGTCCGCAGGCGAGGGGGGCACGTTCAGAAGCTGCCGTGGTGGCCTCAGGCTTATGGTCAAGCCTGCTCGATTGCGCGGAGAGGCCGGCGAAGGCCGCAGAGGCGAGTGGATTTCAGGGCGAAGCGGGCAGCACGAGCGCCTAGGGTGAACGCGTGGCAGTGGTTTCGCGCAGCTGCGACGAGCTCACGCGCGCTGTTTTAGATTCTTGGGCTGCTGGCGCGGTCCGGTGCCGCCACGAGCGCGATCACCGCCAGATGCTCGCGGGGGACGTTTAGCCCCCCACTGGCCGCACGGGCCGCGCTACTCGCCAGCGGTGCTGCTCAGGGAACAGGCAAAGGCATCAGCATACGGTAGGTTCGCGCCGTGTCGACCGGCGGCGACCCCGCCGCGGGCGTTCAACGTTGAACGCCGCCAGCGACCCAGAATCGATCGATGTTGAGCCATCTGACGTTTCGGAGACGGCCGATCGTTCAAGGCTGAACGATCCCCGCGGCGTCACAAGCCAGCGCCGAAGTCGGCACGACACAAACTTGCCGTGAACTTCCAGAGGTCCGCGAGGATCTCCGAAAGTGCATGTTTGTGTCATTGTTTGCTCCCCCAGCTGTGTGGGCATGTGCAGGTTCGCGTCCAGGATTCGCTGGCGGTGGCTCGCGCGCTGTCACAGGGCGTACCTTCGCCAATCCCAATTGGGCTCTTTCCACGGCGGGGCCGCGTGCGTCCTGACGAGCGCGGCGGTTTTGCCACGCGTGGGCGCATGGGCTGCGCCAGCCCCGTTTCATTGGCCACCTTCCTTGCTCCAGCATGAACCCCATAAGCCCTCGGTCATCGTCTTTCCATCGAAGAAGAATAAAAAACGGCATAGACATAAATGTTCGGAACTCCATGCGGATTTCTCGGATCAGCGCTGGGGCCTCCCAGATGGCGCCTCTGGCGCCGCCCCTGGCGTTGGGTCCAGCGCGGACCTCCGAAAGTTTGTGTTTATGCAGTTTTTGTGTTCCCCACATGACAGGTTGGGGTCGTTAGCTGTTAAGAGCAGACCTCCAGGCCCGACCACCTTGCATACCGCGGCTGCCAGATCCCAAGGTCCATTGAGTGTCCCCCGAGACGCCTGCCTCGCGACGACCTGGCCATTCTGCATACCGCGGCCGCCAGATCCCCAGGTCCACCGAGTATTCCCCGAGACGCGAGACGCCCGCCTCGCGCCGACGACGAACACGACAGACCCTGACAGAGCTGAGCCTAAGATTATGATAGAGCAAAGCATAGGAGAACACACAACATGACATAACAGAGCATAACATAACGCAGCATCACATAACAGAGCTTACTGTAGCAATATAGGAGCATAACAATGCACTACACGACAGAGTGGATCATACTGAGCACAGCATAACATCATACACCATAGCATAACAGAGCATGACAATGCATGCAATGACAGAGTGGATCAGACATCACATAAAATAGCACATTACATAACAGCATAACGTGGTGCCGCATAGCATGCACGCCATGGCATAACACATCATAGCATTACATGCCATAGCATAACCTTCCACAATAACGTATGCAATGCCACAGCGCGGCATACCATTTAATTCCATAGCGTAACATAGCAGAGCGCATAACCACAACATAGCAGCGCACAGCATAGCATGTCATACCATAACCTGACACAACGCATCATAACAACACCTGCTAAGTCAGATGCAATTACATACAGAATTGCATAGCACGAACCTTCATCAACATAGCACGCCTGGTCATAAACTAGCATCGCAACATAACACATAGCATAGCATACATGAGCATAGCGGAACGGGTCATACCTTAACATACCATGCCATAACATAACATACCATACCACAGCATCGCCGACCATATCATTACATACCATGACAAATCATACCCTGGCATCTCGCTGTATAGTATGTTATGTAATAGCGGAGCCTAACATAGCAGAACAGAGCACAACATCATGTCATGACCGAACAGACAATGACAGAACGCAGCATCGAGCATACTTTAACAACACAACGCAACGACCGCAACGACTGTACTGCAACTCCATATAATGTATGTTACTGCAGCGGAGCATCTTGACATAACAAAGCATCGCATACCATACTGAGCATAACACGACGTATCGCAAACAACATAAGTTGTCAGAACATACCATGTCCGGTCAGGGCGCCACAGAGCATACATAGCACAATCCATCAAACCATAGTGTGGCAGAAGTGAGCATGACATAGCATACTTTAGCATCAGAGAACAGATGTGAACAGGAGCATCATAACAGAAAGCATTGCACTACAGCCTAATCAAGCGCGACGTGCTCGCCGATGTCAGGCTGGCCACAGGAGCAAACAGGCGCAGCAACGAACGATCGGACGACATACCTATCGTGACAGGCGTCACGGCATCACGCCGGCCCGTCGAGAACACAACATGACATAATACAGCATAGCATATTAGAACATGACGGAATATCACATAGTTGGATACGGTGAAATACAGCAGCGACAGATGAATAGCGCCCTGCCAAACGCAGCATCCTCGTCGACGTAAGACTGGCCACAGGACAAAAGTAATAGTAGCAACGAGTGATTCGCCGTCTCGCCCCCCCGCCGAGAGCAGACCAGAACAAACCAGACGCGCATAGAACAGAACATAACAGAACAGAGCGCGATAGAGAAGAGTGCAACAGCGACCGAATAATGGCGCCTTATCACACGCGACATGCGCGACGAGCTCAGGTTGGCCACAATCACAAGCAGTAACATATTGCGGGAACAAGCGCCGAACGTTTTGGTGGAGATCGCTCGGAGCACCATAATTCATTTATTCCAGGAGCCTCCGTTGTGCGTTGTGCGCGCGACACGTGTTCCAGGGTATGCGGAGGTGCGGCATCATTGCAGGTGTTGCCCCCCGTTCTCTTCGCTGTGCATCTCTCTCTCTCTCGTTCCCTCTCTCTCTCTCTCGCTTGCCTTCTCCACCGCCGTGCTCACACTTTGCAGCTGCGCCTTTGAAGAGGTATGCAGAAACGGTTTCACGCTTGCCTCACTGAGTTGCATTGTTGTTCTGGTGTCCGTTATTTCCTCTTGCCGGCATGATTGGTGTCCCCAGTCACGTAGGGTAGTTTATGGTACTTGTTTGGTTCAGCTGTGCTCCCGTTCGCTTGTGGCACCACGGCTGCGGATGCTTTTGCGGCATGTTGCCCCTCTCGCCTTCTCTCTCTCTCTCTCTCTCTCCCTCTCTTCCTGCCGCGTGGTCGGGACCATCGGCTCCCCCTCCTTTTTTGCCTCCACCTCCCCTGGCCCACCAGCTCGTCTCCGCCCCCATAGCTCCCGCGCCGGCACGCCTGCGCGCGATGCACGCTCCCAGGCGGGCCGCCCTCCGGGCGCCCCGCCCGAATTCGCGGCGGCCGTGCTGCCCGTCCAGGGCCGCGGCCGCCTCCCGTGCCGTCGGGCCGGGGGCCATGCGTGCCCTATATCGGAGGGCACCAACTACATCCCCAGGACGAAAGTTTTTTCCTCTTGGGCCCGGAACGAAGGTTTGAAGTCTGAAGCAAACGCGTGTGAGATACCCGCCGTCGGATCCAATGAAAGTCGCGCGGATCCAGTTTTGGTTTTGGTGTGTGTTTCGGTGGATCCGATTTCTGCCCGCGCGGATCCGATTTCGGATTTGCTGGATCCGTGTTCGGTCTTATTTTTCACGGCGGATCCGATTTCTACCCTGTTTTAAATTTATTATTAATTTTAAACAGGGAACCGGAAGAAATCGGATCCGCGGACCCCGCAAACCGCCCGTGTTAAGATTCTACGGGGGATGGGGGTTCGGTAATTAATTCTCCACGATGGGCGTTGCGTCGTCTCGCGCACACCCATCAGCTCCCCGCGCGCGCGGGTCCCATTCGAAATGAATACATACATCCCTCTCACCCCGGTTGCTGCAAACTGCTCGTCTGGTCGCCGTCCGTTCTGGCGCCGACGTTGTCTTGTGAACTCCTCATGGCCATTTGCACGTCAAGAGGAAAATCTTTCGTCCTGCGTAAGTATACACCAACACCGATCCTGGCCAGGATCGGTGTTGGTGTATAGTTGGTGCCTTCCTACTATAGTCGGGGGACGAAAAGATACGGATACGTGTTGTCCCCCTTCGTGTTCGGCCTTTCCTGGTCCTCCTGGGGGATCCTTGTTGTCCCCGCTGGATTCGCCCCGAAATGCTGGTCAGAACGCACCCCAAGAGAGGTCCGGGGACAACACGTATCCGTATCTTTCCGCCCCCCCAACTACCCAACTATAGGGAGGCAAGAGCGGGCACGGGCAGGACGAGTCGTGTCGGAGGCCTCGAGGTTGACGCCAGCACCAATGTCGGCGCCGCGTCGCCACCGAGGGAAGCGTGGCCCCATCTCGGCGGCGGTGGTGATGTTCTGGCTTCCCAGGCGGCCGCAAGAGTGCCACCAACGCCGAAGTCTGGGATCATCTCCCCCTGGTGGAGGCAACGCCCTGTGTTGGTGTTGGTGTCAGTTTCCAAGCCCCCAATCGTAGCCTCCCAGGGGCGCGTGGGGCAGCCGTGGGACGTGGGATGGGAGGCGTGGAGCGGCTCGAAGGCACGAATAGGCGCCTTCAGTGCCAGCCGATCCCTCCCGAGCCGTTCCATGACGGGCCCGCTTTCAACCACCACCACCATGAGCTGGAGGTGGGAAGGAAGTGGGGGACGAGGACGAGGACGAGGAGGATGAGGAGGAACACGACGAAGAGGAGGAGGAGGAGGAGGAGGAGGAGGAGGAGGAGGAGGAGGACCCCCTCCCCCTCCAACGTGTGGGGGTGGTGGTGGTGGTGGTGGAAAGCAGGCCCATCATTCCAGAGTTCGCCACAGCGCCGAGGGCCTCGGGTGTCGGCAGGAGAGCGCCGCGGGCGGAGCCCGTGGACGGTGGTGGCCAGGCGGGGCCGTCCACGTGCCACGGGCACGCCACGGGTTTTGGCTCCCACAGTGCCGCGAGCATGCCACTCGCTCTTCTTCCAGGCATGCCCCGGCTCCTCAGCTTCTTCTTCGCCTTTCTCCTCCGATCGTTTCGAAACGGTTACGATTACGTGAGGTCTAGTTCTGAATCGAGCTCGATGCTCGATTATCAGCGGGTCAGACTGGGACCATACGCAAGGCCGAGTCATCATCTTCTTCTTAGTACTAGTATGTATCATTCTTGTTATTCTAGCTCCCCCTCCTCCCTGTCCTCCGCGCGCTTCTGCTGGTCGTGGTGGGACCGCAGCCGTACGGCTGCGACGGCACCTACGACTGGGTTGGGACACTCGTCGGCCTGTGCAGTTCGAGTTGTGAGCCGCTGGTGGATTTTCACTGATATAGTTTCGAAGGAACCCTCACAGAGTCCGAGACCTAATTCCAGACGGTTCGCGTGTCCCCACCAGCCCATCCAGAAACGATGCCCAGGCGAGTTGCCCAGATCAGGGATGTGTAGGAGAATGCAGTGGAATAAGAGGCTGTGGAAGCCGTCATACCCAAAGAGGGGGAGGATGGAGGAGGAGGAGGAGGAGGAGGAGGAGGAGGAGGAGGAGGACGAGGAGGAGGAGGAGGAGGAGGAGGAGGAGGGAGGAGGAGGAGGAGGAGGAGGAGGAGGAGGAAAAGGAGGTACAGGAGGAGGAGGAACAGGTGGATCAGGAGGAGGAGGAGGAGGAGGAGGAGGACAAGAACGCGCGGTTCCACAGGGCCGTTGCGGTAGTGAACGTATGAGAGCGCCGCAAGGGCTTTGAACGACTGCGGGGCACTCGGGCCTCTGTCGGGGGCCTTTCCTTTTCCGAGGCCGTCGCCCCGCCTCGAGATGCCGCAAGGGATGTCGCTCGTGCTCGGCTCGACTCCCAGGTGATTGGCCCGCAGAAGGAGGAGGAGGGGGAGGGAGGAGGAGGAGGAGGAGGAGGAGGCGGAGGAGGAGGAGGAGGCGGAGGAGGAGGAGGAGGAGCAGGAGCAGGAGCAGGAGCAGGAGCAGGAGGAGGAGGAGGGGGAGGAGGAGGAGGAGAAGCAGGAGGAGGAGGCGGAGGCGGAGGAGAAGGCGGAGGCGGCGGAGGAGGGCGATCAGAAAGGCCAGAGGCCCCTTGAATACCTCTTGGAGTCTCGTCGGATGTCTCTTGAGAGCTTCTTGGAGTCCTCTTGGCGCGTCTTGGGGGCCTCTTGATGGTCCCTGGGGCCTCTTGGAGCGTCTTGGGTGCCTCGGGGAGTCTCTTGGGGCCTTCTTGGGGTAGGGGGTCCATTGAGAGCCTCCTGGGGACCTCTTGGGGCCTCCTGGGCGCCTCTTGGGGCCGTCTTGGAGGACTCCGATCAAAGAAAGGAGTCCCTGATTAGTCTCGCCCCCCCAGCAGGCTAAAATGAGCCCAAACCCTTGGTGAAATCGATAATATTTGCTTTCTAGCCGATGACTTCTTGGACCCTCCAATGAGTCGCGGGGCGCCCCGTCCAGGTTCAGGGGAGGGGGTTAGGGGGAGGGGTCAAGCTACTCACAAGCAACGAGCCGTCTCGCTACTCCCACCTGCCCTCCCAACACAGAAGGCGCCGCACGTGCCAGCTGCGCCACGCGCAGGTGTGTCACATTGGGCAAGAGGTCCGCATGCTGCCCGAGCTACAGGATGACAGCCCCATCGAGGAGTCCTCCTCGCAGGGGGTGCGGCTCTCAGTCGAGCAGCGCCTCCAACGGGCCCAGACAGATGAGGATACCCAAGCGACCACTGGCCCCAGAGACCCCCCAGACGGCCCAAGTGGGCGTCAAGACGGCCCAAGAGAGCCCCAAGACGGCCCAAGAGAGGCCTCTGAGGGCCCCAAGAGGTTCCCAGGAAAGCCCCAAGAGGGCCACAGGAGGTCCCCAAAGGGGGCCCAGGAGGGCCCCCAGTGGGCCCCAAGACGGCCCGAGCCCGCCAAGACGGCCCAGGAGGGTCCCAGGACGGGAGCGTCCCCGTCAGAAGGCAGTGTAGAGTGACGGCGGGTCTGCGCGCACCGTGCCTCGTGTGCGGGCGTGCGCCCACCGTCACTCTACACTGGGCGGTGGGCCTGGCGCACGGTCAGGCAGCATGCCGCCCAGCCGCCACCGGCCCTGGCAACATTGAGCATGCCTGGAGTGTTTTTGTAAGGGTCGGGCGATAGCCCCGATTATCGGGCTTGCCCCCCTCCCCCTCCCCAGGATAACCTAACCTTGCCGGTTATGCAGGTCCGCAGGAGGGGGGGCGCGGGCATATGCAGGGCTGCCCACATCGCGAGGGTTAGGTTATCGGAGGGCCCCCTCCTCCTCCTCTTCCTCCTCCTCCTCCTTCTCCTCCTCCTCCTCCTCCTCCTCCTCCTCTCCTCCATCTCCTCCTCCTCCTCCTTCCTCCTCCTCCTCCTCCTCCTCCTCCTCCTCCTCCTCCTTCTCCTCCCCCCGCCCCCCCGGATAACCCGGGCTATCGCCGATTCAAAAAAAACGGTCTCTATTCAGGAGAAATATGGGAAGTGGGGGGGGGACAAAAAACCAGAAATTATGCTAACGGAGTTCCCCACATAAAGAGATTAACGGTTTCGTGGGGCCCATTTTCTTGATGCCCTCCTCGCTTTGGCGGGGCCTCCCTGGAGGTGTGGGAGGGGCACGAAACCATGTAAATAGTATGGTATTCCGATACCCTCCTCGCTCAGGCGGGGCCTCCCTGGAGGGGTGGGAGGGGCACGAAACCATGTAAATGGTATTCCGATACCCTCCTCGCTCAGGCGGGGCCTCCCTGGTGTAAATAGTATGGTATTCCGATACCCTCCTCGCTCAGGCGGGGCCTCCCTGGAGGGGTGGGAGGGGCACGAAACCATGTAAATAGTATGGTATTCGGATACCCTCCTCGCTCAGGCGGGGCCTCCCTGGAGGGGTGGGAGGGGCACGAAACCATGTAAATAGTATGGTATTCCGATACCCTCCTCGCTCAGGCGGGGCCTCCCTGGAGGGGTGGGAGGGGCACGAAACCATGTAAATAGTATGGTATTCCGATACCCTCCTCGCTCAGGCGGGGCCTCCCTGGAGGGGTGGGAGGGGCACGAAACCTGTAAATAGTAGGTATTCCGAATACCCTCCTCGCTCAGGCGGGGCCTCCCTGGAGGGGTGGGAGGGGCACGAAACCATGTAAATAGTATGGTATTCGATACCCTCCTCGCTCAGGCGGGGCCTCCCTGGAGGGGTGGGAGGGGCACGAAACCATGTAAATAGTATGGTTTTCGGATACCCTCCTCGCTCAGGCGGGGCCTCCCTGGAGGGGTGGGAGGGGCACGAAACCATGTAAATAGTATGGTATTCCGATACCCTCCTCGCTCAGGCGGGGCCTCCCTGGAGGGGTGGGAGGGGCACGAAACCATGTAAATAGTATGGTATTCCGATGCCCTCCTCGCTCAGGCGGGGCCTCCCTGGAGGGGTGGGAGGGGTGGGAGGGGAGGGGTGGGTGTGGTATGGTATGGTATGGTATGGGGTGGGAGGGGAGGGGTGGGTGTGGTATGGTATGGTATGGTATGGTATGGTATGGTATGTGTGGTAGGAACTATGGTATGGTATGGTGTGTGTGGTAGGAATAATATTGTGCTGTATGGAAGATGGAGCGGGAGGTGGGTGGGAAGGAGAGGGTGTTCTGGGAAAACAAGAACCCCACTCAGGATGTGGGGAAATATTGTAAAATATGGGGAATCCTCTTATTCGTGCCTGTTTATTTGTGTGTCCCGGGGCCCCTTCAAATAGGCCGGCACCCCCGCCATGCTTGTCGGAACCCGGTGCTGTGCGAGCGACGGGCGTCCGCGCAGGATTCGGGTTTGGGTGCCGAGCTCACGCTGCATTGCTTTATGCACGGGGTGGTGGGGGCTGTGCTGGCACTGCACACGGCCACCATATGACGGCACCCCCGCCGTCCTTGTCAAAAGCCGCGCGGGGTGATCGCGGGGCGTCTGCGCATGATCGAGATTCCAGCGCAAAGTGCACCTGGCACCGTTTTCTGCGAGAGGTGGCGGGGGCGGTGTTGGCATTGCACACTGCAGCCAATATGACGGCACCCCCGAAGCCCATGTAAGAACCAATGCAAAGTGATCGCGGGGCGTCCGTGCATGACTCGGATGCTAGTGCAGTTTTTTAACCAAGGGTTGTGGGGGGAGGTGTTGTCATGTTATCTCATGGTCCCAGGTTTGTCGCCGGTCGGGTAGGGGAGGTGGTGTTGCACGAGTGACAGAACATGAGAAACTTCTCCCCGAAGGGGAAGATGAGACAGGAAACGCTCTAGATTTGTGGAGGACGATCAACGGAGAGGAAGCATGCAATACTTCCCATATGTCTAAAAGATGTTTCAAACGTGTTTTTAGTATGTTCTAAACATGTTTGAAACATGTTTAGAACATGTTTGACACACTTTAAACACATCTTTATTTTCATTATAGGATTGTTAGAGTGTCCATTGTCATGGCATCCACAACTCTAGACCACCTCCGCCCAGAGGTCTGGTTGGAATAGGAAGGTGGACAGAAGAAACCACAACAACAGCAGCAGCAACAACGACGCCACCACCACCAACAACAACAGCAGCAACAACAACAGCAGCAACAACAGCAACAACAGTAACAGCAGCAACAACAACAACAACAGCAGCAACAACAACGACGACGCCACCACCACCAACAACAGCAACAGCAGCAACAACAACAGCAGTCACAGCAACAGCAACAGCAACAACAACAGCAGCAGCAGTAACAGCAACAACAACAGCAGCAACAGCAGCAGCAGCAACTCCCGAGTCCACCTCCGCCCGGATGGCTGGATGCCACCTTGGGCTTCGGGGCCCTCCCGGAACTGGGGCGCTCCTGGGGGCCCTCCCGGGGCGCCGACGGAGGCCTGGGAGGCCCCCCTGGGGGGGGCCGGAGGCCCACGCGCAGGGCCTCGAGGTTGTCGGGAGTTCTCCAGGAGGGCAAACAACACACAGACACAATGAACCGCTGATTCCCGGGAAAATATGGGAGATGGGGAACTGTGGGAAGTGGGGGGGAGGACGAACACCCAAAGAATAGGGGAAGGCATGGGGAATATTTTCATGTGTGTGTGTTTATCTGAGTGTCCTGGGGCCCCTTCAGTTTTCGGAAGTTCCCGCGGTTTCCCAGAAAGGTTTTCCTCGCCTCGGGTTGAGTCGGGCGTGTCCCTCCACAGGAGGAATATTCAAGAGTAGTATGAAAATAGTCTGGGGACGATCTACCGATGACTTCTGGGATGTGTCGGAGCATTTCTGGAGTGTTTCGGATTCTTCGTCCAACATCCGCCTGTAAGGGGACATGCCGGACCCAAGCCTCGGGATGCTTCCCAGCAGCTGCGCCTCGCCGAGGGCGTTCCAGAAGTGCCAGAATCGCTCCGACTCGAGACTCACCACCCACCAAACCACCCCAACCCAACCCGAAGGCCCTAACTTATCCTCGATTTCCAGTGGGGGGGGGGTCGTGGAACATCGAGAAAACACATATGGAACCCGTATCCCCCCCCCAACCCGAAATTCGGGTCTTCGGGTTGGGTTGGGGTGGCCTGGTAGGTAGCCAGAGACGGTTCTGACACTTGGCGGGGCTGCGGTTGCGCGGTCGCTGCGCGACCCTCCGGCTCTCCTCTCCGGGGGGGGGTCCGTTCGGCGCGCGCTCGCCGGGGCCCCCTCGGTCTCGAGGGGTCTCTCTCTTGGGGCACACTTTTAAGCCTTGTGCTCCAGATTTCGTAATAAAAGGGAGGGGGTCTGGACCCTCCAAGACAAGCCATTTCAGACCTCCCCCGTGGGAGAGCCCTCCAAAACATCGTCCCCAGACCCCCCCAGGCCCTCCAAGATAGCCTGGAAGAGACCCCCCCCCGAAATGAGACCCCCCTCGCTTTATTACGAAATCTGGTGTAGGTTCTCAGACCTGGATAAAGGCCACGATGGCTCCACGGCGGCCCCGAGAGCGCCCAAGAGCGCCTCGGGGGCCTTCATGGAGCCGTCCCAGGGCTTCTGAAGCCCGTCAGAGGCGCGAGGAGGAGAACGCAAATGAGCACCGGCGTTCCGTACTCTCGGGGGCATCCTTGGGATGCTCCGTGGCCGTTTGGAGCCGTTTTGGGGCAGTCTTGGGGCCTTTTGGAGCATGTTGCAAGCTACCCTGAGCTATCTTCGGATATCTTGTCGCAGGCCTAGAGGTTGACACCAGCACCAATATCGGCGGTGTGCCTCCACCGAGGGAAGAAGGTCCCGATCTCAATCTCGGTGATGGTGGTGATATTCTGGCTTCCAAGGTGATCGAAATATTGCCACCAACACCGAAATCTAGGATCATCTTCCTCATGTGGAGGCACCCCCCTGTGTTGGTGTTGGTGCCCATTTCTAGGCCACCAATCTTGACCCATCCTGGATGCGATTTAGGCTCTGAGGTCCTCTTGGAGCCAATGTGGGTCAACTTGGACGCTCTAACTACCCGCTGCCGCCGCCGCCCCCCCCGCCCACTGGTCCAGACCCAGGGGTAGGATTAAGTCGGGCCTGTCCCTCTACAGGAGGAATATTCAAAAATAGTCTAAAAATAGTCCAGGGGCTATTTCTTTGATTATTGTTTGAACATGTTGGAGTATGGTTTAAGTATTTGTTGTTCTTCATCGAAAACCCCCCTGTAGGAGGACACGCCCGACTTAAGGGTAGGGGGTAGGGTCTTGCAGGGTATTGCAGTGCATTGCAAGGTCCCTGCAGGGTGTTCTGCATGGGGTCCGTTGGCAGGGTATCCCAATGGCATGGCAGGCTCTTTGAAGGGAAGCTTTGCAGGATATTGCATGGCGAGCGGCGAGGTCCAGAGGAGAGGGCAGGGTGAGGGGTCGTGTTCGGAGACTGGAAGAAGAAACGTGCCAGACCACCTCCGCCCAGAGCGTGGGTGGAATTACAGGACGGAGGGCAGCAAACAATGACATCCTTCGTTCCCCTAGTGGGCTGGAGGCCCTTTGCGCTAGGCCTGTGATTCTCGAGACCTCTGGTTCTCGCGCAACACAGGAGCCTTAATCATCTTATGCGCGCTGGGTGCGAATCGGGTCACACCTGACATCCTTCGACTAATGAGGTCACACCTGATATCAGTGATCGTCCTAATTGTTCGGTTAGGCCGCTTCTGTTACTGGACATGGACATGCACGCCGCTAGAATACGCTCAACTCTGCCTCCCCAGAGCTCGCCTCTTTGCGAGCCTCTTCTACTGTGGCTTCGAGTCAGTCTCTGCGCCCGAAAAAGTTGAGGGTCCTAGAGCCAGAGGCTCCAATGGGCACGCGAGAGGCCTTGAGAGAGCCCTTATCAAGAACCGGGGGGAAGAGGATGAGGAGGATGAGGATGAGGATAAGGATGAGGACGAGGAGGAGGAGGAGGAGGAGGAGGAGGAGGAGGAGGAGGAGGAGGAG
>CAUYUJ010000281.1:35414-62914 GCA_963575745.1 Prorocentrum cordatum
CGAGTAGGAGGCTCTTGGGAGGCAACTGCTGGGGGGTCTTCGCAAGAACGGTTCAAGGCTGTTCAGCCCGATTCGGAGACCATTGGGCCCGGATTCAACGGGATTCCAGCGCTGGTGCTGAATTGAACCTCCCAGGATTTGTGTCCTGAGAGAAGGAGGAGGAGAATGAGGAGGAGGACCAGTGTAAGCCGAAGCCTCATCAACGATGTTGGAATACACCCTCCCTCCAAGCTCCCTCTTCATAGGCCCCTACAAAGGTTCATTTCCATTGAGAGAACTGCCTCGTTGGGAGACAACTGTTTGAAGACCCTGCAGCGTGCAAAAAAAACACCATTCTCGGGACTCCGACACCACGGATCAACCTGACTGTTGCGTCTTGACGGTCCTGAATCGTGGCAGAGAAAAATTATTGGGACTTCGACACCGCGGATCCACGTAACTGTTGCACCTTCACACTGCTGAATCCTTCCGAACCGCCATTTCTGGTACGTTGACCATGGGGACCCCTGAAACATTTTTAATGTTTATGACGACTGTGCGCGGCGCTAAAGCGAGAGCCGCATTTTGAAAACGAGCGGCCCTCAATCCGTGAAGCTCTTGCATCTGTTTACAACGAATGTGCGCGGCACTGAGGCGAGAGCCACATTTTGAAAACAGCCCGAATCCGTGAAGCTCTTGCACATGTTTAATGACGAATGTGCGCGGCGCTGAAGCAAATTGAAAACTAACCGCCTTCAATCCGCGAAGCTCTTGCAACTTTTGACACGAATGTGCGCGGCGCGTAGGCGAGATCCACATGTTTAAAATGACCATCCCTCAATCCGCAACACTCTTGCAATTTTTCCACCAGAATGTGCATTGCGCTGAGGCGAGAGCCACATTTTGAAAACCACCCGCCCTCCATCTGTGAAACTGTTGTCAATGTTTTAGCGCCAGGGTCATATGTGGTGAGGAAGTCCCAAGCGACACGCCCGGCCCGCCCTTCCGACCGGCCTCGGGGTGCGACAGGGAGGAGTTTGTCGTCAGAGAAACAGAGAAATGAATGGAGGCAGAAGGGGAACCAGGGGTGCCCGAATAACTGGCAGCAGTCGCCTGTTGTCCCCGTGTGGTGAGACTCATAAGATCCCCACAAGGTTTCCCCAACGTGTGCTTGCAGTGAGGGTCCAGACGTTCAATGCAGATCCACAGCTCCAGCGCCGCTGCCCATTACCCTGAATCTTGGTTTCTGGCCACCGCTGCCTGTTGCCATGAGCAGGGTTTCGACTGACGCTGCCGTGCGTTCTTCTGGGTGGCCTCCAGGGTTGCAGTTGACATTTGCCTGAAAGGTTACTGGCGTCGGTTGGCGTTGCAGCGGTGGTCGCGACAGGTGTTCTTACGGCACGTCCTGTGCAAGAGACCAAGCGCAAGGACGACGTGACCTGGAGCCCCCCGAGGAGGCCCCAGACGACCGAGGGGAGGGGGGAGCAGGACGAGGGCGAGGACGAGGAGGGCGACCAGGGAAGCCTCTCTCTCTCCCTCTCTCGGGCCGGGCGGAAGGGGGGGATAGCAAAAGGGGGGGGTGAGAATCAGCTCACATAGCTGACTTTCCCAGCGCCTCCCGGCGCTGGAGGCGCCCGTGCATCGAGGAATGGGCCCCTCGGCGGGGCCGAAACCAGCTGCATGCAGCAGATTTCGTAACCCCCCCTTTCCCGATCCCCCCTTTCGTCCGGCCCGAGAGGGGAGGGAGGAGCAGGACGAGGGCGAGGACGAGGAGGGCGACCAGGGAAGCCTCTCTGACTCTCCCTCCCTCGGCCGGGCGGAAGCGGGGGATAACAACGGGGGGGGGGGAGAATCAGCTCACATAGCGACTTTCCCAGCGCCTCCAGCGCTGGAGGCGGCCGGTGCATCGGTTGCATCGAGGAAAAGGGGGGGATAGCAAAGGGGGGGGGTGAGAATCAGCTGCTCTCGCTGCTGCACGCTCCGGGCACGGGCAGGAGCGGGAGGCAGGCCGGCTCGGCGGCCCCCGGGGCCACGCGCCCGAGGGTGCCCGCTGGGGGGGGGGGGGGGGACGCCGGACTCTCTCGACCGCGAGAGCCGGCCGTCGGCGTCCGGAGGGGGGGGAGCCCGGAGGGAGGGCAGCAGGGGAGCGAGGCGGATGGGCATGCCCTACCACCACCACCACCACCACAAGCTGGAGGAGGAGGAGGAGGAGGAGGAGGAGGAGGAGGAGTAGGAGGAGGAGGAGGAGGAGGAGGAGGAGGAGGAGGGGAGGAGGGAGGAGGAGGAGGAGGGGGAGGAGGAGGAGGAGGAGGAGGAGGAGGAGAGGAGGAGGAGTGGAGGAGGAGGAGGAGGAGGAGGAGGAGGAGAGGAGGAGGAGGAGGAGGAGGAGGGGGAGGACCCCCTCCCCCTCCAACTTCTGGTGGTGGAAGGCGAGCCCACCAGACGTGGCACCCTGGCCCGACGGCTCCCTGCTGCAGACAGACGTATGGTGGACGCGCGCAGCTCCAGGTCCGCCGGCCCCCGGCACGCCGGAGGCGAGAAGACGCGGTGAGATGATCTGTTGGCGGCGCGCACGAGGGGTCGGCGGTGGACAAACCTCCCTTTAGCAAACCTCCCCTTCGCGAAAACGGCCCGGGACCGAAACCGACGGACCTGGACCCGCAAAAGTGCCGGCCGCAACGCCCTCTCGCGAACCGAAAACGGCCAATTCCTTAATCGACGTGTCAGGGTAGGAGGTCTGTCCACCCCCGAAGGGGGTGGAGGGAGGGGGGAGGGCTTCTTAGAGGGAGGCTGCTTCTCAGGAGGCGCCGGCCTCACATCTCCAGAGACGAGGCCCGCGCCTCCCGAGAGGCAGGGGTGCCTCTGAGAAGCCCTCCACCCCCCCCAACCCCCCTCTGCGCGAGGCTGAGATTGGCTGCCTCTCTCCCCCCAGGCCACCCTCCACGGGGGTCCGACATCCAGCTCGAGGGGCGGGGGAGGCATGGGGGGTCCCACTGCGCGCTCCCGCAGCGAGCCCCCCTCTGGGCCCTGCGGGCCTCCAGATCCGCCCTCGGGCGCCCCCCAGACGGCGCGAGCAGAGCTCCGGCACGGCCCAGGGGCCACAGGACGGCGCCAAGTGGCCTCGGCGCAAGGATACCCCCCAAGGCACCCAAGCCATGACGGCAGGCAAGCAAGCAGTCATGAACAGAGACTCTTGCCTTCTCGCCCCGTCGCTTCCTGCCTGAGGCCTCAAGGCTCCAAGATCGCCCCAGGGAGCGCCCTGGGAGGGGGCCCAGAGGCAAGCCGTGACGGGGTGCCCCCAGGGGAGCCCCGGGAGCGGCCTCCGGGAGGGGGGGTCCCGACTCGGGACCCCCCCCTTTGGGAGTCGTGGCCTCCAGGACGGCTCCACGCGAGGGCCCGCACGGGCCTCCACGGGGGTCGCCACGAAGCCCGAAGAGGGCCTCGCAGGCTCACGAACGAGCTCCGTAGACCTCCCATCCTTGCCATCGCTCGGACGTCCATTCGCCGTGCATGTTTCGGTTGCGTGCGTCTGTGTTTCGCAAGATGATCCAAGGTGCTCCTCGATGGTCCCCACCGAAAAATGATGCTCACGTCCGGGCGATGCCAAGCATCTGACTCCACGAGGCTTTCAAGAGGCGCCTAGACGTCTCCAGGCTCAATATGGCTAGCCTTCTGTTTCACTTTATGCTTATCTACCGCGGGTTCGCGAACCCGCGAACCCCGGGGATTCGACACGACACGCGTGTCGTGTCGAATCCCCGGCGTTGGCTCTTGATAGCGCGGGGATCGTTCAACCTTGAACGATCGGCCGTTTCCGATACGTAGATCGTTCAACATCGACCGATTCTGGTTCGCCGGCGGCGTTCAACGCTGAACGCCGGCGGCGAGGTCGCCGCCGGTCGACATGATGCCAACCTACGAGACAGCGTGATCCACCGCCGCTTTACTGTGGAAACTTGCCCCCCTTTTCCTCCGGAACCCGGGGTTCCCCCCCCCCTCCGAACTCCCCTCCCCTGCTGGACCCCCCCCCTCCCTCCCCTCCCCGGCAAAACCCCCCCTTCCTACCCCCCCCCCTCCCCCTCGAAAACCGAGGGGGGGTCACTACCAGTTCGAACCCCCCCCCCTCGAAAACCGGGGGGGTCACTACCGGTTCGAACCCCTCCCACCACCCCACTCACCGCCAGCAAACGACTCCCGGTCCCTACCACCGTCCGCGCCACATCCGCCACTGTTGTTCCCAGCACCACTGTCCTCACCACCACTGTCCCCACTGGTGCCACCACCGTCCCTACTGTCCCCACCAGTGCTCCCACCACTGTCGCACTGTCCCCACTGTCCCCACCACTGTTCCCACCACGGTTCCACTCTCCCCACTTTCTCCACGGCCCCAACCACTGCCCGACTATCCCCACTGTCCCCACTGTCCCACTGACTCCTCCGCTGTCCCACTGAGCTGTCCCACTGTTCCCACCACTGTCCCCACTGTCCCCACCACTGTCCCCACTGTACCTCTGTCCCATTGTCCCACCGCCGTCCTCGCCACCGCCTTCACCACTGTCCCCACCACCACTGTACCCTCCACTGTCCCACTGTTTCCACCCATTCCCACTGTCCCCACACCAGTCCCCACCACCACCGTCCCCACCACTGTCCACTGTCCCCACTGTTCCCACCATTGTCCTCACCACTGTCCCCACCACTACAGTCCCCACCACTGTCCCACTGTCCCCACCACTGTCCCGCTGTCCCCTCACCACTGTCCCCACCACCACCGTCACCACCACTGTCCGCATTGCCCCTTGGTTCTCGAGGAGGGGGGCAGGGGGGTTCGAACCGGTAGTCACCCCCCCTGTTTTCGAGGGGGGGGGGTTCGAACCGGCAGTGACCCCCCCCCCTTTTCATGATGAACTGGGGGAGGGGGGGGGGGTTCGAACCCGTAGTGACCCCCCCGGTTTTCCGGAGGGGGGGGGGGAGGGGTTCGAACCGGTAGTGACCCCCCCCGGTTTTCCGCCAGCAACGGTAGAACACGCTCTTTCCAACCTACCGTAATCCCCTTGTTCCAAGCGATCGTCTGGGCATCGCTTCTGGATGGGCTGCTGGGGATGCAGGCTGCGGACATTATCACATTCGCCCAGCCACCCTGTGGGGGTCGGCGGAATAGCCTCTTGATAAAAGGATCTCCGTCAGGACTGCAGCGCAACGTCTCGGCAGTTCGAAAGGACGAATGTGTGGCGCAAGGGCCAAGCCACGATGCGTGAAGGAAGCCCATTTGCGAGACATTGCATTCGTGCCCTTTGCAAAACAGCCCCCCTTGATCCCCGCCCAGGGCCCCCGCCGAGTCGCAGACCCATGCCGACCACTTCACAACCTCACCTAAACCCTGCCCTAAGCCAGGGAAAATCACTGATGTTGGTCTCTTGTACTTCCTGGGCGTCCAAGAGAGCCTCAAGAAGACTCAAGATGGCTTCAAGATAGCTCAAGACAACCGCAGGACGGCCCGAGGGCCCCAAAGGGACCCCCAGGAGCGCCTCCAGAGGCCAAAGACATTGCTTCCCCACACGTGTCTGGAAGACTTTCTGGCGTTTCTGCATGCTTTGCCTCGGGGCCAAAGAGCACCCCAGGATGGCCCAAGAGCACCCCAAGGCGGCCCAACCCAAGACGTCGCAAGAGGCCCTCAAGACGGCCCAGGACGACCCCCAAGAGAGCCCCAAGGCGGTCCCGAGAGGCCCCCAAGACGGCCTCCGAACGGGCCAGACGGCGCCCATGGGCACCCCGAGGCGGCCCAAGGAGGCGGCCCAGGAGGCCCCCAAGAGGCCCCCAAGAGGCCCCCAAGAGGCCCCCAAGAGGCCCCCAAGAGGCTCGCTCCCAGGAGTCCCCACAACGACTGGACTGTTAGTGGTCTGGACGTGCACACCGCGAAGCGAGAGGAACAAAGTGGGCACCTAAGCAGGCATCTCCTGGCACATGAAGGTCCTGTTCAAGAGGAGGTGTTCACTCTACACTCAGGTGAACATTGCTGGTTGTGAAAATTTTGAGCGCATGGCAATCGATCGGAAGCGCGGTTCACGCACACGCACGCGCGCGCGGGCGCGCGCAACCGCGCGGGCGCGCTCAGGATGGGCTTCGGGCTCGGGCTCGGTCTCAAGCTCGGGCTCGGGCTCGCGCTCGCGCCTGAGCTTGCGCGCGCACGCGCGCGCACGCACGCGATCGCGAACGCGCGCGCGCACACGCACACGAAGGTGCACACGCGCACGAAAGCATGCACGCACGCGCGCATGCGCACGCGCGCGCACGCGCACGCGGACTGCCCCCTGTTTGGGGGCGAGGCGCGACTACAATGCTAGGACACCCACAACTGGGCCCCATACCGCCCTCCCGACCTCATTTATATGTCTAAAGCCCTATTCAGGGTGTGGTTACACTGCCCAATTTGAACGAGGGAAAATGCTTACATCATATTATGTCGTCAAGAAGGGTTGGCTCCAGCACCCAGCTTTGACGAAGGACGATGGTTCCAGCAGCCCAAGCCGTGGGCTCCAGCACTCCATTTTTGCGATAGACGTGGCTCCCGCAGATTATGTCTTCAGGAAGGGTGGATTCCAGCACCCAATGCTTACGAGGGACAATGGTTCCAGCAACCCACGCCGTGGGTTCCAGCACTCAATTTTGACGAAGGAAAGCCGCTCCAGCAAATGATGCCGGCAAAACGACCGGGCCGTGTTGTGAAACGGCAGCTAGGGAGCCCCGTGCCCCAGCCACGAACCCTCCGACAGTCCGCCGAACATTGCACCAGCAACATATTCACCCAAGTGTAGGAAATAAGCATACATGCCACACCACGCGCAGGTTTGAGCACAAGGCATGCTGAAGTATTGACAGCGAGGCGCAGTTCGCACGACACCCTGAGCATTATCAATGAAATGGTTGGTGGGGGCACCTGCGTACAAGAGCAGCACCAGTTTCACACACACACACACACAAATACGCACACACATACACACGACGCACACACGACACACACACACACGGACACACACACACACACACACGACAAAAACGACACACACGCACACGACACACACACACACACACACGACACACACATGACACACGCACAACACACACACACTGCATCCTTCTCCGTATCCTGTGCCCTCGCACTACGAGCGTTGAGTCTAGGAAAAAGCTGCTGGGGAGCGCCGACCTCGTCGGTGACAGCCATGGCGGGCTTCAACAATTCCCAGACTTCAAGGCCCAAGTGCGCGGCCGCGTGCTTCAGACGCGGGCAGCCGGCTGCCGGGGAGCTAGGGCCGTGGCAGCTGCGGGGGCGCGGCCAGAGAGCAACCGAGGCCGTTCAAGCTGGACTCGGCGACACATCGCCGATAGGTCGGCGACACGCCGCCGATAATTAGCAAGTCCGCCCTTGTCGGCGATAAATGGGCGAATTGGGGTCGGTGCGTACCCCCTCTGAGCCCATCCCCCCCCTGACGCTGCTCCTGATCAGGGGGGGGGACAACATTTATTCCTGGGCCGCTCCTGGGATGCGTTCTGGCCAGAATCCCGAGGCGGATCCAGCAGTGGCCACGAGGGCGTCCCAGGACGATCAAAAACCTCCAGAGAACGAACCTCGGAGCGCGAATCTCGAACCTCTTCGCTCATCCCCTCTACGGTAAGGAACTTTTGCTTAGCGTGTCGCCGCGGCGGCCCGGGCGACACGCTATGCCCTGCAGGCGGGTAGCGCGTCACCCCGCTCCGCGGGGCGTAAGGCCGGGAAATGCTCGGGCCCTGAATGCTCGGGGAGTGGGACGTGGTTCGCGTGTCGCGCCGAAGCGCGGTGGGCCAGAACTGGCATTGCGCTGCGACACGCTAAGACAAACTTCCGGACCTCATTCGGATGGGCACCCCCTTTCCGCGCTCTATCGGGCATCTTGCTCTATCGTTCCCTCGACATCCTCGCCGATCTCGTCGTAAAACATGAGCGTTCGTCGTCGTCGGCGTTCACATTGTCATCGTCACCAGTACCACCCCCAATTACCATCGTCGCTCTAGGCGTCAGATTTCCCCTCCAAGATCATGGCCAACACAAATCATTACACATCACGAATCTGAGAAGCGTCCTCCGCAACGCTGGTATCATCCTTCAAGCCATCTATCATCTGCCACCATGCCGCGAGGCGCGAAGTAAAGCTTTCTCGACCCCTGGGATTATAGCATTCTAACGACTGGGGCCCCGAAATCCCAGATGTCCTGGGCGTTCCCGCGCGCTCTTGGGCTGCCCCGCATGACTTTTCCAGAAGGCAGAGGGGCCCAAGACGGGCCATAAGGGCCCCGGAAAGCGCCCTAGAGGGTCCAAGAGGCTTCAAAAGACAGCCCGTGAGCGCTCCAAGACCCCCAGAAGCGCTCCAAGACGGCGACAGGGAGAAGTTACCTGTGAGGAGGGGGAGGGGGGGGAGGAGGAGAGAGGGAGGAGGAGGAGGAGGAGGAGGGGAGGAGGAGGAGGAGGAGGAGGAGAGAGGAGGAGGGAAGGAGGAGGGGAGGAGGAGGAGAGGAGGGGGAGGAGGGGGACGAGGAGGGGGAGGGGGAGGCGGAGGCGGAAGAGGAGGCGAGGAGGAGGAGCAGGAGGAGGAGGGAGGAGGAGGGAGTAGGAGGAGGAGAAGGAGGAGAGAGGAGGAGGAGGGAGGAGGAGGAGGAGGGAGGAGGAGGAGGAGGAGGAGGAGGAGGAGGAGGAGGAGGAGGAGGAGTGAGGAGGAGGGGAGGAGAGGAGGAGGAGGAGAGGAGGAGGGAGGAGGAGGAGGAGGAGGAGGGAGGAGGAGGAGGAGGAGGAGGAGGAGGAGGAGGAGGAGGAGGAGGAGGAGGAGGAGGAGGAGAGAAGGAGGAGGCGGATGGGAAGGAGACACGCGGACTGGAATCGGACATCCCAGGAGCTGCGTAGGTCGCAGGTGGTTCACCCCGGCGTGGGGCAGCCGTGCGAGGAAACTGGACCAATCAGCATCGAATCGGGAAATCGGATCGGATCGAACCCTCGTCGGATCGAAACCTTCGTCAGATCGGATCGATACCTTCGTGGAATCGGCTTGGATCGGCCGGCCGGAAGCGATGTCGAATCGGATCGGCGTGGGTCCTGGCGAGAGGTGGAGGGCAGCCGAAGCTCTGGCACGCCGAGCAGCAGCCAGGCCCACCCCCAGAGAGAGAGAGAGAGAGTGCCGCGAGCCCCTGCATCGGAGCAAGCATGCCTCCTGCAAGGGTCCAATGACCGAGAACGTCTCAAGACTCTTCCTCTGAAGATTCCTCTTGTTCTGAATATCGCCGGTCCTCTTCCCATGCAGCAGCGTGTGACCTCAACCGATATGGGCAGCATGGCTGGTCTCCTTTTACTCTCGAAACGAGCCTGCTTCCCATGCATATGTCACGCGCAAGCGAGTACGACAATGTAGCGGAAGCTGACATGGGACATGAGAGGCGAGAGAAGTGATGGAGGGAGGAAGGAAGAGGGAAGACGGGGGGAAGATAGCACAGGAAGGAGAGGGGAAGGGAGGAGTGATGGAGTGAGGGCTGAAGATAGAAGCGAGAGAAAGAGAGAGAGAGAGGGGGAGAGAACGCAAGAGGGAAAGAGACAGAAAGAGATACACATATGTATATATATATATAGAGAGAGAGAGAGAGAGAAACAACAAAAAACAGAGACAGAGAGAGAGAGAGAAAATACAGAGATCAGTGAAGAGACGGGAGGGGAAAGAAATAGAGAGAGAATACAGGGGGGGAGAGAGAGAGAGAGAGAGAGACACACACACACATAGATAAAGAGGAGGAATGGAGAGAGAAAGAGAGATAGAGAGAGAGAGAGAGAGAGGCATCGGGGTAGAGGGAGACCCAGAGGAACAAAGACGGCAGACCGACAGGAGAGGAGGGGGGCAGCGGGAGGACGGACGGAAGGATGTCGGAGGAGGGACGGGGGACGAGCAGGGCGGCAGGGAGAGGCGCTGCAACCTTTCCCGCATGCACGAAGTCTGGCCCCGGGTCGTCTCGCGCAGGGCACCGCGTCCGCGAGAGAAACGTCTCTCTCTCTCTCTCTGTCCCTCTCTCTGTCTCTGTCTCTTCCTCTGCCCCCCTCCTTTCTATGCTCCCATCCTGTCCCCTCCTCCTCCTCCTCCTCCTCCTCCTCCTCCTCCCTCCCTCCCTCCCTCCCTCCCTCCCTCACTCACTCCTCCTCCTCCGTCCCCTCCCCCTGCTTCTCCTTCCCCCCCCTTTGGCCCCCATCCTCCCTCATCTTCCCTCCTCTTCGTTTCTCCTTGCCCTCGCCCCATCTCTCGCCTCGTCGTCCTCCTCCTAATCCTCCTGTATGCCCGCTGCTGCTGCTCCTCCTCCTCTTTTTCCTCCTCCTCCTCCTCCTCCTCATCTTCCTCCTCCATTCCTTTTCCTTATGAATAACTTCTCCCTGTCGCACCCCGAGGCCAGTTTTTAGGGCGGGCCGGGTGTTTCGCCTGAGACTCCCTCACCACGTATGGCTCTGAAACTTCAAAAGTGGCAACAGCTTCACAGACGGGTGGTTTTCAAAATGTGGCTCTCACCTTAGCGCCGCGTACATTCGATTTGCAAGAGTTTCACGGATTGAAGGTGGGCCGTTTTCAAAATGTGTCTCTCGCCTTAGCGCCGCGCACATTCGTTGTAAACATTTGCAAGAGTTTCACGGATTGAGGGCGGTTCCTTTTCAAAATGTGGCTCTCGCCTTAACACAGCCCACATTCGTTTTAAACATTTGGAAGGGTTTCACGGATTGAGGGCGGTTCCTTTTCAAAATGTGGCTCTCGCCTTCGCGCCGCGCACATTCGTTAAAAAGAACTACAAGCGTTTCACGGATTCCTATGATTAACGAAATGGTGCTTGGGACGGATGCAGGACTATGCGGGTGCAACGATCATGTTGATTCGCGGTGCTGAAGTCCCAAAATGGAGTTCTGTAACGATTCCGAATCGTCAAGACGCAGCAGTCAGGTTGATCCGTGGCGTTGAAATCCCGAGAACAATGTGTTGGCATGCCTCAGGGTCTTCAAACGGTTGTCCTCCAAGCAGGCAGTTCCCGCAGTGGAAACGAACCGTTGTAGAGGCCTACAAAGAGGGAGCTTGGAGGGAGGGTTAATTCCAACATCGTTGATGACTCTTAGGCTTACACTGGCCCTCCTCCTCCTCCTCCCTCCTCCTCCCTCCTCCTCCCTCCTCCCTACTCCCTCCTCCTCCTCCTCCCTCCCCCCCCTCCTCCTCCTCCTCCTCCTCCTCCTCCTCCTCCTCCTCCTCCTCCTCCTCCTCCTCCTCCTCTTCATCTTCCCCCTCCTCCCCGTCCTCCTCCTCCTCCTCCTCCTCCTCCTCCTCCTCCTCATCCTCCTCCCATGCTCTCCGCTTCTACCCGCATACTTGCGCCTCCCTGCCCCTGTCTCTGCCTCGGGCGCTCTCTCTCTCTCTCTCTATCTCTCCCTCTCTCTCTCTCTCTCCCTCTCTCTGTCTGTCTTTCCGCCTCTCCGCTGATCCCTCTATGTACTCCTCTCTCTCTCTCTCTCTATATATAGATATATGTGTTGGTCTTATTTTGTCGTGCCTGCTTACGGGGGCCACCAGGCTGCGAGCATCGGGTTTCAGCAAAGTCCTCAGCTCCTCGGTCCCAGTCGCAATTCCAATGCAACCTCTAGCTTTCCGTCTCCACTGCTATAGTTATACTTCCATCCGCGCGGGGGGGAGCCGAGAACCGCCCTCGTCGCCACGGCCTCCCCTGGTTCTCGGAAATCCCCTGGGGGACCCTGGGAAGTCTAAACATGCGTGTGATTCGCATTCCTGGGGTCACATTCCTTGTAAGTTGCACTCGATTTACGCTCTCGATGCTAGAATCCATAGTCAAAATTACTCTGCGTCGCGCTCCCGAGACCCAACTCCACTGCCACGTTCTCCAGACTCGCGCTCCCGAGGTCAGAATCCACAGCAATTTCACCATATCCGCGCTCCCATCCCAGATCCCAGCATCTCTGTCACACCAGACTCGCGCTCCCGAGACCAGAGTCCTCTCTGCAAATTCACCGGGCTCGTGCTGCGGAGGCCCGAATCCCTCGCACACGGCGCTCGACTCGCGCTGCCGAGGCCAGAATCCTCCGTACACTGCGCCAGATTCGCGCCGCCGAGGCCAATATCTACATAGATGTGTGTATACATATATATATAGGTACCCATATACATATTATATATATATATATATGTATATATACATATATATACACACATATATATATATATGTATATATGTATATGTGTGTGTGCATCTATGCATATATATAGATATATGTTTATATATATACACATATATATATGTTTGTATGTGTGTATATGTATATCTATCTATCTATCTATATATCTATCTATATATCTATATATCTATATATCTATCTATCTATATATCTATCTATCTATCTATCTATCTATCTATCTATCTATCTATCTGTCTGTGAGCGTTTTTTTCGGCATTTCGACATTGGGCGGGAGTGGGGGGGGACAGGGGGGGTCAACCTCTGCTGAGCGCGACTGTTTGCAACAGTGCGTCCTGTGGAGCAGCCTCCGCCTGCTCGAAACAGGCGCCAACAACAGCCAAGATCCACTCCATGGGGGAGGGCGGAGGGGGAGGGAGGGGGAGGGGGGTGCGAGGGCCCGCGCCGATCGGCAAAACAACGAACAAGAAAACTCGGGGGGGCACAAGCATGGATTAGCGATCCATGGATTTGGCGCGCGGTCGCCTGATCCATGGATCGGGGGAGGCGCCCTCCCCGAAATGCGGCCGGTGCCGCCCCGCTCGGCGGCGGAAATCCGCGACTTCCCGTGGGAACGGGGCCCGTCGCTGATCCACTCCCCCTCAGTCTATGTCTGCGGTGGCCTGAGAACAAGAAGACGGTCGCTCTGAAGATCTAGGGGAACAAAAAGTGACATAAACATAAAAACTCGGACGTCCGCGCGGATTTCTCGGATCGGCGCTGGGGCCCCCTGGCGGCGCCTCCGGCGCCGCCCCTGGCGCGCTCCGCGCGCCAGGGAGGGGGGTCCAGCGAGAAATCCACGCGGACCTCCGAGTTTTTACGTTTATGCCACTTTTTGTTCCCCTAGACCTGCAGAGCGATCGTCTTCCTGTTCTCAGGCAACCGCAGACATAGACTGAGGGGGCGTGGATTCAGCGACGGGTCCCGCTTCCACGGGAAGTCGCGGTCGCCTGTGAAGAAGAAGACGATCGCCCTGCAGATCGCGCACGCTTCCCGCCCCCGGGGCCAGGAAAGCCCCCCCCGCGAGCGCTGCCGGGCTCGCGCCCCCGAGGGCGCGCGGAGCCCGGCAGCGCAGGGCGGCGCGCGCCCCGGGCCCGCGCCCTCGAGGAGGCCCGAGGCGGCAGCGGCCCCCCCCCCTGCAGAGACTTGACCCCTGGCCCGCGCTCGGAGAAGCACAGGGCAGTGTTTAATACATGGGATGTTTCAACATATCGGATTTTAATACATGGTAGTTTTTTGAATAAATTCACGCATGAACTCATCGTCGTTTCTGATACTAAATCCCTGCATGTTGAATACATGATCCGCACGCGGAGCATGTATCAAAAACGGCACTGTACAGCGTTCGACCTGGCCGAAGGAACGAAACATACGATACACGAGGAGCGAGGCCCCTTTTTGTTCCCAAGCAAGTCCAAAAAAGGTCCGAGGAAACACCCCGGGGGGCTCGCCGCCAAAAAGGCAGCGGGGCGCATGCAAGCCGAAGGGACGGCCGAGCCCCGTTGGAAACTGGAGTGCTCCTCATTCAGGCCGGACCCTGTACGCCTGGCCCGCGCTCGCAGAAGTGGACTGACTGCCCACCAGGCCACCCCAGCCTGACCCGAAGGCCCGAATTCTGAGGGGGGCTGGCGGGGCTGCGGGCTCCAAGCGGGTCTCTTCAGTGCTCCCCGACCCTCCCCCCCCACCCACCGGAGACGGAGGGCACTTCGGGGCCTTCGGACTGGGGCTGGGGTGGCGCAGTGGGCGGTGACACACTTTTGGTCTGCGGGTCGAGAGCGAGCCTCTTCCGGTTAAGAGCTAGGCGGGCCGCGCAAAGCACTAATTGGGGAGACAGGGCGCGGGCGGGCGGGGCCTCAGGCGGCCGGAGGGCGCGGGGTGCAGGCGGTGCGGTGACACACGGGGCGTGCGGCCACGACGCCCAGCATCTGGAGGCGGCTGCAGAATGCCAGGCGCCCTCGCAGGAGGTCCCTGCGAAGTGTGTTCAAAACAGCGCCGGCTTCTCCCATTGTGACAGTGTCCGGCGGCCGAGGGCAAAGCCCTTACATATCTATCTATCTATAATTATACACAATTATACAGATTTGCATACATACATATATGTGTATATATAGTTACGTATATCCGTGTCGCACACATACACATATACTTATAGATATAGATATACGTGTGTAATTACGTGCACATGTGTACGTGCATGCGTAGATATATGATTATCTCTCTCTCTCTCGTTCCCTCTCCCGTCCTGCCTGACAGATGACACGTCCTGGCACGAGCAGACGAACGGCCGCACCAACAATCCAGTGCGGAGCCTCAGACGGTCGGTATCTTCGACCTCGGCAGGAGACGTCAGGGAGCGACCAGGAGCGGCCTGTGCCATCGACCCGGCGTCGAGGCGATCTCAACAGCCTGGTCAAATCAGGCAAGGGAACAAGAGCGATTCAGGTCCCCGCAAGATGCTGCTCGCTCACCATCATCTCACCACGCACGCCTCTGGACCCGCCAGACACCCATCATGTCCAATTGCTCGACCCGCGTGGTGACAAGGCCTACCTGGTACCTGGATACACCAACGCGCCAATGTGTTGCGGATAATCGTGCGAGCCGCTTCTGCCTGTGGGGGCCTGCAACTCACCGCTCCCCCATCGGAGGCACCTCGAGGCCTGAGAGCGCCCCCGAGAACTTCCCCAGAGGCTCCCTCGAGCCCCCCCAGCCTCAGAAGCCGCCGAGGGGCTCCTGCAAGAGCTCCACGAGCAGTAGTAGTAGTAGTAGTAGGAGGAGGAGGAGGAGAAGGAGGAGGAGGAGGAGCGCAAGGGCAGGCATGACATGAGAGGGGAGGAGGAGGAGGAGGAGGAGGAGGAGGAGGAGGAGGAGGAGGAGGAGGAGGAGGAGAGGAGGAGGAGGAGGAGGAGGAGGAGGAGGAGGAGGAGGAGGAGGAGGAGGAGGAGGAGGAGAGGAGGAGGAGGGAGGAGGAGGAGGAGGAGGAGGAGGAGGAGGAGGAGGAGGAGGAGGAGGAGGAGGAGGGAGGAGGAGGGGGAGGAGGAGGAGGAGGAGGAGGAGGAGGAGGAGGAGGAGGAGAGAGGAGGAGGAGGAGGAGGAGGAGGAGACGGGCAGCGATCGGTGCAGGGGCCCTCGGCAAGTGCGAGGCAGCGCGGCGGAATATCCGAGGAAAACCGATCCGCGGCGGGAGGGTGCACGAGCTGAGCGACAGGAGGGGGGGTGGCTGTCTCGGGGGGCGAACAGCGGACTTGCATCGGCGATACGTTGCCCATGAATCGGAGAGAGGTGCTCGATGTTGGAGGCCTGGAAATGGGCACCAACACCAACACAGGGGGCTGCCTCCACAGGGGGAAGATGATCCCAGAGTTCGGTGCTGGTGGTAATCCTTCGGCCGCCTCGAAAGCCGGAGTCTTACCACCATCACCGTGTTCGGTATCTTCTTCCCTCGGTGGAGGCACAGGGCCGACACTGGTGTTGGTGTCAACCTCTATAGGGGGGGGGGGCAGATGCGAACCCTGCCCCTGATTACCCCCCCCGATCTCTGAGGGGGAGGGTGGGGCTCACTTCGCTCGGGAGCTTCCTAACGAAGTGAACCCCCCCCTCCCCCTCAGAGATCGTGGGGGGGATAGGGGCAGGGTTCGCAGCTGGCCCCCTACCCCAGGCCTGCGACGATGGCGAATCCGCACGCTCCCGGGAAGGGCTGGCCATGGGGCATCGGGCCCCTCCCGGCGAGGAAGGGGCGCTCGGGGGTCGTCCCGCCCCCCGCTCCCCCCTGGGAGTCTCTCCCCTCTCCCTCCTCCCTCCTTCCTCCCTCCTCCCTCCTCCTCCTCCCTCCTCCCTCCTCCCTCCTCTCTCCTCCCTCCTCCCTCCTCCCTCCTCCCTCCTCCCTCCTCCCTCCTCCCTCCTCCCTCCGTGCGTCGCCGCCTCGCTTCCGGCATCAGCACGCGGGTCGAACCTGGAGGGCGTTCTGGCCAGGATTGCGAGGCGAATCCAGCCGTGGCCACGAGAGAGCCCCAGAACGACCAACGAGAACCGCCAGAAGACGAGCCTCGAGGCTCGAAGCTCGACCCTTCTGAGCCCGTCCCCGCCGAGTCTACACCCGGATACTACACCCCCCTAGTGTTGCCCTAGGATGGTCTATGACATGTTACAGTCGGGGCGTTGACCTAAGGAACCATAAATAAGGAACGGTTCCCCTTTCTCCCATAAGTTGAACTTCGATTTCCCATGGAAAACCTCAGGAAAACAGAAGGCAAACTGTAGAACAATCAAGGAACACCGAGCCGCTTCCCAACGAAAAGGGTTCCTTCTGCAGGGCCCCGGCTGTAGCGCCAACGTGCGTTTGTCCACCGAAGCTCGTCAATACGAGGCAGGCGGCGTAGGCGGCGCAATGAGGGCCGAGGCTGGCTGTGTGCAGACGGTGGAGATGACCGCAGGTATGTGCCTCCTCCTCCTCCTCCTCCTCCTCCTCCTCCTCCCCCTCCTCCTCCTCCTCCGCCTCCTGTGAACACACATCTCGAGTCGGACCAACTTCACTGCACCGACCTTGCAGACGTGCTGCCGCGGATTCTGCGCGGATTTCTGCCAATGCAAACCCCCGAAACGGCGAGCGAAAAACGACGTGAACGTCACGTGCATGTGTTGCAACCTTCACTCTTGACCAACAACAATACGCACGAAATACACTTCGAAATCCGAAACGAAGTTCTCCAGAGTCCGGGGGCCCATCCCACTGTTTGCCGAACGATCCGACATCGGCTCTACGATGTTGGCGCCATGACAAATTTGGAAGTCAATAAGACGGGTCAGCTCGGGGATCTTCTGACCCGGGTCAACCCAGGCCCGGGTCAGTCAGGCCTTGCAGAATCTTGCAGAATCCTGCAAGATCCTGCGATATCCTGCACCCATAGCCGGGTCAATGCGAAGGAGCCTGCGAGATCCTGCAGGATCCCGCACCCAAACACAGGCCAATGCCACCCTGGCCCTGCAGGATCCTGCACGATCGGGCGCTCTGGATGACCCCCGTTTGCATTGACCCCCGTCTCTTGAGCCCCGATCAGCGAATCAGCTCACGTAGCCTTAAGTCGGGCCTGTCCGCCTACAGGGCGGAGGAGGCGGAGGCGGAGGAGGCCCGAACATTTGGGCCAGCGCGCGTCCTGAGGATCATCCATCGGCTGCTCCAAAGAGTGACCCCAGGCAAGAGTGGCCTCTCGTGAGCGATGGTCGGCGGCCGCGGGGAGGCCAAGCCCGAGCGCACAGAGCGCTGCGCTGTGGCATCGCTTCCAGCCACCTGGGGATCTCAGCGTGCCCGCACCAAAGTTCACTGCAGCGAAAGGTCGCTCTTGTTGTGAGGCCAGTCCACACGAAGCCCTCCACAAGAAGCCCAACCCTGAGACCCCAGGACGTCCGCTGCTCTTTGGTGTGGGAACCTCGCGCCTTCCACAGCAGAGCCACCGAAACCCGAGAAACCCGGGGCACCCTGGAGGCACGCAAGGCGCTTTTTGGCATGGCCCCCCCACTGCACCCGCGTTCAGCGACCGGCGCGCCGCGGACCTCGTGACCCCTCCCCCTTCGCCTTGTCCCGCCCGCTCGTCCGGGAGGAGGAGAAAGGAGGAGGAGGAGGAGGAGGAGGAGGAGGACGGGGAGGCGGAGGAGGAGGAGGAGGAGGAGGAGGAGGAGGAGGAGGCACCCGAATCGAACGGACAGGGAGGGCGGCGGCGCCCTCTCTGGGGCCGCGGCCGGCTCGCTGAGGCCTCCAGGAGGAGGGGCTCGGACTCCCGGGTCCGCGCGCCTCGGCCCGCGCCGCGGGGGGGGGGGCGCAGAGGGCTGCCCCGCGGGGGGCGCCAGCACCGACGCCACGCCGAACGCAAGGGCTCCTCCTCCTCCTCCTGCTCCTCCTCCTGCTCCTCCTCCTCCTCCTCCTCCTCCTCCGCTCGCCTCCGCCTCCGCCTCCGCCTCCGCCTCCTCCTCCTCCTCCTCCTCCTCCTCCTCCTCCTCCTCCTCCTCCTCCCCCGTCTCCCCCCTCCCCCTCCTCGTCCTCCTCCTCCTCCTCCTCTTCCTCCTCGCTCTCACCCTCCATTCCTCTTCCTCTTGAATAGTTCCTTCCTGTCGCACCCCGAGGCCAGTCGGAAGAGCGGGCCGGGCGTTTCGCCTGAGACGTCCTCACCACTGCAAAACCTGAAGCGAACAAAAATGGCAACGGTTTCACACATGGAAGACGGGTCGTTTCCAGAATGTTGCTTTGGCCTACGCGCCGGCCACATTGCTCTGAAACACACACAACAGTATCACGGATTGAGGGCGGGCCATTTTCAACATGTGGCTCTCGCCTCAGCGCCGCGAGCACTCGGCGTAAACAATTGCAAGAGCTTTACGGATTGAGAGCGGGCTGCTTCCCAAAATGTGGATCTCGCCTTAGCGCCGCTCCCCCTCGTCGCAAAAACTTGCAAGAATTTCACGGATTGAAGACGGACCGTTGTCAACATGTGGCTCTCGCTTTAGCGCCGCGCGCACTCGTCTCAAACAGTTGCAAGAGCTTCACGGATTGAGAGCGTTGCTTCCAAAATGTGGCTCTCGCCTTGACGCCGCGCATACTCGTCTTAAAAACTTGCAAGAATGTACTGGATTCAGGGGGCGCGTTTTCAAACAGTTGCACGAATTTCACTGGTTTGCATGGTTAACGTATTACAAACGGTGTTTGGGAGCGAATCAGGATTGGAAAAACAATTACGTTGATTCGCGGCATTGAAATCCCAGGGATGGTGTTCTGGCACGACTCAGGACCGTCAAACGCATTAGTCAGGTTGACACGTGGCTTCGAAGTCCTGAAAATGGACTTTGGGCACGCGTCAGGACTTTCGCACGGATGCCCCCCAACGGGGCCTTTCCCTCAGTGATAATGAAAAATTGTAAGGGCTTATGAGGAGGGAACTTGAACGGAAAGTGGATTCCAACATCAGATGAGATGATGAGTCTTGGGCTTACACTGGTCGTCCTCCTCCTCCTCGTCCTCCTCCCCTGGGGAAAAGAACAGATCGGATCGGGTGTTGCCAGAGGTCTCCCTGGCCCAAGGTGCCTCCAGGATGTCCAAAGAGGCCCCGCAAAGAGACCCAGGGCCTCCAAGATGGAGCGACAAGCTGCGGCCGTCTCTGGCCAAACACACATGTGACCACCCCATCGGCATCGGCGAAGTGGTGAGCTGACGTCCCCCGAGGAGAGACGCGGGGGGGAGCACCGGGCAGCCGCGTGAGTGTGATCTGCTCTGCCACGTGGACGCGCGGGACAGCGAGCTCGTTTTCGATCCCCGCCGTCGCACGCACCAAATCGTACACTCCGAGCGCTGCGAAGGGCCGGAGCCAGCAGCAAGGAAGGGCGAGGAGGGAGGCGAAGAGAGGAGGGAGGAGTGGAGGGGAAGCGGCGCGAGGGCTGGGCCGGAGCACGTGAGCGAGGGGGAGAAGGGGGGCTGCAGCGCCGATCCGAGCAGTCCGCGCGGACCTCCGAGTGTGCACGCGCGCGCCGCCGTGCGCCCCCCGAACCGTCCGTAGCCCTTGGCTCAAGCCGCGAGCGGGTGCCATTCGGGACTTCCCGTGCTCAGAAAGGAAGCGCCCGCAACTCGGCTACGCGCAAGAGCGACCCTGGGCAAGAATGACCTCTGGTGCGCGGCCTTTTGGGGGCCGCGGGGGAAACCAAACCTGGGCGCGCCAGCCGCTGCTACCGCTCCGTTTTCGGCCATCCGAAGGCCAATCCGTGCCCGCACCAACGGTCACTCCGGGGAAAGGTCGCTCTTACGTGTAGTCGAGTAGCATCCGTGGCGAACGGCAGGCCCGGGCGAGTCCCGAAGCCGCTGCGGGCCATTGTGGGCTCGAGGCTCCGAGCTGCTGCGGAGCGCGGGCCTGCTCGGGCCGGCGCAAGCCTTGCCGAGGGCAGCGAGATTTCGCCGTCATCCGGGCGAGTCCAGGGTAGGACCCATGGAGGGCCATGAGGAGGAGGAGGGGGGGGGGGGAGGAGGAGGAGGAGGAGGAGGAGGAGGAGGAGGAGGAGGAGGAGGAGGAGGAGGAGGAGGAGGAGGAGGAGGAGGAGGAGGAGGAGGAGGAGGAGGAGGAGGAGGAGGCGAGTCGACGCTGCCTCGGCGAACCGTTAGGACGATGCCCATGCACAAACAGAAAAATCACGTTGATCATACGAGACTGGGTTGCTAGCTACGCGGACGCTGTGTAAAAATGAATGACAGAGCGAAGATCGCGCACAAGGGCCCGTCAGCCTTCTACTCAGCCAAAGCCCTTTCATATCTTGCCATAGTTCGGGGTCTTGCGCCTTCTCCTTCCGCACCTTCCCCAATAATCGTGTGAACTGCATCTCCCACCTCCGTACCCGAAACTTCCTCCCGTGGCACTGCTGTCCGTAGTTCGTCCCCAGGAAGGTGAGCTAGTTAACGGCTCTCCAATGGAAAGCTTTCCATGCCAGCCCGTCCATTTGGTGGTTGCCAAATCTTGCCACATGGCCCACCCAATCGCAGACTCTGGATAGGCAGACCTTGCCCAATCGTTCCAGATCAGATCGTTCCAGGCCGAGCTCGTCCGTCAGCTTGTTCCGGAGCCTGGGTATCCTCAAAATCGTCCTCCTCCTGGAAATCCTCCTGGAAATCCTCAAAATCGTCCTCCTGGAGATCCTGGAAGTCCTCAAAATCGCCCTCAAATCCTGGAAGTCCTCCTGGAAATCCTGGAAAGCTTGATCCCCCAGCAGGTCCTCCTGGAAATCCTCAAGAGTCGTCCTCCTCCGACCCCTCCGCTGCCCCGGCACCGCTGCCCCGGACGCCTCTCCCCAGCGGGGGGGCACTCCCAGGGGTAGGGGGCCACATGCGAACCCTGCCCCTGCCCCCCACGATCTCTGAGGGGCAGGGTGGGGCTCGCTTCGCTCGGGAGCTCTCGAGCGAAGTGGACCCCACCCTCCCCCTCAGAAATCGTGGGGGGTATGGGGTAGGGTTCGCACGTGGCCCCCTGAGGGGACCTCCCTCCTCTGGCCATCGCTCGGACGTCCATTCCCTGTGTTGTGTTCTGTTTCGTGCGTGGTGTTTTTGTTTTGTCGCCAAATGATCAAGGATGCTCCTCGAGGGTCCTCGCCGAAGGAAAAAGGCACACGTCCGAGCGATGCCAAGAGAGGGGGGCACTTCCAAGGGACCTTCCTCCTCTCAGAACCCTCATCTCCATGACGATCCGGGCTGCCCGGGTGCTCTGCAGGTGCCTCTCCGTGTCGGGTGCAGCACGCCGAGGTTGCACGCTTCGCCGCCGTGCCGGCCTTCGAAGAAAGCAGACGGCGGTGCTCAGCGAGAGCAGTCCGAGCTGCCCGGAGTCTCCTCTCGACCTCAGCCGAAAGCGCTGCTATCGAAGGCGTTCACGTGCCCCAAGACCTTCAAGCCCAATCGAAGGAGGAGGAGGAGGAGGAGGAGGAGGAGGAGGGGGGAAGAGAAAAAAGTCCTTGGCGAGGGGCTCGGGTACGGAGGTTCACCTTGCCCAGAACTCTGGAAGGGAACAAAACTCTAAGCCGCGGGGGTGCTGGCACGCGGGGTCCCCCCCCCCGCGCAACCGGAGGAGGAAAAGCGCGAGAGCCCAAATTGTAAGTGTAATGCAGCATCACTCTCATAGTCTCATAGTAGTAGTACTCGGGAATCGTACTAGCATGATTTGCACGCCACAATTTGTCCTACTTCCGAAATCGACCACCCATACTGTCTCCAGATTCTTTTTAACCGCGATTATGTTATGCCTCTGTATTCCCAAATCGCGATCCTATAATGTTTCCTATTCCGAAGTCACGAGTTTAGACTGTTTCCTGAAACGCCTAAATTGCAATTTGATATTACTAGCTGTACTGCAGGACCATGTGCACTCTAGGAGCAGCATGTGTGTGCGTGTGTGTATGTGTCTGGGAGGGTGTGTGTGTGTGGATATGTGTGTGAATATATGTGTGTGCGTGTGTGTGTGTGTGTGTACGTGTGTGTACGTGCGTGTTTGTGTGCGTAACATGTCTCAGGCGAAGGTAACCCTTTCCCACCTTCTTGTGGTTAGCTGCACCCTACCAGTGAACCAGGATGTCTCAGGCGAAGCAATCGCGGTGCCTTCCCCCATCTCTCCGCAGCCGCCTGCTTACGGTCCTATCCTGGCCACTCCACCCTGCTCGTGGCTACTGCGGCATCCGGTTGCTCCTCCGCTGGGCTTCCCCAAGTGGCTGCACGGCGGCATGTCTCAGGCGTAGCCTCTTCCAACCATCCTGCGGCTGTTTGCTGCACCCTACCAGAGGGCCAGCATGTCTCAGGCGAAACAATCTCCCTGCCCTTACCCATTTTCCTGCGGCTGTTAGCTGCACCCTGCCAGAGGACCAACACGTCTCAGGCGGAACATTCTCCCACCTACGGCTAGTTCAGCCAGTCTCAGGCGGAACCACCTACCATCCCGCGGCTGTTAGCCGCACCCCAACAGAGCATCGGCTGGTCTCAGGCGCAACTAGGGCTCCCAACTTCGCGCTTCGCGCTCCGCGAAGCGCGAAGCGCGAATAACTTCGCGCTCTCGCGCCGCCCCCCCAAAGGGAGAAAAAGGAGGACGAGGAGGAGGGGGGAGAAGGAACGAGGACCGCGAAGCGCGAAGCGCGAATAACTTCGCGCCCTCGAGGGCGCCCTTGGTTAGCCGCACCCCAACAGAGCATCGGCTGGTCTCCGGCGCAACCTCTCTTTACCACCCTGCGGCTGTCGGCCGCTCCCCAGCAGGGCATCGGGAGGCCTCTGGCTGTGGCGTTCTCTGCCATCCGCGGCTGCTCGCCGCCCCCCGCCCTTCAGGACGCTGCCTCGGGAGCGGCCAGGAGGGGGTGTCCAAGAGGGAGGGGTGCAGATCATGACCAGCGGCACGTGCGCGGCCCAGCGGGGGGGCCAGGGTCGTAATGGAATACAAAGAGGCGCCGTGAAATCTGGGGAATATCATGGCCCACGCCATGTTATCCACCCCACCCTAGTCATCACCCCCCTCTCTTCCGCCCCCGACTTCCGTTCGCCCGGGGGATGCTTGGTTGAGGGCTGTGTTGTAGCATGCGGTGGGCCGGGCCGCCGTGGGAGCGTAGGCAAAGTGGTCGAGGGGCGCCCGCGCATGCGCCTCATTCGTTGGCTGGGGGCATGTCTCTGGCTGTCCCCGGCTTGTCGTGGGGAGGCTGATTGGTCCAGGTTGGCTGCCTGTCGCCTGGGGGAGGTTGCGTGTTCAACAACACGGGACAGTTGCAAGCCCCCGAACAGGGGCCTGCGGGTGCTGTGGCTGAGAGGAGACAGAGCTCGTTAAGCCACCTGTGCTCAGAGGGCTGGTTGGACTCGCGGCCACCTTCGCGGTGGGCTCCACGCTGACATAAGCAACAGCGCGAGCGTGGGGCGTGACGCGCTGCGCAACGCTTGTTGTGCGTTCTCGGGCTCAACGCAGTCGTGCAACACCACGTCGGCCAGCACTGCGGTGGGCAGCAGCACGACGCTGACGGATAGGGCAGGGCTTCCACTGGGTTGTCCCGTGCATCGTGGTCTTGAGGTTCGTCGCGGACGACCAGCAGAGCGTCCTCGAGCAAAACGGCCACGACCAGCACAGTTTCGTGGCCGCAGTACGAGCGGCCCCAGCAGCACGACGGCCAGCTCGAGAATGTCCAGCAGCACAACGTCAACGTCCGCCACCCTGACTCACAGTGCAACGTTGGTTGCAGCACGCCTCTGATGGCCAGTACGTTCTCGAGTGCGACAATATCGGGCAGCACCACGGTGGCTTGCACGACGACGAGCAGCGGCACGACGCTGACAAATACGACAAGGTCACTCACACCACGCTGG
Source organism: Prorocentrum cordatum (assembly GCA_963575745.1). Classification (NCBI taxonomy): domain Eukaryota; class Dinophyceae; order Prorocentrales; family Prorocentraceae; genus Prorocentrum; species Prorocentrum cordatum. The sequence continues at coordinate 59,522 of CAUYUJ010000281.1, forward strand.
CCGAGACGGGCTCATCGGCTAGTCTGTGCGGCCCAGTACGGCCAGGCGCAGGGCGTCGTCCACGGCCACCTCCACGGTGAGCTCCACGACGACAGCGAACAGCACCGCGAGCGCGGGCGTGGCGAGCAGCTCAACGTCGAGCAGTGCGGCACAGTCGAGCAGCACCACACCGGCCAGCACTACGGCGCGCAGCGGCTCGTCGCTGACTGCTTCGACAGGAGTCATTCACTATCGCGCTGCCCGGGACGAGGTCGTCGAAGGCCAGTACGTGCGGCTCCAACAGCACGACGGCCAGCGCGAGGGTGCCCCGCCGCGCAACACCATTGTCCACCACCTCGACTTCCAGTGCATCGCTGTCTGGCAGTACGTCTCAGACGCTCTCCAGTGCTTCCTCGAGCAGCACGGTCATGGCCAGTACGGTCTCGAGCATGCGACGTCCCAGCCTCCTCCTCGGTGAGCTCCATGTCGACAGGGAGCAGCAGCTTGAACGAGGTCGTACTACGTAGAACTGGGCTCGACAGTCTCTCTGGCCAGTTCACCCTGCTCTTGGCCGCGGTCGGCATTCGGCTACCCCCCCGGTTGCCGCTCCCAGGCATATCGCCAGCATGTCTCAGGCGAAACCATCTTTTCCCACATTCCTGCGGCTGTTAGCTGCGCCCTACCAGAGCACCGGGCAGTCTCACGCGGTGCAAACGCGATGAAGCATGAGGACCTCTTTGTCTCAGGCGACGATATCACCTTGCACAGGCTCCCCGGAGGCACTCTCCACGCGCCCTCTGGGTAGGCGCCCTCCGGGCCCCACCCCGGACGACGCCCCCACCGGCCGTCCGCCCTCCCCTCGGACTGCGCCAACAATCTGTGGCCGCCTCACTCCGCTCTTGGCCATCGACGGCACTCGGCCACCCCTCCCCGTTTGCCGCCCCCACGCAGGTCGCCTGTACGTCTTACGCGAAGGCATCCATTTCCCGCCTTCCTGCGGCTGTTAGCTGCACCCGACCAGAGCACCGGGCAGTCTCCTGCTGTGCAAACGCGAACCACGAGGACCTCTTTGTCTCAGCGACGGCATCAGCCAACGTCCTTCGGCTGTTCACTGCACCCCAACTGGGGTTTCACAGGTCGGGTCTTCTCCCTGCACTCTGCGGCCGCCAGCTTCACCCCCGCTGGTCATCGGCCCGCACCAGGTCCAACATGTCTCACGCGAGGGCTACCTTCCCCACCTTCTTGCAGCTATTCGCTGCTCCCGACCAGAGAATCATGCGACCCTTTGCAACCACACAAGCTCCTCCGCAGCACCTTCCAATTTCCCCCTGGGTTGGTGCCCTCTGGGCCCCGCCTCCACCGCCATCTCCCCCAGCCGTCTGCCCTCCCTACGGGATGGGCTGACAGTCTCTCTGGCCACTTGCCCCGCTCCTGGCCGTGGACGGCATTCGGCTACCCCCCCGCTTGCCGCTCCCAGGCAGATCACCTGCATGTCTCAGGCGGATCATCTTCCCACATTCCTGCGGCTGTTAGCTGCACCCTGCCAAAGCACTGGGCGTTCTCCTGCGGTGCCAGCGCGAAGCCTGAGGAGTTCTAGGCTGATCTCCTGCATGTCTCAGGCGGATACATCTTCCCACTTTCCTGCGGCTGTTAGCTGCGCCCTACCAGAGCCCTGGGCGTCCTCATGCGGTGCCAGCGCGAAGCACGCGGACTTTTGTTTCTCAGGAGACGACATCAAAGCTTGAACTTTTTCTCAAGTCTCGTGGCTTGCCGCAGAGCATCGGTGCGTCTCAGGCGAAGATAACCTATTCCACCTTTCTGCGGCTGTTAGCTGCACCCTACCTGAGGACCAGGACGTCTCAGGTGAAGCAATCTCCCACCTCACTGCGGCTGTCAGCTGCACTCTGGCCGTGCATCGGGCTGTCTCAGGTGTAACCTTGTCTCATCGCTCTGCGGCTGTTAGCTGCACTTCTGCAGGGCATCGACGCGTCTCTGGCGGAACCACTACCCAGCACCCTGCAGCTGTTAGCTGCCATTTCACCATCAGGGAGGCGACTCTACTCCCAAAGACTCTTCAGAGAATCAGCAAGCAAACTGAACGAATGCTTGGACCCCTCAAGAAGGGTCCGGAAAAAGCAAGCAAGCAAACCAAACATCGAATGACAACCCCTTCAAACTAGCAAGCAAGCAAATAATATCTCATCCCCTAAACTCCTTGATGACAAAAAACGAAACAGCAGATGAACCCAACAACTTTCTGAAACACGCATGCAAGCATCGAGCTGACTTCATTCATACATCTTTTTCGGATTCCAGTTTCGGAGATTACGCATTCATTTTGCATCTCGCACAACGCAATACAAAAGACTTCAACGATTTTTTCAGAATTCCGAAACTTCGGCACAAAATAAAACAACGAAGTTTGAATTCATATCTAAATCTTTTTCGAAACGAATTCGTATGTAAAACCCGCGCGTCCGAGCACCCCCATGGCTCCATGGAGCTGTCCAATCCGCGAGGGCTTCCCAGGGCCTCTCAGAAACTCGCAGGGGTTCCCCAAAGCTCCGCTGGCCGCTCAATGCCTCCGGAAGCTATGCACAACTCGCCGAGGCCTGCCCAGACTCCGCAATGCCTCTTAGGACTTCTCGATGCCTGGGGCCCGGGGGTCGGCGGCAAATAGCCCCTTCAGGAACTGCTCATAACTGCTCCCCGCAGCCGCCAGAAGCCCCGTTGGAGCCTCGGGGGAGCCCCAGGGCGCCCCTCACGGTGACCCCAGAAGACCCGCATATGCAGCAAAGCCAAGGGCGCCAAAACAGCAAGCAAGCAAAGGCCCCGACACCCTTACCCCCTTCCAGAAAAAAACAGCAAGCAAGCAGACGCAGGGCCAGACCCTTGCACCTGACAGCCGGAGTCGCCTCCCTGATATTTCACCCCGCTCCTGGTCGTGGACGGTATTCGGCTACCTCCCCGCTTGCCGCTCCCAGGCCGATTACCAGTCTCAGGAGAAAGCATATTTTCCCACATTCCTGCGGCTGTTAGCTGCACCCACCTGGCAGTCTCATGCGGCGCAATCGCTGGCTTCTTCCCACTCCCCGCGGCTGTTAGCTGCACCCCCCCAGTGGGCTGCAGGTCTCAGGCGATGCAATCCCCCATCGCCCTGAGGCTGCTAGCCCGGGGGGCCTGGGCTGGTCACCCGAACCGTCTTGGCAGGCGCGGCGCGCACTCCCAGGGCCGCGCCGTTACCCGTTCTCCACCCAGCTGGCCCGGGCTGTTCCTCGTCGGCACTGGCTTGTGCATTCACCTTCGCCCCTCGGTGCTTTTCGAGTCCAGGCAACTGTCCGCTGCCTCTTCGGTCGGGTTCCCTCCCTCTTGCTCCCCCTGGGGCTCGGGGAATGTGACGACCTTGCTCTTCGA
>CAUYUJ010000281.1:67914-120047 GCA_963575745.1 Prorocentrum cordatum
GAGCGACAGGGCAAAGCGAGGCAGAGGAGGGGACATAAGGGGAGAGGCAGGGTGGGCGACCGCACGTCGGAGACGCTCCGGAAACCGGAAACGCTCTTTGTGCTGCTCGTCGCGCTCGCTGCAGCCTCTGCGGCACCGCCTTGACTGCTTCAAGGAACGCTTTAGGGCCCTGCGCCGCCAAAGGCGTCGCGCAAAACAATGCCCTGGAATCCCGCAAGAACCCCCCGCAGAAAGTCCGGGAGGAGGAGGAGGGAGGAGGTGGGAAGGGTGAGGAGGAGTAGAGGAGGGAAGAGGACGGAAGAGAGGAGAGGAGAGGAGGAGGAGGAGGAGGAGGAGGAGGAGAGCAGGCGTGGCACCGGAGCATCCCCAGAGAGGAGCCGCCAGCAGTGGGGGCACGTGGCCGTTCGCGCCCCGCACTGTGGGGGCTGCCTCGGGCGGCTTGCCCGTCCGATTGGAGGTCTGTCCTCTCGGGGCCCCGACGTTCGCCGCGATGCCGCAGGCGCGGCACTCGGGAGGAGGAGGAGGAGGAGGAGGAGGAGGAGGAGGAGGAGGAGGAGGAGGGAGGAGGAGGAGGAGGAGGAGGAGGAGGAGGAGGGAGGAGGAGGAGGAGGAGGGAGGAGCCGCCAGGGGCGGGACATCTGCCCGCACGTGCGCGCCCAGATGGTGGGGATGTCTCGGGTGGGCGGTCCCAGATTCGGCGTCTCGACGTCGGGCGGAAGGGGGGCGGGGGGGGTTCGCCTCCGGACCTCTGCCTGGTGCAGCTGTTTGCGGCAGGGCGCAACCTATGGAGGAGGCTCCGCATGCTCGAAACGGGCGCCCAAAACAGCCAAGATCCACTCCACGGAGAGGGGGGGGAGAGAGGGGGGGCGCGAGGGCCCGCGCAGATCGGCCAAGCGTTAGGTCGGGCCTGTCCCCCTGCAAGGGATTGTGGACGAAAAATAAAGAGATAGCCAACCAATACCCACAAGATGCCCAACAATGTTCAAAGCATAGTCCCCGCCCTATTTTTGGACCACTCTTGGAGATTCCCCCTCTGCAGAGGGACGGGCCCGACTTCAGCCAAGCGAGGCATCAAACAAAAAAACGCCCACCAGGCGGATGGCCCGCTTGGCTGCCTGGGCTTCTCCCCTCTCCGAGCCCCCGGGGCCCGGCGGCGGCCTCGCCGGTGGGGTGCGAAGGGCGAGGGGGGCGGCCCTCCGAAGAAGACCGGCGGGGGCCTCTGCGGAGTGGTCGCAGCCTCCAACCGCAGTCGTGCACGCACTCCTGCATACGCAGAAAGCATCTATACACCACCACCCACCACCGTGCCAGGCCAGGGCCATCCTGGGCCCGAGGATGGTGTGTACGCCCTCCTGGCCGAGCCAGGAGGGTCTATGCACCATCCTACGGCCCAGGATGGCCCTGGCCTGGCACGGTGGTGGTGTATAGATGCCTCCGTCGGATCCTGCGCAGCGTCCAACACACCAGTTCACTTGCAGCCGAAACTGGCGCCGAGAATCTCAGAGTTAGAGTTGCCTCCAGGAGGCCTGCTGCGGGACACAATATGTGTGTCTCGCTTCTCTGGAAGGCTCGAAGGCGGCGTCTGCGCGGCCCCACTCGCGGGCGGGGCTCCTTCGAAGCGCCCACGGGGGAAAAAGCCAACAGAGCCGATGTCTTGATCTCTCCGGCGCCAGGCTTCCGAAGCCCCGGCCCGTTCCCGAGGCTGGGCGCCTCGTCCCGAGCCGTCCTCCTCGCTCTCGAGCGCCCCCGGCCTTCGGACGCCCTAGGAGGCCGCAGGAGGGCCTCGCGAGGCCCCGGAAAGACCCCAGGAAACCCCAGGAGGCCACAATATGGGCGCCCAGAGGTCCCCGAGTGCCGCAGGAGGAGCGGTGGTCAGTCGCGCGGGAGGGAGGGGGAGGAGCAGCAGCAGGAGGAGGCAGAGGAGGAGGCAGAAGAGGAGGAGGAGGAGGAGGAGGAGGAGGAGGAGGAAAGAGAAGAGTCGCGAGGACGAGGAGGAGGAAAAGGAGGAGGTGCATGACGAGCAGGCAGCCGATGGGGAGGAGAGGAGGCGGAGTAGGAGGACGGATGGACGGCGGGACGGAGGGAAGGAGAGACATGGAGAACGCGGAGAAGAGGAGGAGGAGGAGGAGCAGCAGAGGGACGGGGAAAATGATGAGGAGTCAGAGTCAGAGTCAGAGTCAGAGTCAGAGGAGGAGGAGGAGGAGGGTGATGCCAATGAGACGGATGAAGGGAGCAGGAGGCAGGAGTGGGAGGAACGTCACAAGGACGAGGAGGGTAAAGAGGAACGACACATTAGCAGAAAGGCCACCTCCATCGACTTCAGGGGCTCAGACATCCTACGTCATGCATTTTTCAGCCTCAGCGTGTTTCTTTACGTTTGGCTTCTGGGCATGGTTTCCGGACCCACCGGCGAGAAGACGCGAGAGGAGGAGGGGACACCTCGACGCCTCAAAAATAATTTGCGTCCAATGCTTTTCCACTCCCGTGAGAGGCGTAGAGAGCGAGCGAGACGGAAGAACATGCAAGTAGCTATCAGCATGTCCTCCTGACAATTCGCGCAAGCGGAACCAGCTGCAGCCGTGCTGATCCTCTGCTCCTGAACTCGCACGTCGCACACTGTCTCTCCGCTTCCTCGATGACAAACCACTTCCTCTCTTATGTGAAGGGGCCCTGGGACACAAATAAATACACACACCATAATTTCCTATATTTTCTGGGGAATCGACGATTCATTGCGCCTGTGTGTTTTTTCCCTCCTGATTATGACCTGTCTGCATCCCTTCCGCTACGATGCACCTCCCTGAGCGCCTGCTGCCTGCTCAACACTGGCTGCTGCGAATACTCAAACCCTCCGGAGAGAAAGCAAGCACTCCTTAAGAGCACAAAAGTCAGCGCCCCCAGCAGTATCTCGAACCTGTGCCGCATCGAACAGAAAGAAGAGAACGACCCGGCGACGATGGAAAAGAAAGAACGCAGCCCGAAACAATGGAGCCAGAGACCGGCAGCACGATTAGCAAAGCAACCGCAGCAGCAGCGGCAGCAGCAGCGTGTGCGGGCCTGGTCGCAGCAGCAGGTGCGGCAGCCAGCAGCTGTAGCAACAACAAGCCTCGCAGCTCTGCAGCTTGCTGGACTCACACAAGAAGTCAGCACATAGACAACTTTCGGCAACCCATCCGCCTTCCTCCTCTCCCTACTCCTGTCCCCTCCTCTGGCGTGTATCGAGCCTCTGGCATCTCCACATCTGCCTGATCGAAAGCCTCCCAATATGATGCCTGTACATCGATCGATGTTACTGGTTGGGGCAGAGCTGGGGGAATCACAGTGGCAGCGGTGACAGGAGAACACGAGGAGATCAAAGGCGCTGAGGGAACAATAGACACGAAAACCATTCAACAAATCTTCCGTGCGTATGTATGTCTATCGACATGCCGAGATGTGCCACAACAGTAACGATCGATTGATTCATTGGTGAATGTTGAGATCGTCACTGTTAAGATTTCAACATCGACTGTATTGAGATGCGCTTGAGACAAACACGCACACGCGCATAGCCCCCACCCACACACACATACACGCGTGCTTCTGCCTACGTACCTGGCGAGGTGGTATGACCGTAAGACTCGGTGAAAATGGCAGATCCGATGAGTAATAATAATATTAGTAATAATCGTAGTAGTAATAATAGCAATGAGAAGAAGACAACAAGGAGATCCACAAAACCGTTCCCGTGAGATATCATTGGCACGCCTGACATTGATGCGAGCTGAGCGACATCTGCGAGTCCTGCTCGACGCAAGAGCTCTGTCCAATCTGTTCGTTCGGAGACGCGTTGGCAATGTCAACAAGGCCGTGCGCGGCGACAGCAAAACCGACAATTTACCGAACCGACAGCGAAACCGAAACCGGCCGAAACCGACATGACGAAATCAGCCTAGAAGGGCGCAACGACGCTGTAACGACACAATAACCGACCGAACCTAACCGACCGAACGCATCCGACTGCGACGCAACCGAACCGACCGAACCAACAACACCCTTGGTCAACTATGCGGACGTAAGCCGTCTGCGAACGCGGCTGCCCAGCAAAACTAGGCCGCTGACTCGACAGCAGGGACATCGCTCACCCAGCGGACGTACATGGCGCCTTCAAGCCCGCTCTTTCTGCGGGAAGCAGCCTACGCTACTGCTACATCGTCCCTCCCTCTCTCTCTCTCCCTCTCTTGCTCTCCCGCTCTTTGTTATGTTCTCTCTCTATGTATACATATATAATATCACGTTCTCTCTCTCTCTTCCTCTCTCTCTCTCTCTTTATCCCTGTCTCTCTATTTCCATCTCCCGTTCACCTTCTCTCTCTCTCTGTCTCTTTATTTCCTTCTCTCTCTCTCTCTCAGTCTTCATCCCCCTCTCTCTTCTCTCACTGTCGCTCTACATATATCTATCTCTTTCTCGCTCTATCGCTCTCTCTCTCTCTTCTTTTCTGCTCTAATCTCTCTCTCCCTCCCTCTCTCTCTCTCACGTCGCCCCGACCTCAGGCTTGATCGCTCTACTGCTGTTGCAAATCGTGCAAGCATCTCCACTCCCGCTCCATCTTCTCCGTCTCCTCCCTTCCCCCATCCGTCTCCTGGCCCACCCCTTCCCCCTCTCGACTCAACTATTAGAATGCTCTCTTCATCTCTCTCTCTCTCTCTCCTCCTCTCTCTCTCTCTCGCTCTCGCGCTATCTCTCTCTCTCTCTCTCGCTGACCCTCTCTCTCTCTGCCTTGTGTCCTTTTCCGCCCTCAACGTCAGTATTCAACCACATCGAAACAACAAAGCATACGCCTGCGTTAGCTCAACTCCCGATTCCCTTCCGCCCGCGAGCCCGAGGTCGCGCCCGGGCGCTGCCGTGGGAGAAGCAGCTCCAAGTCGGGGGCACTGCTCGCCCCCCGAGGGCTTCGCAGCGGTGGCGCAGCAAGGAAATACAGTCAACCCGTAGCATAAGGATGCGCGATAAGGATGCAAGGGCCTTGGAAGGTCATTCCGAAGCTTCTCGAGCGGAGCGCGCCAACGAAAGTGGCCAGGGACGGGCCGGGGAGGCAAGGATGCAGGGGTACCCTCAGGAAGGGTGCCCGTCCTTGACTGCGTGGGTTGACTGCAGCACGCCCTGCGAACAGGAGGGAAGGGAGGGTTAGTCGGGGGCTCGCAAACAAGGATTAGCGATCCATGGACTTGGCGTGCAGTCGCCAAATCCATGGATTGGGGGAGGCGTCCTCCCCAAGATGCGGCTGGTGCCGCCTCGCTCGGCGGCGGAAATCCGCGATTTCCCATGGAAGCGGGGCCCGTCGCTGATCCACGCCCCCTTGATCCACGTTTGCGATCGCCTGGGTTAGGGACGACAGCGGGGGCCAAGCAGCTGCAGGAGATGAGAGCGGGATGCTCAGCAAGGCTGAACCTAAATGGTGCTTTTCGTTCTCGTGTTGCTTTCGCTTTCCCTCGTTTTGTCTTCAACCCGCCTTTCACGCAAAACGAAATCGAAACAAAAACGGCCCACGAAGTCGCCAAAACACCGTTGAGGTCCACCCCTGATGCTCAGCCGTTCTTCTTGGAGGCCTGGAAATGGGCACCAACACCAACACAGGGGCGCAATACGCAGGGGCGCAATACGCAAACAAAACACCAACACAGGGGGCTGCCTCCACGGGGGGAAGATGATCCTAGATTTCGGTGGTGGTGGTGGCAATATTTCGGTCACCTTGGAAGCCAGAATATCATCACCATCACCGAGATCGGGATCTTCATCCCTCGGTGGAGGCACACCGCCGATGTTGGTGTTGGCGTCAACCTCTAGGCCTCCGACTTAACGCAAAACGAAATCGAAACGAAAGCTGCCCACGAAATCGCCAAAACACCGTCGAGGTCCACCCCTGATGCTCATTACCAGCCTCGAACGCACCCCTATCCCTAAGATCGACACGCCAGAAGGCGATGACAGTCTTAGGGATCCGCCCTCAAAAAATAGGGGAATCCCGAAGATTGGCATCGTGATGAGGAGGTGCCCAGCATAGGGATTGGGATATGTTCCAGGCTGGTAATGGATGGTCTCATTTCTTTCAAGGCTGTACCTCCTCCTCCTCCTTTTCTGATCCTCGCCTTCCCCTCAAGGCTGTGTACCTCCTCCGCCTCCTCCTCCTGGCTCTTCCTCTGGATGGTCTCATTTCCTTCAAGGCTGTACCTCAGCTGGTAAGCTCAGCCGTTCTGCCGCGGCGCATGCCGCGGGAGCTCTCCGCGGCGGGCACGGCGCCGAGATCCCACCGCCCGTGCAGCCAGCCCGTGGACGGCCCGCGCAGAGGCCGTCCTTGAGGCCGGGCGTGCCCCCCTGCAGAGGGGGGTTCGGACGAACCATACAGTCGGGGCGTCGACCTAAGGAGCCCTAAATAAGGAACGAGGCCCCTTTTTCCCATCAGTTCAACCTCGATTTTCCATGGAAAACCTCAGGAAAACCTTTGAAACAATCAAGGAGCACCGAGCCCCTCCCCAACGAAAAGGGTTCCTTCTTCAGCGCCCCGACAGTACAACATACTCCAGCAAATAATCAAACATTGTTGAAACATCATCCCCAGGGGGGGTTCGGACGAAACATACAGTCGGGGCGTTGACCTAAGGAGCCCTAAATAAGGAGCGAGGCCCCTTTTTTCAATAAGTTGAACTTCGATTCCCCATCGAATACCCAAGGACAACCTGAGGCAAGCTGCGAAACAATTAAGGAACACGGAGCCCCTCCCCAGCGAAACGGATTCCTTGTTTAGCGCCCCGACTGTACAACATACTCCAGCAAATGATCAAACATAGTTGAAACATCGTCCCCAGACTTTAACAAGCAACATGCTTCTGAAGATTCCTCCTGTAGGGGGACACGCCCGACTTAAGACCATCCGGGCACCGCATCCAGCGCTCAGGGCCAGATCGTCTCTGCGATACCTCGCGCACCTCATGGATCTGCTTGTGAGCGCCAGCACCGCCATGCCACACACAGCCTGGAGGGCTGCAAGCGTCTTCGGCGTTTCCCAACTAGGAGTGAGGGGGTCTTACAGTCAACCCGTATAGCAAGGATGCGCGATGAGGATGCAAGGGCCCTGGGCGCCCATTTCGAAGCTTTTCGAGCGGAGACGGCCAACGAGGATGGACCGACGAGGCAAGGATGCAAGGCTGCCCTTGGGAAGGCTGCCCATCCTTGCTACTGTGCGGGCTGAGGGTGCTGATCACCCTGCGTCGGCCGCAGAAGACGTGCCCTGGGACGGTGCCCCTCCCGCGCGCATCTCTCCCGCGAGCCTCCGTTGGACTTCCCGTGCGCGCCCGCGCGCTCGCGGCGCACAGCGCACGCCCAGCGTCTAGCTGCCAGGGAGCCTCGCGCCAGGCGTGCCCCCTCGCGGGGCGGCAGCCGCCGCGAGGCCAGCGTCGCTGGCGGGCGGGTCTCTCTGGGCGAGCCCGAGCGCTCGCGGCGCAAAGCGCGTCGGCAGCACTCGTGTCGAGAAGCTTGCAGTGGATTTCGCTCCAAGCGTGGGAGGAGGAGGAGGAGGAGGAGGAGGAGGAGGAGGAGGAGGAGGAGGATGGAGGAGGAGGAGGAGGAGGAGGAGGAGGAGGAGGCCGCTCGCTCCTGGCGACCCTATGCTGGGGCGACAGGTGGAGCTCTACCATGGGGCACGGTCCGCGTGGGTGGCGTGCCAAGTGGGGCGGGGCAACGCCATGCAGACCTTCCCGCTGGGTGCCGTACAGTCGGGGCGTTGACCTAAGGAACCCTAAATAAGGAACGAGGCCCCTTTTTCCATAAGTTAACCTTCGACTTCCGATCGAAAACCTAAGGAAAACCTGAGGCAAGCTGCGAAACACTTCAGGAACACCGAGCCCCTCCCCAACGAAAAAGGTTCCTTCTCCAGGGCCCCGACTGTATGGGCCACGATCCGCGTGAGTGGTGTGCCAAGTTGGGCGGGGCGACGCCATGCAAACCGTCCCACTGGGTGCCGTAGGTGGAGCTGCCGAGGGGGCACCATGCACGTGAAGAGTGTGCCCAGAAAGGCGTGGCAACTCCATGCGTATCCTCCAGCTGGGGCCGAAGGTGCAGGTGGGGCACGAGCCGCGTGAGGGGTGTGCCGAATTGGGCGGGGCAGCGCCATGCAAACCTTCCCATTGGGAGCCGTAGGTGAAGCCGGCCCGCGCGAGGTGTGCACCGAACGGGTGACAGCATGCTCCAGACAGCGCAACATCGCGGCAGGAAAGCGAGGAGAAGGAAGGAAAGAGGAGGGTGGTTCTGATGCGCTTGGCTCAGAGACGCTCTGAAATGTGGTCCTGCTCGTTCCTGGTGTTCCAAACCCGCGTGTGCTGTTGGGCCCTCGATTTGAATCAATCCTTCCTCCATCAGCATCAGCATCAGCTACCAGCTATCAGCATCATTTTCAACATCAACATCAGCATCAGCATCATCATCATCAGCATCAGCATCAGCATCAACATCAGCATCAGCATCCGCATCAGCATCCGCATCAGCATCCACATCATCATCAGCAGCAGCATCAGCATCAGCAGCATCATCACCACCACCATCACCATCACCATAATCAGTATCACCATCACCATCATCATCAGCAGCATCATTAACATCAGCATCATCATCATCATTACAGTAATTTCCACACCACCATCATCATCAGCAGCAGCAGCATCAGTATCAGCATCATCATCATCACCACCATCATCCTCATTATCACCATCATCATCATCAGCACCATCACCATCACCATCACAACCATCACAACCATCACAACCATCACCATCACCATCACCATCACCATCACCATCACCATCACCATCACCATCACCATCACCATCACCATCACCATCATCATCATCATCATCATCATCATCATCATCATCATCATCATCATCATCATCATCATCATCATCATCATCATCATCATCATCATCATCATCATCATCATCCCTCCTCCATGCGCTACTGTGGGGAAACCAAATGTACCCATACCGCTATTCCCCGTAACTCTCCATGTGTGCGTTCTGACACAAATTTCGCGGCGAATCGAGCGGTGGCGACGAAGGCCTCCCAAGAGGCCCCAGAAGGCGAAAACGAGGCGGGGGTAGCGGGCTTGGGTACCTTTTCATCCTCTGATGCTGCTCCTCCTTCGTCCACTCATCCTCTTGCAGACGCGGCACATCCCTGAGATGGCCCCGCGACATGCCCGGCCCCGTTCGGGGGACCTCCTGACCCGGGTCAATCTAGACCCAGGTTTATCGGGCTTTGCAGGATCCTGCAAGATCCAGCACGCAAGCCTGGGTCAACGCAGCCCTGGCTCTGCAAGGTCCTGAAAAAATCCCGCGCTGTGACCGATCCCCGTCTCAATCGGGGGCGGCAAAGAGGGGGGTGTCCAAGAGGGGGGGGTGCAAATCATGACCGGCGGCACGTGCGCGGCCCAGCGGGGGGCCAGGGACGTGATGGAACAAGAAGAGGCGCCATGAAATCTGGGGAAACATCATGGCCCCCGCCATGACATCCGCCCCCCCCTGGTCATCACCCCCCTCTTTTCCGCCCCCGGCTCAAGGCTCCCGATCCGCACGGCGCCGTGCCTCCCCGGGCGCTCCACCCCGGCGACGCCTGGTGCGCTCACGAGTCCGTGCATGGCCTCCGCCTTCTTGACTGCAGCCCTGCGCGCACACGCGGGTGGAGGAGGAGGAGGAGGAGGAGGAGGAGGAGGAGGAGGAGGAGGAGAACAGGAAAGGGGAGGAGGGAGGAGGGAGGAGGGAGGAGGGAGGAAGGAGGAGGGAGGAGGGAGGCGGGAGGAGGAGGAGGAGGAGGAGGAGAACAGGAAAGGGGAGGAGGGAGGAGGGAGGAGGAGGAGAACAGGAGGGAAGGAAATGGCGGCCTCGATACTGATAGCTTTCTCGATGTGTCGGGGCGAGGGCCGCGAGAATCGTGAGCGAAGGTGCGCGGGTATGGAGATGCTTTTGCAGAAGCTCAAAACTCTGGGCCCGATGATCACAGAGATGGCAATCACCTCGATCGGGGTGAAGATGACCCCCATAGAAACGCGACGTTTCGATGCACCTGCCCCCTCGCGCGACGCCCAGGAGAAAGCGTCGCTGCGCTGTCTTGACACAACTGAAAACCGTAAGGCAATAGGGGCACACAATCGTAGTCACGAGCCTGGTCCATATACCTCTCTGCCCATGCTTTGCCATGCGATGCTGTGTAGCAGCCTTGTACGTGTCAAAGCAGGCTGTGCACTCCTCCCCCGTCTCCGTCCGATACCCGCATATCCATCCTCCTCCGCCTTCCATTGTGATTGCTGTAGCTGTTGGTTGCGTAGGTAATGTTTCCCTCCTCCACCCTGGCGGCTGTATAGCTGACATGCAGACCCCCTTTCGTAACACCGTGAAATCCTGCATCAAAAACTCCCGCTTTACGTCGTCATCCGTGAAAATGTGCGCCCACCCCCCCATGTGTACATGTGCCCAAGCATCCGCCCTCGTCATCAAGTCCATCCACTCCCTCGAGAACGTCAGAGACAAACTGTCGTGCCCATGGATTTGCTTCGGTCGAAACTGAGCCCTCGCACAAGGTCGGCATCTCTTCGAACGGGAAGCGCCCGAACGCAGAGGTGAGAATCTGGTCATTTTTCCACTGGTGGGCGACCGTCGTCTGCATCCTCTCCAGGCGCCGCACCCGCATCTCGAGGCTCGCGGGGACCATGCGCCAATGCTCCAAGACTTGCGCCGTGCTCAATGATCTATGTTCTGTGCCGCTTGCTGTTTCGACTTGTTCATGGGCAGCGCCTCTCGTTGCAGGACGTGCATATTCGGCTAAAAGATGATCTAGTCCTATGCGCTGTTGCTGTGAGCATACGTATGCTCCATTAGAATGTAGGGCGGTGTTCTGCACACAACAACATAAAATAATACGTTTGACTCGCCACGGCGTTCGTTTGAGGGGCCAAAACACCTCTGGGAATAAAAAGCCGCCGCCGCCTTCTTGCGATAGCTGAATTCAACAGCGAAGCTACAGTTGGGTCCTATGCGCCCCCCCAAGTATCTGGCGCGCGCGCGCAGTGCGAGGCAGGGAAGGCAACTCCTTGCACGCGGCGGCCCCTTGCATGGCCCCCGACCCCGCCCCAGACGGAACCGGTAAAACTCGTTGATTGCTCACGTTCTGTTCGCGCCGCACCTCTGCGAGGGCCGTTTGGAACGCCTGGACATACTGGCGCGCCATGCACGGGCCCCCCATCAGGCCGCCGCAGCCTGACTGAAAGCAGCGGGGGCCCTCTTCGGACTGATGGCATACTGCTGCTTCCTCGAATCGCTGGCACCCGAGTCGCTCGAGCCCATCCTCCATGAATCCAAGAGCGGCAGCGCGCATGCCGGCCCACTTCGCACCGGCAAATGCGTTGGTGAGATCATGCAAGTGGACGAGGTCAAAGCGGCCAGCGCGACGGTTTCGCCGCATCATAATGAGCGAATTGGCAATGGCATTATCCTTGCAACTGCGTGGCAGGAAGCGCAGCACTTGGGGGGGCATCTCTGGGGTTTCGGAGCGAGTGGAGTACCAGCCCTTGCCGAGCGGAGGAAGGAGGTGGATAGTTCGCAACCCCGACGCCGCGCCCCCCAAACTGGCGCCGCCCCTTTTCGGGCCAGGAAACGCCCTGACTCGAGTGCCAAAAAACCAGAGTTCGCAAACCAGTGCGCACGCGCAAGCACGCACCCTCCAGATGAGATCGGGAAATGGGGGCCGACGCAACAGGCTCTTCGGCACCTACTCCTCTACTTCGAAACAAGGCCACCGCGGGCGGGGCCAGCAACATCGCCAAAAGCTCAACAAGGGCAGCCCGGCGCTGGACCGCCTTCCTTTTTGGGGCCCGCAAGACCCACCTCTCGAGTTTTCGCGACATCGGCCCGCGCTTTCTTGCGTTGCCGCTCATCAAGACGGGAAACAGAGTCAGGCGCAAGATCTTCATCCACGCGGGCTCGAGCATTGGATCCAGGAGGGCGCGAGAGTCGTCTGCATGCCACCCTCGCTTCCCAGCTTGGAGAGCTGATCTACGGAGGTGCCGCCTGCGCCGCAAGCGCCGCAAGCGCCTCGATTCCAGAATCGACGGAGGCGCCGCCTGCGCCGCAAGCAGAGGCCGTCGTTTCGTCCCGTAGTTGCCCCCAGCAGCCTGTCGCGCCAATCTACGCAGATCATGAAGCTTTCTCTGTCGCCACATCTCCCGCGTCTGCTCGATCGCGTCTTCCTGAAAGGCCCCCCACTCAAGATCGCGCTCGCGCCGCATCTGACGAGTCAACTGTCTGAGCTCTTGGGAGACTCGGGCCTCTTCGGAGACGACGGGGGCGCTATATGGGCTGGTGTCAGCCTCTTGCGTAGTGGAACTCGCCGTGCTGAGTGCAATGCGGAGTTCCCGTCGGCGGTGGGCGAGATCGCGCCGATGGGCCGGTAGCTCGGCGCGACGTGGGTCTGCCACGTGGTCAAGCAGAAAGAAGTCCTCAACCTCCTCCATCATGGCGCCTTCCACGTGCGCCCACAATGCATCTGGTAGCGCCCGCGTCGTCAAGTCGCGCATCAATTCCTGATCGGCGGACAGGCGGTTCTCAACAGCATTGATATACTCGTCTCGCTCAGGCGCTCCATAACATGCGCCCATCAGCTTGTTGCGATCCCATCGGAGGCGAACCGTCGCCGCCCTTTGTGGTTGAGACCATGCAGGTCGCCGAACTTGCGCATGAACAAACTGGCGGTCCCGTTTGGCCTTCGTCGGCATGAGTTGCAATCGACGCGATCGCTGATGCGGGACGCCTGCGCTGTTGCAGTGCAGCGAGGTCGGTAGGCACATGTAGTCTATGAGGCTCTCCGCGTCGCCCGTTCCATACCATGTAGATTGTCCGTGCTGTGCCGTCAAATAGCGTGCCTCCAGTAGTTCTCGCATCAGCTGGCCCGCCACGTGTTCGGTGCGCTTGCCATCCTCAAATATGGCAGGCGTCTCCTTTCTAAGGGAAGAGTGTGGCGGGGATATCCTCATGCCGTCGTTAAGACCCATACATGATACAGTGGCCGATCTGCTAGGCGTCCGTGCGAGGATGCCCGCCACCCAGCTCACCAGGGCTCGAACCGTGCGGTGATACTGCCTTCCCTCCTGCTTGGTCTTCACCCTCGGCGAAAAGTAAACACCAATGAACGTGAAACCATACACCGCGGAAGATAAGCGGGCAGACAGCCCGCGGCCAGCCAGTTCAGGACCTGGTACATCCACGCGTCGAAGGTGACGTTGTTTGATATTCCTCCCGAAAGCCATCGTAATCCCAGCAGCATGATTCGTCATCTGGCCTGGCTTCCAGCCCGCCTCGATCTGCCACCGTCTCTCCAATCTCCGTTGTTGGACTCTAAGATCAGCCCGAAGTCCCGTGCCCACTAGTGTCACACAATCAAAACTCGCACATGCCAAGTTGATATCCTCCTGCCGATCGCGTCTGGATGAAGAGAGGGGGCTCAAATGTCCGCACCGCCACACGTGTGGCAGCAGTGTGGGCTGGTCTGGTTCTGTCCCCATCGGTCTCGAACATTTCTCCAGCTTGAATTGGAGGCAGGCCCCTGCGGCCATGATTCATGATGGTCACCAGCAACCCGTGGTTCATCCGAAACCCGACAAATCATGTGGGTGGAAACATGATGTTCGGTCTGAGCCGCCGCGCCCTCCTGGGAGCCCAAACGGCGGCTGCGCGCGAGGGGGTGGAGGGAGGGGGGAGGGCTGCGGCTGCTTCTTAGAAGGCGCCGGCCCTACATCTACGGATATGGCCCGCGGTTTCTAAGAAGCAGGGTGTTTCTAAGAAGCCCTCCCCAACGCCCCACCCCCCTTTGCGCGTGGCTGACACACACACACACACACACACACACACATGCGTTTCTGCGTGGCGTCGCGGCTGCGCGCGCGGCGGCGCGGCGCAAAAGTCGGGCGGAGGGACGCGCGCGGCCCATGTCGCGCGAGCACACAAACTCACGAGCACGCGCACGCACGCTCGCACGCACCACAGCAAATCGATTTCTGAAGTCCTGTGCAGAAGGCGACGCGTGGGAGAGGCGCGCCAGCACCACACACGACCAGGGGAAAGGGGAGAGCAGGGTTCACATTGAGTCAATGATGTGCGCTTGTACATGGAGATGGCCCTGAACACCCTATTCTCGATGCGAGGAGGGGCACCCCACGATCACACCTGCATCCTCCTCAAGGCTGTCGTCGTCTCCGCTCCCTTTCTCACCGTGGCCCCTCTTCCTTCGTCCTCGTCCTCCTCCTCGTCCTCGTCCTCCTCCTCGTCCTCCTCCTCCTCCTCCTCCTCCCTCTCCTCCTCCTCCTCCTCCTCCTCCTCCTCCTCCTCCTCCTCCTCCTCTACAATAACTCAATATGAATATACTCTCCCTCTTCCCCTGATGGCGTCCGGGCGATAGCCGCGCGCCCTCCGCGTACTGTTATTTTACACACCGGATGCCCGGAAAATCCCGGGAAACGACTCTCGCTGAGGCGCCGGCGTCATTTTTTCCCAAAGTGCTGCTCCCGCGCCGGCGTCATTTTTTCTCAAAATGCTGCTCTCGTTGGGGCGCCGGCCTCATTTCTGCTCCCGAATCCTTCCCCTGATGGCGTCTGGGTGATAGCCGCGCACCCTCCGCGTACTGTTTTTTACACACAGGATGCCCGGACAATCCCAGGAAACGACTCTCGCTGAGGCGCCGGCGTCATTTTTTCCCAAAATGCTGCTCTCGTTGAGGCGCCGGCCTCATTTCTGCTCCCGAATCGTTCCGAATCGCGCTCCCGCTGCAGCGTGGGCCTCATTTTCGGATCGGTGTTTGGCCTCCGTCGTTCAGGATGGCGTTCTCGCCCCAGCGCGGGCCTCTTTCTCGCGCGCCCATCCGCCCGCCACCACCGCGCACCGCACCACCACCACCACCACCACCACCACCACCACCACCACCACCACCACCACCACCACCACCACCAGCACCAGCACCAACACCACCACCTCACCACCACACACCACCATCACACCACACAGCACCACCACACCACCATCACCACACACACCACCACCACCAGCACCACCACCACCACCACCACCACCACCACCACCACCACCACCACTACCACCACACCACCACCACCACCACCACCACGACAACCACGCACGCACGCACGCACGCACGTGCACCACCACCCGCTACGCACGCGCGCGCGGAGCCACAGGTCCGCTACGACACGCGTCCGCGGATAGAGAAAATCAGCGCCATGCTAAGGGATGGGAAGGAGGGGTAGGACGTCAGATATGACGCGAGCGCACCTAGCTTGCCTCCTCCCCCTCCCCCTCCCCATCCTGCTCCTCCTCCCTCTCCCTCCTCCTCCTCCTCCTCCTCCTCCTCCTCCTCCTCCTCCTCATGAAGCCCGGCCTGAACTTGTCGGCGTGGCAGCCCGGGCACGGATAGCCGCCGTCCTTGCGGGGCCACGGCTTGGTGCTCGCAAGGGCGCGCCCCCCCCCCCGCCGGGCCTCCCGCCGTTGGCCGGCCAAGCACAGCACGTATAGCGCTGGGAGGGCAAGCGACCTCGCACAGCAGCACTCCAATGGGCCACCCCCTGGGCACCCTCCCTCCGCACCCGCTGGCCTCCACGTCCTGCCCAGTCTCCGATGCCCAACAGAGGGACGGATGGCAGCTCTCCTCTGGGCCACCCCCTGGGCACCCTCCCTCCACACCCGCTGACCTCCAAGTCCTCGCCAGTCTCCGATGCCCAACGGCAGTTATTTGGAAAAAGAAAAGCGCCATAAGCATAACCTTTTGGCGCTCTGCGCAGATTTCTTGGATCTGCGCTGGACCCCCCTCCCTGGCGCGCTCCGCGCGCCAGGGGCGGCGCTGGAAGCGCCGCCGGGGTGGGGTCCCGGCGCCGATCCAAGAAATCCGCGCGGAGCGCCAAAAGTTTATGCTCGTGGCGTTTTGTCTTCGAGGTATGTGCGACCATCGTCGTCGCGGGCAGTGGATCCGGGGACGGGGGAGGAGGGGTACGGTTTCCCCCAGGGCCGTAGGCAGCCCGAGGAGGAGGAGGAGGAGGAGGTGGAGGAGGGAAAGGGGGAGATGGAGGAGGAGATGGAGGAACAGGAGGAGGAGGAGGAGGAGGACGAGGAGGAGGGGAGGAGGAGGAGGAGGAGGAGGACGGGTGAGAAAGGAGGAGGAGGAGGAGGAGGAGGAGGAGGAGGAGGAGGAGGAGGAGGAGGAGGAGGTGGACGAGGACGAGGACGAGGACGAGGAGGAGGAGGAGGAGGAGGAGCAGGAGGAGGAGGAGGTGAAGGAGGAAGAGGAGGAGGAGGAGGAGGAGGAGAAGGCATTTGGCCCACGAGGAGGCTGAGCCTTGAGCGTGCCTGGAGAGGCCGCGACACTGATACCGTAAATGACTTTCTCTGCTGTCACATTATGTTTCTATCACGGCGCGTGAGCCGCGCTGGCTTTGGCGCCAACGCGAGCGCCGTCACAGAGCGCGAGTGCTCTTGTCTCTTTACAAAGCCCAGTCCCTGTTGAGAAGCCACCATAGTTCACCCCATGTTCTGAAGATGCCGACAGGACCTGGATACCAGTGGGACTGCTCGTGCGGACGCTACGTTCGAGGGCACCATTGGGCATGTCTATGTGGTCGTCGGTGCGAGCAACGAGTACGGGGACACACCCCTCAGCCTGGTCGCCCTCATCAACCCCAGCGGCGGGACCAGAGCCGCACCCGCAGGGAAGCGCAGCGAGATATACAACGTGACCAGGAGAGGAAGGAGATGAGGCAGGAGCAGGAGGAGATCAAGAGGTTTCTTGGCAAAGTAGTCACGATGAAACGTTCTGATGCAGTACAATACATGGAGCTCATTGGCTATGATCACGTCCCCACTGATATTCCAGGGATCAAGAACTACAAGGCCAGGACAAAGCAGAGGATGTTCGAGATTGCGAGACTTATCATTGTGTCCAGAAAAGCAAGAAAAGAGGACGCCACCCATTACATCAAGGAGGTGGCCTGCTTGAAACATATGATGAGCACGACGGAGCGTTTAACGGATCAGCTCACGGACCTCAAAACAAAGAGGGACAAATGTCAGACGTATCTGAAGTCGCTCACCACCAGGATCAACGAGATTCAGCTTCAGTACAGAGACGCCGAGAACGACCTAGTGGCATGGAAGGCCGCAATAGATGAACTCGAGGAGCTGGAGGACTATATGGTCGGAGAAGAAGATGCAGCTATGACGGGAAAAGGTGCGTTGCATATGCCACCAACAGGCCCACAAGGAGCAGCACCAGCCGCAAAGGCACCTATGCCGCCACCGCCACCACCCATGCCAGCCGCGGTCGGAGTCTCGATGCCAGGGCCCTTCTACCCGCAGATGATGCAGCATATCTTTCCACCGTCGCCTCCAGTCGTACCTCAGCAGACTGACGCGGAGATCAAACAGTTATCGGAGTTGGTCAAGATGCTATGCCAGCGCCAGTGTCATACGGACACGCAGATGAGCACCATCATTACCCACCTCCAGCATCGGCAGCAGGTTGGTTCAGATACGGGGACGTCGGGAACTCCAGCGACCGCAGTGCCACTTTCACCGACGAGTATTCCCCCCGCGCAGCCGAGCCCCGCGACGCCGATAGGAGGGCTTCCCACGCCTGTTACTCAGATAGAGCATGACGGCAACGAGATGAAGGTCGATCAGGCCTCGCCGACGGAGGTCGCGGAGGACCCCTACGGCGTGAAGGCTAAGGATGAAGCTAAAGATGATGAAAAGGAGGAGATAAAGGGACCTGAAGATATGAGCGCCCCGTTTTTGTCTCCGACCCAGCCTTTTTTTCCTGGGGCCCCGACGCAGGAGGATCCGCTTCTGCGACTGGTGGGGGGGGCCCCGAGGAGGCCAAAAGCCCGCCGCGAAAAGAGGCCAGGATTGCCTAAGAGTGGTCCGATTTGGGACCAGCGAATTTAGGGCCTTCACACCTGGTGATAATACCTCTCTCCTGGGTATGCATACTCCTCCCCTCTCCTCCACCAGGGTGAAATCTTGCATGAAAGGCTCGAGATCTAGGGAGTTAGATCCGAATGCGCCTTCAGTTGTTTCTTGTGGGGATCTTCCAGCACGCACCCACACCCACTTAGCAGATGCAAGTCCAGATCCGCTCGTGGGGATCCACAGGCGTCGAACTGGCAACCAGTCTGAGGGAGGGGGAGATGATCGGGTGGGAGTGACCGATCAGTCCTGGAATAGGCGCTTTGCCAACAATAGGTTTGCGCCACTGTTTGAACTGGAATCTGATGTGCATGACGTTGATGAAAGGCAGGACATGGGTCATATGTCCGCCGATTTTGAAGGAGACGCTTCGCCTGGGTCGGACGGCGGAGCAGCGTCAGCTGAGACTAATACCAGTTCCCACACCTTGCCTCCTCCTCACTTCGCACAATTGTGGTGCCCTTTCGAGCGGGGTCCGACAATTACGGAACTTGTCTCCTCTGTCCCTCCGATGCCCTGGGTTCTCGACCTTCCTGGGGACCTTCCTGTAGAATCCACATGGGCCCTGGGGCTCTGTACTGGGCGTGAGTCATGGGGGGAAATCTCTTATTTCACAGACGGATCCCTGAGGCACGGGGACGATGACACGGGAGCGTGGGCCGCAGTGAAAATCGCAGAAGATGATGCTGGTGTCTCGTTCCAGGGTGTTTGGGCAGCCCCCTTTGTGACATCCTTCCTCACGTCGAGAGCTCGGGGGTCTCTAGACAGCACGGACATCGAGTGCGCGGCGGTCGCATGGGTCCTCCTTGGCATCATCAGCGACAGCGAGCACCCGCCTGCCGCGATCTACACGGACTCGAAGAATGTGTGCAATTACTTAAGCGGCGACGCTCCGGTTCGGGATGAAAACGTAATTGCTCGCATGTTGCAGATTATTCACGATATTGCTCTCACAGCCGCTCGATATAGGTGGCCTGATTATGTAGGGGACCCCATTAGAGTCCTCCATATCAGGGGCCACGAGGGGCACCCATGGAACTCGCTTGCGGACCATCTGGCCAACCTCGTGGGGCTCGGGAGGTGGGGACCCTGTTTCGTTTCGCCCGTTTGGGCGCAGGCGACCATGTATGAGTCCCACCGTGAGTGGGAGTGGCTCTCGAGACCCCCGCCAGACACTGTGGGCACCTTCCCCGTCTTGGAAGATAACGGTTTTTGGGCCCCTCCCTTGGATGGCTCTGCTGACGACCTCGGGCACCGCCCAGCCCTGCGCAGCAGCAAAGCTACCCATTCACTAAACCTCAAAGTTGCCTCCTTCAATGCTAAGAGCGCTGCTGTTGCCAAGCGCAGGGGGCGAAAAGGAAAATTGAGATTCGCTAGGAACCTGGCCATCAAAGCCCAATTTGATTCCGAGGGCGTCCATCTAGCGGGCGTCCAGGAGGCCCGAAACCCTAGGGGGGCCTACAATTCAGGAGCTTTCTACGTAATCTCGTCTGGCCATGAGGCAAACGAGCTGGGTTGTGAGCTTTGGATTAACTTAAAGCTGTCATACGGTCAGATGAAGACCACCCCACTTTTCTCCGATAAAAAACACTTTCGTGTGATATCCGCCGCCCCGAGGTGGCTGCTCGTTGCCATTTGTGCTCCTGGCCTAGTGCTCAATGTCCTGGTGGCGCATGCGCCGCATTCTGGTTCGGGGGTGGCCGCTCGGGCCGCTTTCTGGGGCGAGATACAGAGGCTTCAGGATTCCTTGGGACCGGCGCTCACTTTTGTGGACGCGAATGGGAGATTGGGTAATATCACCTCCTCTTCGGTTGGGAGTGCGGGGTTCACCCAGGACCAGGACGAAGGGGGCGAGTGCTTACATACCTACCTGCTCGCAGCCGAGCATCGGGCGATCAACGCCTTTCTTGGAGCGATTGACGACTGGACGTGGGAGTCGACTCGCGGCTACCGACACAGGATCGACTACGTGACTGCCCACCATTGGCTTGCTAACCACGCCCTCACATCCGACGCGCTTCATTCACTTGATAAGCTTTCTTTACATGTGGACCACCAGCCAGTGATTGTTGTTTTCTCTTGGCAAGCTTCGCAGGTCCGCCAGATCCCCAGTTCAAAGAGACTCGATAAGACTGCTTTCGAGGACCCTGAGAAGATTGCCATTTTCAAGCAGGAGCTTAAGGCTTTCGCCTCCTGTCCCGTGGTCGGTCACCGTCTCAGAACATCATGTTTGGGCTGTTTCGGTTATCAAGGAAGCGGCCGTCAAGGCCTTTGGAGTGGCCCCACGGAGGCCGAGAAAGAGCTATGTCTCATCGGCTTCACTTGACCTAGTCACTGCTAGAAGGGGTGCCCTTCGGGTCCTCAAGAAGATCTCTTGTGCCCCCTGTGGTGATCATGAAGCCCGTCTGTGTTTGTTACGCTTTCGGGGTAGACTGAGACATGGGGACATCCTAGGTGTTGCTATGGATCCACGAGCTGACACCTGGAGGCAGGCCTATCTGCTTCTTGAGCTGGCATTGGCCAGGCTGGCTCATGGGGTGAGCACCGACCTGCAAGCGACGCTTGCTATGCAGCAGTTTCTTCTCGATACAGACGTTTCTCTTTCCCTGTCTCTTGAAAAAGACAAGTGTGATCACCTTGATCTGAAGGCCTCAGAATTGCAGGGGGCCCGCGATTTCGGATTGCCTAAGCAGGAATGGGAAAAGGCAAAAACCATCTTGCTTTTCGGGGGGAGGGCGCCCAAGATACCCACCACCTTCCCATTTGCGACGACATCGGACGGACGCCCCCTGGTCACAGAACAAGACGTAGCCGACAACCTTCAGTTGCATTTTGCCCAGGCTGAGAAGGGAAGAGTGACTGATGAGCTCGATGTCAAGAACCATTACAACAAAATGCTGCCCTTACTTCGTGATGATACCCCCCGAGACATAGGGCAGTTTCTCACTAAGTATAGCTGAGTCAGTCTGTTGAGGAGTATGCCTAAGGGGAGAGCTCCTGGACCCGACGGGCTTGCTCCCGATCTAATGAGTCTTGCTCCGAAGCAAGTAACAGATGTGATCCTACCGTTACTCACTAAGGTGTCTATGACCACTAGAGAGCCGATTGCCTTTAAGGACGGTCGCGTGGCCTCATTCTATAAGGGGAAAGGAAATATAGCCCTGGCCTTGAACCAGAGAGGTATTCTTTGCACTAATACTATCTGTAAGGTTCATCATAAGTTCTTGAGGCGGTTATCCCTAGACTTCCTATACTGTGCACTCATCACTCAGCAATGCTGGGGGATGCCTGGGAGATCGCGCGACACTGCGGTACACTTTGTGAAATCTTTCTGGTCGGCCGCTGATGCTAGAAAGTTATCCTGCGGGAGTCTGTTTGTTGACCTCACTGCTGCCTTTTATTCCACTATTCGGCAGTTAGTGCACGATCTCCCAGGCGAAGAAGAGTTCTTAGAGGAGACCCTAGAAGACCTCTCGATTCCCCCGGCCCTAGTTGATGGAGTCAGAGCCCAACTTGCACAAGGCCCGCTCCTGGAGAGGCATGTTGAAAACCCCCATTTGATTGCGCTCCTAAGAGAGGCTCAGAGGGGGGGCTTTTTGGGCGGTCCAGGGGGCGGATGGTTTTGTGATTCCCCGCACGGGCTGTCGACCCGGCACGATCATGGCCACGGATGTGTTCAACGCCGCCTTCGCCAACATCCAGCGCGACATTGAGGATGAAATGGAAGATAGAGGGCTAAGGTGGCTCCCACAGACAACACGCGAAATCTTCTCTCTCACCGTGGAGGACCGAGAAGTCACCGCCACAGTCTCGTTTGTGGATGATCTAACCCCCTCTGCTGTGGACGCTGACCCTCTCACTCTGGCGGCGAACTTAGGCGAGGTTATTGACGTTGTTTTTATTGTGTGTGCCCTCCATGGGCTTCGCCTCAATCCGACGAAAACAAAAAATCATGCTCCGCTTCAGGGGGGTTGGGTCTCAGGCAGCCTTTCGACAGCTATGCGATGCTGAAGTCCCCCAGGTCATGTCCCCCCAACACAAGATTGCTGTTGATGTTGTCAGGGCTCACAAATGCCTTGGGGTCGTGCTTTCTGACTCGGGGGGGGAGGGACTAGAGATCACGGCTCGAAGTATCGCTGCTAAGGCTGCTGTCCGCCCAGTGAAGGCCACTATTGCTCCTCGGGGGGATCTTGCCATGAATGCTAAGCTTCTCTATGCGGAGGCGTTCGGCTCCAGTCGTTTCTTTTATGCTGCTGCCCTGTGGAAGCCTATGCCTAGTGCTGTTCGTAATCGGCTTCGCGTCTGTCACGAGTTTATTTACCGATGTGCTTTGGGGCTACCCGCGGCTAATTCGGCTGAAGTTCAACACTCGTACCTGGAAATTCTTGCTAAAGCTGAACGCCTCCCGTGGGAAACTGTAGTTCATGTCTCTCGACTCAGGTTCCTAGTTAGGTTGTTCCGCTCGGCCCCTCGTTTTTTACTTCGGATGCTAGATGTGGCGCTCCTGGACCAAAAAAGCTGGGCTCGTGCGCTTGGGGAAAGTTTGGACTGGCTTGTACTTTTTACCGAACCCAAAAACATCCCTGGCAGTGGGGGCATGGACGAGTGGATTGAAGCGGCACAACTCTCCCCCTCGCGTTTCAGTGCCCTCATCAAGAGTGCGCTCGCTCATGCTCGCGCCTGGTGGCGGGATCAACATCGTCTTCTCCTGTGGGACAAGCGCATGAACGCCGCCATCGAGGGCACCCCGTTGCAGGTGCGCACAGATACGGCCCATCAGGGGGTCGTGTGCTACGAGTGCGGGCAGATATTCAAGACGGAACGTGCTCTTCGGAGCCATAGGGGCAAGCAGCACCCCCATGTGATGACCCCGTCCATGCTTGCCACTGGCACGGTTTGCCAAATATGTTGCTGGGACTTCAGGGCTAACGGGCGCCTCTATAAACATTTGGCCCGAGCTCGGGTTTGTTTTCGTGGTCTTGTTGCCACTGGTGCGCGACCTTCTACCGAAGAAATTACCGAGGCCCGTGCTGAAAGGAGTCGTGACCAGAGCGCAAACCGTGCCAGGGGGCTTACCGATGATTTTGCCCACTTCCCCCCCCGCCGTGTTTATGGCCCAGCCAGGGGTCCCAAGGTCCTCGAGGGTGACGTGCCCGTGGCGGAGCCGGCTGCTCCCCCTCCTCCGCCTCCTCCGCCTCCGTTGCCCTTCGCTCCGACCCCGCCTCCGTCGCGGCCCCATCGCTACTTGCTCCACTTCTTTTCTGGCCAGCGTCGGGCGGGGGACCTCCAAGAGTGGACCGAGAGACTGGCCTCCCAATATAGGGTTCCTGTTATTGTTTTGTCTATCGATATTACCCACTGCCCCCGTTATGGTGATCTGTCCAAACCGAGTATTGTGGATTTCTGGCTGCGACTTATGAAAGAGGGGTGGGTCGCGGGGGTGGTGGCGGGGCCCCCGTGTGAGACGTGGAGTGCTGCTCGCCACAATGAGATCCCAGAAGATAGCCCTGGCCCTCACCCTAGACCCCTTAGGTCACCCGACATGCTTTGGGGGCTGCAATATCCTGCGCCCAAGGAACAGGACCAAGTAGATGTGGGCAACGCTCTGTTGCGCACGACGCTCGAGTTCCTTGTGGAGGCGTGGAGGCTTGGTCTCCCAGCTGTGATGGAGCACCCCGCTCCTGCAGAACATCGCCCCAATGTCCCTAGCAGTTGGCACCTCCCCCTATTGGTTCGTTTTGCCAGGATGCCAGGGGTCCATCTTTTTAGGATTGACCAATGCATGTTCGGGCAGCGTGCTAAGAAACCGACGTCTCTCTTTGGAATCAACGTGCCTATGATGGGCCAGCTCATTCGTGAATTGCCACATCATGGGAGGTGCCAACACCGTGCTCATCCGTATGTGCTTGAAGGCAGGGATGGGAGTGGGGGGTGGAATACAGCTGCGGCGAAGACGTACCCATCCCAACTTTGCCGCTTTCTCGCGCAATCCGTGTTTGTGTCTATTCAGAGTCAGTTCAATTGTGAGGGAGAACCCCCCTTGGATTTAGACGATTTTGTTGCCCCTTTCTTTGTGCCTCTCGACCCCTTCTTTGAGTTCCAGAGGGGCCGTGGCTACGCTCAAATGGGTACCACTCTCTCTCTCTCAATAGAAACCGTGGCGAGGTCCTCCTTACCCGCACTAAGTTGCTGTGTTTCTCACTGCCCCCCTGGGTGTGCGCGGCACCTTTAACTCTCGCTGACAGGTGGGGATGTTTAGCGCTGTTTGGGGGAAGGTATCTTTTTCGCTGCCGTGAGGTAGCAGTACCCCAACGGCCCCGACACCTGGGTGTGGCTAGGGTGTGCGCAGCACCGTAACTCTTGCATGTATTCGGGGGAAGGTCCCTTTTTCGCCGCTGTCAGGTGGTAGTACCCCGACTAGCCCCCAGCACCTGGGTGTGTCATTTTCCCCTGCCGACCGTGGTTGAGATCCACCTAAGCGTCGATGTCTATCACCACGAGTACTGGCTCGACTCCCTGCATCAGGACTGGGCTTTCAAATGCACGCCATGGATTGGGACTGGGCTTTGTAACAGGTGGGGGGCGATGATGCGTTTCACCGTGACGAGGCTTGCCCGCTTCAGCGATCGCTGCCTCCGCTCTCTTTTTCTCTCTGCTGCCGCTCTCGTCTCACATATCGTTTGGGATCCAGACTCATTCCCTTAGTTGCCGACCGACCGACCGACCGAGGAGGAGGAGGAGGAGGAGGAGGAGGAGGAGGAGAAGGAGGAGGAGGACGGGTCGCCTGAGCCCTTCGGAGAAACCCTCCAAGCGAGGGCGGGCGCGCGCGGTAAGGAGCCACCTGCTCGCCTCGGACCCTCGGGGCGAGCGCTCGAGCCCGCAGGGCGACGACCGAAAAGCGCTGCGTGTCTTTGCCGCTCCCTGAGCGCCGCCGGGGAGCGGAGGTCGGGCTGCGGCCCCAAGGAGGTCCTCGCTCCCCTCGCCCTCGTCCCCCCCTCCTCCTCCTCCTCCTCCTCCTCCTCCTCCTCCTCTCCTCCTCCTCCTCCTCCTCCCACTCCTCCTCCCCCTCCTCCTCCTCTATGTCCTCCTCCTCCTCCTCCTCCTCCTCCTCCATCTCCTCCTCCATCTCCCCTTTCCCTCCTCCTCCTCTTCGTCCTCCTCCTCCTCCTCCTCCTCCTCCTCCTCCTCCTCCATGTCCTCCTCCATCTCCTCCTCCATCTCCCCCTTTCCCTCCTCCTCTCCTCCTCCTCTCCTCCTCCTCCTCCTCCTCCTCCTCCTCCTCCTCCTCCCCCCTCGTCCCCCCCTCCCCTCTCTGATTAGGCGAGTGCGTTCCACTGCTCGCAGAGTAACTGCTCGCAAACGGCCTGGATCCCCCGTGGGGGATCTACGATAAATCACATCAAAGCAGGCATGTGCTTTTCTAGACGTTTGCGAGTAGGCACTTTGCGAGCAGTGGAACGCGCTCGGTCGCTGGTGTGGGCACCTGCCTTCCTGAGCCAACAAAGTACAGTGGAGGCCCGAGCACAAGAAGCCTTCCACGAGAGGCCCAACCCCGAGACCCCAGGACGTCCATTGATTTTCTTGGTGTGGGAGCGTCACGCCTTCCGCAGCAGAACCATCGAAACCCAAGAAGCCCAGGGCACCCTGGAGGCAAGCAGGGTGCTTCTTCGCATGGGCCTCCACTGCATCTGTATCAAAGTTGCAGAGACGCTCTTCGTGCACTGCGAGGCGACAGGCAGGCCCTACAAGCTCTCCTGCTCCTCCACCTCCGCTTCCTCCTCCTCCTCCTCCTCCTCCTCCTCCTCCTCCTCCTCCTCCTCCTCCCACTCATCCTCCCCCTCCTCCTCCTCCCCCCCTCCTCCTCCTCCTCCTCCTCCTCCTCCCCCTCCCTCCCCCTCCCCTCCCCCCCCCCCCCTCCCCCTCCCCCTCCCCCTCCCCCCTCCCCCTCCCCCTCCCCCTCCCCCTCCCCCTCCCCCTCCCCTCCCCCTCCCCCCTCTCCTCCTCCTCCTGCTCCTCCTCCTCCTCTCCTCCTCCTCCTCCTCCTCCTCCTCCTCCTCCTCCTCCTCCTCCTCCCACTCCTCCTCCTCCTCCTCCTCCTCCTCCTCCTCCTCCTCCTCCTCCTCCTCCTCTTCCTCTTTGAGCCCCGCCCTCCAGCATGACCACGCCGTATCCGCCCTTGCTGCTTCCTCGGCACCGCGGCAGGGGGGGAGAGAGGGAGGGGGGGGAAGGCAGGGAGGCGCGGGAAGGATGGAGGCCGTCGAGGGGAGGGAAGAGCGGAGGGGACATCTGAGTGGCGGAGTCGGACGGGGGGGGGGGAAAGGGCGGGACGGGGATGGGGGATTGTAGCAGTGGAGGCAAGGACGTGGAGAGAAGCTCGGGGAGATGGGCACCCTGGGCATGCAAGCGTGGGAGCTTCAGCCGGGCCCTCTCTCCGAGGTATGCCGCCGGGTGCCAAAATACCGTCGCTGGCTTTTCGCGTGCCCGGAAGAGGACAGCGCTGGCCAGAGGATGTTATGGTAGAGCGTTGCCCGTCCAGTAGCACGTACAGCTACGCGTGAAATGCGCCAGACGGAGCTACAAGTGGCATGACACTCTGGTGGTGCAGTGTGCCTATCCCCCAAACTGGGGCTACCTGTGTCTGGGCGCACGTGGGCCGTGCTGGACACTGCGTTCTGTTGTCCAGACTTGGCCTTCGCTGGAAGGGAAGAAAACGGGGACCATGACCAAGCAACACTGAACGTGGAAGCGTCGTGTCGATCCTGGTCACCGTCTATATCCCAAGCTCAGACTCTTCGGGCTTCTCATGTGGCTTTTCTCCTAAGGCCAGAAGGCCAGAAGGCGTGGCAGAGAGTCCCAAGAGGTCCCCAAGGCGGTCCAAAAGGACCTCGAGACGGCCCAAGAGCGATTCGAGACGGCCAAGGCCTCAAGAAGACGGCCGAAGAGGCGCCAGAGACACCCCATGAGGGAACCACGAAGAGCCTCAAGAAGGCCCCTAATAGACACAAGTCGTTGATCGCCTATTGGCAGACTGTAGCGTTCTCGCCTCTTCGGCCTTTCAACGCACCAAGACATCCCAAGAGGCCCCCATGATCGCCCCAAGAGACAGCTCAACAAATTTCCAAAGCATCGTGGGACGCGACAGCTTTGTACCCATCCTGAATGAGACCATCGGTCGCTCAATGTGCGACCTTTTTGCGAACTTGACGTTCCGCCTCTGGGCCATCGCCTCTTGAGAACGTCTACCAACGTAGACTCAAAAAGAGAATGCACAGAACGCCGTGTTGGAAACATAATGAACCGAATGCCACAAGGAAGTATATAAGGCAGGGTGCAGTATTGAAATGTAGCGCCAGGTAGGGTGAGATGGGGTGTTGCGCTATGAAGATATAGTCAGGAAAGCTTGACTCACCTCAGATCGGCCCAGCTAGCACGAACCAAGCAATGATCAGACACGCAACGCTAGGCTAGGACAATTGAAAACAGGTGCTGCTAAAACATTCTCTTAAGATGAGAATTTGGAGCAAGGGACCCTTGCTCCAAGCGTGCTCGCGATATGTTGGTTTTGCGCCGACTAGAGGCCCTGCACTCTTATACTCAATCCGTAACCTGAAATTGTAAATTAGGTATCACACCACACATGCTACTAGAGCCCGAAGTCAATGCAAACAACTACGCCCATAACAGATACGATGATGCAGGTCGCACAAACAGTCCTACACCAATCCCAAGCCGGTCATGAGTCCCGGGTAAACACAGTTGGGCCTACCTACGGTGGTGCTAAGGCGACGGCAAAGGCTGAAGCTTCGCCAAGCCGAAGCAACTCAGGGTCAGGCGTGGCGAGGCGTAGCCTCGCCTCATCCGGCACTGCGACGCTAGGCAAAGCTGAGGCTAAACTAAGCATCGCCGAAGCTGAGGCTAAGCCTGAATCGAAGCGGAGTGATGTCGACAAAAACACATTTTTGAACATGGATCGGCGCGGATACGGGAGCAAGAAAGGTGGGGGGTGAAGACGACATGCTGCAACGCAGATCAGATCACAACGAACAAGTGTATAACTTCCTCTGCCCAAAAAGGCTGGCCATATTGATTCCAAATGCAAACTTCAACACACATGATCGTACAATGGACAATGCACGCGAACCGTGAATGCTGTACGTTACGTAAACGCATCCGTGCAGTCTCCACCACAACACAAACCGATCAAATTCTGGTCATTGCGCGCACCAAGCATTAGGGGAGCAGCAATCACGACGCCACTGCTCACTGATCGAGGGCTGCCGTGCGAATCTTTCAAAACGAAACAGGTGCGGCAAACATTGAAAAACACATGATGAAGGAGAGCGCGAAAGATAGAGACAGAAGGACAGAGAGAGAGAGAGAAAGACAGAGAATATAGAAAGAGAGAAGGAGAGAGAGACATGTAGAGAGAAGAAAAGGATAGGGAGAAGGAGAAAAGAGACCGATGTGAGAGTCCCCTGGACCAACCCGGAAAACTCCCGAAAAACCCTTTCGAGAAACCCCCGAGTGGAAAGTTTTCAGCAGTTTTCCCCTCCGGAGCCTGGGGAGAGGGGGCGGGGACTTGGGTTCCCCCCCCCGCGAGTGGATTTTGCTTGTTCGGAAGGTTTCTGGAGCGGGATTCCACAAACCACCCCACATCGCAATTCAGGAAAACCCCTCCCCCCGCCTGTTTTTTGACCTGGGTGTTTTGGGACTTTTGTTCGGGGGCTGTCGGGGGATTCTTCCGGGTTTCCTCTGGCCCCCCCCCAAAAAACCCTCATTCGGAGTTGTCTTCCTGCAACGTTTCCTAGATCCCCTGGCCCCCCCCTCCCAGGATCCCAACAAGAATACGTCCTTCGGGTTCTTGTTCTCATGTTTTTTCGGGGATTCCACCAGCGATCCCAGGAAGCCTCCCTGAGGAACAGAAGCACTAGTTGCTTTTGTTTGCCTGTGGTTCCTCTAATATTTTTCTGTGGTGCTGCTTGCTTCTTTTGGAGGGTTCCTCTGCATCCCGCGGGCACCCCCGAACAACCCCCTCGAGGGAGGTTTTCTCGGAGGCTTCCCAGGAACCCCTTTAAAAAAAGCATTGAAGAGAACCCTAGATGAAGGTTTTTTCTTGTGATGTCCACGGGGGATCGCATGGCAGTTTTGAGCGGTGGGCCGTGCGGTGTCGCAGGGTTGGATCAGAACGCTGGGGGGTCTAGGAGAGCTGTAGGTAAGAGGGAGAGAGAGAGAGGGGAATAGAGAGAGAGAGAGAGAACCAAACAAACACATGATAGAGAGGTTGAGTGAAATAGAGAGAGAGAGAGCGAGAGAGAGAGAGAAAACAAAGAGAGAGAGAGAGAGAGATCACGCAACCATACGTGAATGCGCTCGAGGGAGGGGGGGGGGAAAAACAATAATCATCGTCAGTAGGGAGTGGCACTAAATCGCAATATCGTCCAAGGTATGCTGCTGCTGATCCACTCTCTTCTGCTGCTCCTCCTCTTCTCGCCAACCCCATCCGTCGTCGCAGCGAAGCGGGTGCGGTCTTGACGCGTCGCACGTGAACGCGCCGAGCTCCCTGGCGAGGCGGAGCCATCAGGGAGCCAGGGCAAAGGAGACCCCGACTGGAGTCCAACGGGGGCGCCATCCAGAGAAGGAGCAACGATAGGCCATGGAGGAGAGGAGTACTCCTCCTCCCCCTCCTCCTCCTCCTCCTCCTCCTCCTCCTCCTCGTCCTCGTCCTCGTCCTCGTCCTCGTCCTCGTCCTCGTCCTCGTCCTCCTCCTCGTCCTCGTCCTCCCCCTCCCCCTCCTCCTCCACCTCCTCCTCCTCCTCCTCCTCCTCCTCCTCCTCCTAGTCCTCCCCCTCCCCTCCCCCTTTCCCCTCCTCTCCTCCTCCTCCTCCTCCTCCTCCTCGCCTCCCCCTCCTTCTCCCCCTCATCCTCATCATCATCCTTCTTCTTTTCCTCCTCCTCCTCCTCCTCCTCCTCCTCCTCCTCCGCCTCCTCCTCCTGGACTCTAATGGGAGTCCAATGGGGACGCTATCCAAAGGAATGAGCAACCAGGGGCCACGGAGGAAGGGAGTTAGGGGCAACGATAGGGATCCCCGGGCTCCAGGGGGGAAGCATCGGCCTGGATTCGGCGATAGACGTCGCGCGCCCCAGTGGCAAATCCGCGCGTTTCTGGGCGGGGAGGGCCGTTGGGCCCCTATCTCGGAGGCGCGCAAACATGGATCGGATTTGGCGCGCGCAGTCGACAAATCCATGGATCGGGGGAGGGCACAGTCGCTAATCCACGCCCCCTTTGATCCATTTTTGCGATCGCTTGGCCATCGGCTGTGAGTGGCCGATTGGCTCCTCCTCCTCCTCCTCCTCCTCCTCCTCCTCCTCCTCCTCCTCCGCCTCCGCCTCCGCCCGCCTCTCCTCCTCCTCCTCCTCCTCCTCCTCCTCCTCCTCCTCCTCCTCCCCCTCATGCGACGGTATGGTCGTGCGGTGGGCTCTGATGGCGCGTCCTATGTCCTGCGTTGCTGCCGTGCGCCGTGTCGGGATCTGCGGGGCTGTGCCGTAGTGCGCCGCGCTCTGGCGCCATCGAGCCGCACTCCCTCCTGGTCTGGCGTGATGCGGCGTGCTGGCACGACGTCCCCAAGCAGACAACTAACTTGTTTTGACAAAAAAACACACCCCCTGTTTAGTAAGGTTTGTTACTGTGCCTTGACCCAGCGTGCGCTGAAGACTGCGAGCTCGACCTCTCGCCCTCGCAAGATAGGTGCGGGCGCCCACAAAGAATGGGGCGCGAGACGGACCCAGCGGCCCCACGAGACTGACTCGTGGGACGGGTGCACGGGGCTGCGCACGGTGCTCGGTCGGCTGCCGCCCAGGGACGCCCCGTGGGCGCCCCGCGCGCCGGGTGGGCGCGGCAGGGCTTCGCTTGGTGCCAGGTCGGCTGCCGCCAGGGGGCGCCACGTCCGCCCGTGGAAGAGGTGGAGGAGCAGGAGGGGGAAGGAGGAGGAGGGATGAGGAGGAGGGAGGAGGAGGAGGAGGAGGAGGAGGAGGAGGAGGGGAGGAGGAACGAGGAACGAGGGGGAGGAGGAGGAGGAGGAGGAGGAGGAGGAGGAGGAGGAGGAGGAGGAGGAGAAAAGGAGGAGGGGAGGGGAGGAGGAAGGAGGAGGACGGAGGAGGAGGAGGAGGAGGAGGAGGAGGAGGAGGAGGAGGAGGAGGGAGGAGGAGGAGGAGGAGGAGGAGTGAGGAGAGGGGAGGAGGAGGAGGAGGAGGAGTACTCTCTCCTCCATGGCCCATCGTTGCTCCTTCTGGATGAGGAGGAGGAGGAGAGGAGGAGGAGAGGAGGAGGAGGAGGAGGAGGAGGAGGGGAGGAGGACTCTCCTCCATGGCCCATCGTTGCTCCTCTTCTGGAGGAGGAGGAAGGAGGAGAAAGGAGGAGGTGGAAGGAGGAGGAGGCGGAGGAGGAGGAGGAGGAGGAACCGGAGGAACAGGAGGAGGAGGAGGAGGAGGAGAAAACTGGACACCATCCCGCCGGCCCAACGGACCAGAGGCGTGCTCAGATCTCCGGTCAACAGGTCGACCGTTTTTCTGGTATTTGCGCGCGCGGGGCGGCCCCCGGGGGCCCCGGGGCGAAGCCCATGAGCAGCGCGGAGGCTGGCCACCCCTGGGTCAGGGATGGGTGTTCTGCTGTGCGTCGCCCGAAGGGCGCTCCAGGGGACTTCCTCCAA
The DNA here is from genome assembly GCA_963575745.1 of Prorocentrum cordatum. Lineage (NCBI taxonomy): Eukaryota > Dinophyceae > Prorocentrales > Prorocentraceae > Prorocentrum > Prorocentrum cordatum. The sequence goes on from CAUYUJ010000281.1 coordinate 99,662, forward strand.
ATCTGCAGAGGAGCCCACGAAGTTCCGAGGCAGCCAACGAGCATTGCAAGACGTCCAAGCTGGGCCTGCACAATCCAAGAGGCTTCTAGACGCCCCACTGGCGCCTTCAAAGGAACCCCAAAGAGGCCCACAGAGCCAACAACTACTGATTTCCACAAGGTTTTCAAAATTGTGGCGTCACCGCCCGCTCGGGCTTCCGACTGCCACAAGAACAATCAAGAGACCCCGAAAACCATCTCCAAACAGCCCAGAAGGGTTCCAGGACGGCCCTCGGCCGTGACCCAAGAGAGCGCCGAGTTGGCCCAAGAGGCTCCCCAAGAGGGCTTCAGAGGTTCCCAAGAGAGCCCCAACAGAGCCCCCAGAGGGGGGACAATATGACCTGACGAATCGAACCATTTCCCAAAAGGTAGCCCCCGAGACCGCCAGGGGGGCCCGAGAGACCCAACATACTCCGCCAAAAGGCCCCCCTTTAAACAGTTTGTTTGCACACGAATGAGTCCATCATCAACAGAGGCCTGCCATGGTCGCCTAGAATATGTGAGGATATGCGGCGGCCCGATTGGTCCAGCGAGCTCCCGTGGGGCCATGGCCAAAGTGCGCAATCTGAGACCTGCCCGCACACTCGCATAAACGGCGCCCGAGACCATGACGCCTGGTTTCATGCGGTACACGTCTTCCAGCCCACAGGCCCAGGGCATAATGTCATTTCCGCGTTAAGCATAATCGCCAAGTATCGGGCACTCTGCAGGGCCGCACCAAAACATCTGCCGCATGTGCTCAGTATGCTACAGGAATACGGCTCTACACCAAGTTCGGCGCTTCGCGCGCAAGAAAAGACTGGCACATCGGGTGCAGCCAGTCCTTGGGCGCTGCAGATTGCGGCTTGGCCAAAAAGCTGGTGGGGGACCCCCCCCCCTGGCTCGAACCCCCCCACAAGGGGAGGGGCCTCCCCCTCCCCCTCCCGGTTCGAACCCCCCCGCTTCCCTCCTCCCTCCCTTCAGGGTGGGGGGGGGCCCGTTCGAGCCGCCCCCCTCTTGCAATGCAGGGCGGGGGGGGGGCTCCTGGTGCGAACTCCCCCCCTTCCCGGCGTCCACGGAACGCGCTGTTTCGAAGATTGACACATCTTGAAAGATCTGGTTTCAATCGGGAGGCTCCAGGCTGAAATATTGAAAGATGGGAAGATCTTTCTCGAGCTTGAGCCTCAAGGTGGAAAGGTCGAAGCAATGACACGCCTTTCATGACGCCAGTGCCACAAGGGGCCAGGACCCTTCTGGCACACGTTTGCCATTTTCAAGATGGGACCTCCGGATTACAAAGTCTTTCAAACTTTCGATATTTCGATCCAGGCTCTCTGCATTGAATGATATGGCAATATTTCAATCAGGATTTTCTGGTGCTGAATTATTTTCAATCGTTCATTATTTGAATCTGGACCCTCTGGATTGAAAGATCTTAAATTGCTCATTCAGGAAACAAAAGCTTGAAAAATACTCCAATCGCTCAATCCTCCAATCGGCGCACACACATTCTCACCACCAAATCTGTTATTACTTCAATATTTCAATAGTTCAATCCGCGGCGACAGAAACCAAACCTTTTCAACCTTTCAAGTCTTCCAATAGTTCAGACCCTGCCCAGGACCTCTGCGCAAAGCAAATGGAATAAACTCTTCCTGATCATATCTTATGCCGGGTGCAATCCAATCTTCAAACCGAAATCCAACATTGAATATGTAAGACATGCTCGATGGAACATGCACGGGGGCCAGTCATGCAGACGCACTGGCAAAGTAAACTATTCGTACCATGGGGCCATATATGACTACGGAATCTGGGACATCTAAGTTCGAGGCCGTGGTGCGCTTTTGTAGTCTGGACTGATGCAGCTGAGATGATCGTATCAGAAATCAACTAGAGGCACGCTACACTGTGGCGTGCTGGTGTCCGCAACCTCAAGGTGCAGTCAACCCGTACAGTAAGGATGCGCAATAAGGATGCAAGGGCCTTGGACGCCCATTTCGAAGCTTTTCGAGCGGGGCGCGGCAAACGAAAGCGGCCAAGGATGGACTGAGGAGGCAAGGATGCAAGGGGTACCCTTGGGAAGGTTGCCCATCTTTACTAGATGGGTGGAGTATCTCATGCGGACGTGGCTCCAAGAAACACTCGCAAGAAACCCAACCCTGAAAACCCCCGCGTGAGGTACAAATAGGGGGGTGATCCTTGACACCCTGACCCCGGCACCCTGAACGTAGCAGCTCCTGCATGCCCGCGGGAAGTAACCGCGCAGCGAAGAAACCCAAAGGTATCCTGACGACGAAAAGCACATGGTTTCCTGATGCGCGCCCCCACCGTAAAAGGGGGGGGGGAGGATGCCGAAAGCCTCCTCCTTCTCCTCCCCCGGAGCAAACAGAGCGGCAAGAGGGGCTGGCGGCACCCGCAGCAGTCGATCCCGATCGCCCAGTAGTTCACCGCGGCCGTGGCGGCCCCCGCCTGGCGCGCGCAGGCCGTCTGGCACCGGCAGCGAAAAGTCGCCCCGGGCCACGCTGCTGAGCGCAAGAGAAGGGCAGTTGCCCCCCGACGACAGAGATTGGCGGCGCGCCAAGGGGGGGTGGAGGGAGGGGAGAGGGCTTGTCAGGAGGCTGCTTCTTCGAAGGCGCTGGCCCCTACATCTATAGCCAAGGCCCGCGCGCGCCTCCCAAGAAGCAGGGGTGCTTCTGAGAAGCCCTGCCCCCTCCCCCCCCACCCCCCTCTGCGCGTGGCTGAAGGAGACCTCGCCGAATCGCCAGGCGGAGCGCTCCGCGGCGTGCGATCGTCTTCGCGCCCCGCGTCCCCGCGGCGGCTCTGCTCGAGATGGGCGGCCCCGCTGGCAAAGAACGCGACGCGCCCCCAGAAGGGGTGACCTGGGCGGTTCCCCTCCCTCCCGCCCTCCTCGTCCTCATTCACCCTCCCTCCCTCCCTCCCTGCCTCCCTCCGCCTCCTCCTCCTCCTCCTCCTCCTCCTCGTCCTCCTCCCTCCCTCCCTCCCTCCCTCCCCTCCCCCTCCCCCTCCCCCTCCCTCCTCCCTCCTCCTCCTCCTCCTCCTCCTCCTCCTCCTCCTCCTCCTCCTCCCGAGGAGGGCCAGTTGAGACGGCGCTCCTGAAGACATAGAACATCGCCGCGCAGACCTCGGAACGGTGTGGTGACGGACCGTGCGGCGACCTCGAAGTCCCGCAAGAAACCCCACCGCACGGTCCGTCGCCTCTCGAGGCAGGTCGCCGCGCGGAGCGCCGCGCTGCAGCACCGCGGCGGAGCCTGCCGCGGGCATGCGAGCCTGCCGTGCTCAAGGGCCGCATGGGCTCATCCTGACCTGGGGATTGCCGAATCCCCCTCCCCTCCTCGTCGTGTCACTCGTGCCCCGCCGCGTCCCCTGCCACCACAGCTTCCCTGGGAATCGCTCCAGGATGCCCGGCGGAGGTCCCCGAACACGCCCCGCTTGCCAAGGCCTCCGCGAGGCCCCTCGGCAAGACAGCGCCACGACCAACCCGTCGCTTCGACAAGGCAGCGCAGCGCCCGTGCGTCGCCGCAGCAGGGCTTCGCTGCAGACAGGGGGCGCGCGAGGCCCCCGTTCGGCACGGCACCGTCGGGCAACGGCCGGAGATGCACCGCCGGCGTCCCCGATCCGGTCCTGGCGGCGTGCGAGAGGGGGAAACGAGAGGGAGAAGGCCTTCTCAGAAGGCTCTCGGGAGACCCCTGGCCTCCTGAGAAGTTCTCTCCAAACCTCCCCCGCAGGCACAACAAAAGCCTCTCGAAGGTGCGAGGGCTTCTTGAGAAGCCCCTCCGCCTTCTGAGAAGGCTTGGGTCGGGCCTGTCCCCCTACAGGGGGATTTTGGACGAAAGGGAAAAATACTCCAAACATGCTCAGAAGATGCCCCCCAAATGCTCACGAAAATGGCCCCCTGCCTCTTTTCTGACTCTTGTTGCGTAGTATCCCCCCCGCAGAGGGACAGGCCCGACTTCAGAGAAGGCCTTCTCCTCCTCGCTTCCCCCCCGCTAGGGGAACAACAAGTGACATAAACATAGAAACTCGGAGGTCCGCGCGGATTTCTCGGATCGGCGCCGGAGTCGACATGGGGCAACAAGACGGGGGCGGAGGGGGGGGGGCCCTGGCTCTGGGCCTCTGCCTCGTGCGACTGCTTGCGACGGGGCGTCCATCGGGGGGGAGACGCCACCGGCCCGAGACAGGCGCCCAAAACAGCCAAGATCCACTCCGTGGGGGGGGGAGGGGGGGAGCCGAGTCGGGAAACGTCGGATCGGCGGAAATCGGCAGGCCAGTAGGCCTCCAGTGAGGGATCGGAGCCCAAATCGGAGTCCGAAGCCCAATCGAATCGGAATCGGAGGCCATCGAAGTCGAATCGAATCGGGGGAATCGAAACGAGCGCTGCAGGGGGCGTGCCAGGGGACGCCACGCCAGGGGACGTCACACGGAACGCGCCAAGGGGACGTGCCAGCGCGCCAGGAGGCGCGCCACAGAACGAGGCCGGGGGAAGCGCCAGAGAACGAGCTGGGGAACGCGCCAGAGGATGAGGCCCTCTAGAGGGTGCCGAGATTGCCCCGACAGGGCCCCCCCAAAAGCCTCAACACGCCTTCAGGCGGCCCAGGATGCAAGAGAGAGAGAGAGAGAGAGAGAGCCCCAAGATGGCCCAAGGAGGCCCCGAAGGGAAGCCCGAGGAGGGCCCGAAGAGGAGCCCGACACGGCCCCGAGACGGACCCCAGAAGGGCCACTCCCCAAGTGTGCACCCGGCGGTTCTCCCCAGCAGCGGGGGAAGCGCGCAGAGTCCTGGCATTCCTACAGTCCTACCACGACATGTTCTCGGAACCAAAAAATGTTCTAAGAACAGAAACCAAGACAGACTCCGCCAGAAACGTTCTAAGAACATTTCGCTGAAACCACGAAAGGTTCTTATCGGAGAGACGTAAAAATCGGGTAAGGGGGACTCGGGTTGGCCTGACGGGGCCATCATGAAAATGACGAGACCCGATCTGAAATTTGACGCGAACTCCCGCTGCAGACATCCCACGAAAACTGGACCGTCAGAATCCAGGACACGCTCGTCAAAAAATTCGGCAAACCCGAGTTCCGGCTTACCAGAGCCTTATGTTTCCCCGATCTTAGAACATTGTTTGGTGGCCAGCCTGCCGCACCTTCGCTCGGGAGATGCCACGGCACGCGCGGGCGCCTCCGGACTGCATGTGGGGGGGCGGCGACGGCTCGCCCGTGGGCCGCAGGCGTGTGCAAGGTACAGGCCTGGAAGCTGGGCGAGGGCTGGCAGATCCGTGGCTGCCAAAACTGCGAGGCGGGGATTTGTCCATATCCACCGCCTGGGAACCGACGTCCTGGTGCCCCAGCGGGCAGTAGATATGGATATATTTTCGGCCCCCGCGGGCCCGAGTAGGTCCATGTCCACCGCCTGCCGAGGCTCCGAAAACTGACCCTCCAAGCGGCGGTCATGTATGAATTCCAGCCTCGGATAAAACGGCCTTCCCGGAAAACAGAAACAAACTCCCGGAATCAAGCTCAACGCACTCAATAGTAAGCGGGCTGCTTCCAGGAACCAAGGGCTCCCAGCTTCGCGCTTCGCGCTGCGCGAAGCGCGAAGTGCGAATAACTTCGCGCTCTCGCGCCGCCTCCCAGGGGAGAAGAGGAGGATGAGGAATCGGAGCCGAACCGCGAAGCGCGAAGCGCGAATAACTTCGCGCCCTCGAGGGCGCCCTTGAGGAACTCTGTCTTAGCAGCCACGGGTTCGCCGGCCGTCGCCCAGCTCCCGACAGGTGCTCCGCCGACTCCGCGGACGTCGCAGTCCCTGCACCTCGCCGGCCCTCCGTGCCAGGATGCCGATCGAGTGCGTGGGGCGTTCGATCACGGTTCCGGCCCTCCATGACACCCTGTGCGATTCTGGAGCAGCTCGTGCAGGCGGTTCTGACCAGTCGTGCACTCCAGCCAACGCGTTAGAAAGGTTTATGCACAAGCCACAGACAGTGTCCGCACCGGCGTCGCATCGCTCCAACCGAGACACGCTGACAGAGCGCACAAGATGTCACGTCCAGCATCCTTCCGACCGAATCATCTGTTCCGCGGCAACTCATGGGAACTTCAAGCATAATCTTGCTGGCTCCTGCGAATCGACGACGGCCGACGCTGATCGACGCCAGTCGACGCTAAATCGACGCTTCACCGACGCTAACTGGGCGCGCTCTCAGCGATTGGCAGACGCTGGCGCACGCGAGTGCACTCGAGAAGCGAACCTCCGAGGACATTCAATTATGTTGCATCCTGAAAGAACCTTGTCTGTCCCGTCGCGGCCCTATCCGCGTCGAATCCGTGTCGAATCCATGTCGGCATCGTCGGATCCGTGTCGGCTCCGTGTCGAATCCGCGTCGAATCCACGCCAAGTCCGCGTCGAGACCGCATCGAGCCCGCGCCGGGCACAGGAAAAGACACCCATTTTGAGGACAGGCGAGGGTCCCCCGAAGGTGCAACGCAGATCCAGGGCTCCGAGGAGCTGCTGCCGAACATCCCGCCTTGCCGACAGACCCCTCTCCCAACAGGTGTGACAAGATGCAGCGTGACGACCTCTGTCGGGAGCGGCCAAGAGGGGGGTGTCCGAGAGGGGGGGTGCAAATCATGACCGGCGGCATGTGCGCGGCCCAGCGGGGGGGCCAGGGACGTAAAGAAATAAGAAGAGGCGCCATGAAATCTGGGGAAATATCATGGCCCCCGCCATGCTATCCCTAGTCATCCCCCTAGTCATCCACCCCTCCTCCTCCTTCCTCCTCCTCCTTCTCCTCCTCCTCTTCCCTCTTCCTCCTCCTCCTCCTCCTCCTCCTGCTCCTCCTCCTCCTCCTCCCTCCTCCCTCCTCCTCCTCCCCCCCCTAGTCATCCCCCCCCCTTTGCCGCCCCCGACCTCTGAGCAAGGCCGACTCTTTTGAAGCGCCCCGCCGCGCAGGGCCTGCAGCCGCGCACTGATATATGTATACTCGGGAGGGGGAGCGACCAGCACAACACTTCATGTTGTGGTCCTTCGAGTATCGGCTACACGCAAGAGTGGCCCTGGGCAAGAGTGGCCTTTGGTGCGCGGATTTGGGGGGGCCGCGGGGGGGCCAAACTCAGGCGCGCAAGGCGCTACTGTTGCATCGCAATCAGTGATCGGGGGACCCCATTATGCCCGCACCAAGGGTCACTCTGGCGAAAGGTCACTCTTACGTGTAGTCGAATGAAACGCCTCTACCTCGAAGCACACATCCGCCACCGTCTCGCAAGCGCTGAGAGTGTACCCGGGCCTCTTCGCATTACTCTCTGTGCTGGGGTGTGGTGACTCTTCTTCATGACTCGGGATCGTCTGCTGGGCCCATCCTGGAGCCCTCTCGGGCACGTGCGGGGCCGTGCTGCATACCACTCAGACAGGCCAAACACACTGAACAGCCCTACAATCTGCGAGCTGGGCAGACTCGGCATCCTGGCCTTGACAGCGCCCAAGACGGCCCAGCAGGTGCCCCGGGACGGCCCCCGAGGGGGCCCAAAGGCACCGAAGACGGCCCCCTGGAAGGGGGAGCTCGAACTGACACTTCGAGCCCTCCGGCCCAAGACGGCGTCGGAGGCCACCAGGAGGCCTCCCAGAGAGGCCCTCGCAAGAGGCCCCCCGGAGAGGCCCCCCGGAAGACGGCCGAGCTGCCCCAAGCAGGCCTCCGAGACGCCGCCCAAGAGACAACTCAGAAGGCCTCTGGTCCACAGCCCAGGCACCGTGGCGGGCTGGACAGAAAGGCCAATACATGTGCGCCGTCCCCGCAACCTGCTGGAGAAGTGCTGGCGCACCAAAAGCACCCGCCGCCGTGCCGCCATCCCTGAGTGGAGCGGCGCATCCGTTTTTTTTGTTGTCGTTCCGCTCACCACCCAATTTGCGCTGAATTTGTTAATTTGTGGATGCCATGCCAATGGACACTCTGACCGTTCCGTTCTATCAGTGCATTGAACATGTCTTGAACATGTCTTCTACATGCTTTTTAACACGTTCAGAACATGCTTCCACAATGCTTCAGCACTCTAAGCACCTATTATAGACACGGTTTTTAGACATCCGGAATGTACTTTGGCAATGTTTAGGTCGGGCGTGTCCCTCTACAGGGGGAATTTTCAAGAATAGGCATAAAATAGTATGGGGACGATTTTTTGAATATTCTTGGGCATGTTTACGAATATGTTTTGACACATTTAATTTTTCGTCCAGAATCCGCCTGTAGGAGGACACGCCCGACCTAAGGCAACGTGCATTCTCTCCATGGATCGTTGTCCACAGTGTTAGCTGGTGTTGGTCGGGCGATGGCAGGACTGGGCTTACAGTGGGACCTGGTTTCATGATCTGTACCTGGGACGACCGCCCCCCGTCTGACTCCACTCACTAGAATTGCCGTCACCCGAAAAGCACCAGCTACGGCAGACCCGGTGAAGTGATTCCAATACATATTTTGGGTTTCGTTGAGCAGGGACCGACCGTCCCGGCACGCCTGAAGGCCTACCACGAAATTCTCTTAGAACCCGAAAATGTTCTAAAGACAAGTAGCCTGGCGAAAGACCCAACCATTTGAAGTTGTGGGTATCGCATTCGGGGGAGCCCCGTATGAGGGGGCCACGAAGCGCTGTACTGGGTGGGGGGGACGCATGCGAACTGCGCCACTGGGGCCTTCGGTGGAGCTCCCTATGGGGCCACGAAACGCAGACTGAGTGAGGGAGGGAACCGCATGCGGGCTGTGCCACTGGGAGTTTCGGTGGAGTACCTGGGTGGGGGGAAAGCATGCGAAGTGCGCCACTGGGACCTTCGGGGGAGCTACCCATGGGGCCACGAAGCGCTGCCCTGGGCGGGGGGGACGCATGCGAAGTGCGCCACTGGGACCTTCGGGGGAGCTACCCATGGGGCCACGAAGCGCTGCCCTGGGTGGGTGGGGACGCATGCGAACTGCGCCACTGGGGCCTTCGGTGGAGCTCCCTATGGGGCCACGAAGCGCAGACTGTGTGAGGGAGGGAACCGCATGCGGGCTGTGCCACTGGGACTGTCGGTGGAGCTCCCTATGGGGCTACGAAACGCTGCCGTGGGTGGGGGAACCTCATGCGGGCTGTGCCACTGGCACCTTCGGGGGTTCCCTATGGGGCCACGAAGCGCTGCCTTGGGTGGGGGAACCGTGTGCGGGCTGTGCCATTGGGACCTTCGGTGGAGCTCCCTATGGGTGTACGAAGCGCTGCCCTGGGCGGGGGAACCTCATGCGGGCTGTGCCACTGGCACCTTCGGTGGAGCTCCCTACGGGGCCACGAAACGCTGCCCTGGGTGGGGGAACCGCATGCGGGCTGTGCCCAATGTGACCTTCGGCTGGAGCTCCCTATGGGGCTACGAAACGTTTGCCCTGGGTGGGGAACCGACACGCGGGCTGTCGCACTGGGACCATCGGTGGGGTTACCCATGGGGATACGAAGCGCTGCCCTGGGGGGGGAAACCGCATGCGGGCGTGCCACTGGGACCTTCGTGGAGATCCATGCGGGCCTTGCCACGAAACGTTGCCCTGGGTGGGGGAACCGCATGCGGGCTGTGCCACTGGGATTTTCGGTGGAGCTCCCTATGGGGCTACGAAGCGCTGCCCTGGGTGGGGGAGGCGCATAAGGGCTGTGCCACTGGGGCCTTCGGTGGAGCCCCCTATGGGGCCACGAAGCGCTGCCCTGGGTGGGGGAACCGCATGCGGGCTGTGCCACTGCGACCTTCGGTGGAGCTCCCTACGGGGCCACGCAACGTTGCCCTGGGTGGGGGAACCGCATGCGGGCTGTGCCACTGGGACCTTCGGTGGAGCTCCCTATGGGGCTACGAAACGCTGCCCTGGGTGGGGGGAACCGCATGCGGGCTGTGTCACTGGGACCTTCGGTGGAGCTCCCTATGGGGCCACGGAGCGCTGCCCTGGGTGGGGGAACCGCATGCGGGCTGCGCCACTGGACTGGGACCTTCGGTGGAGCTCCCTATGGGGCCACGAAGCGCTGCCCTGGGTGGGGGAACCGCATGCGGGCTGTGCCACTGGGACCTTCGGTGGAGCTCCCTATGGGGTACGAAACGCTGCCCTGGGGGGGAAACCCGAAACCGCATGCGGGCGGTGCCACTGTGCGGCCCCGGGGAGCTTCCCTATGGCGGCCGCAGGAAACTTCGGCCATAGGTGGGGAACCACATGCGGGCTGTGCCTCTGTGACCTTCGGTGGAGCTCACTATGGGGCCACGAAACGCTGCCCTGGGTGGGGGAACCGCATGCGGGCTGTGCCACTGGGACCTTCGGTGGAGCTCCCTATGAGGCTACGAAACGCTGCCCTGGGTGGAGGAACCGCATGCGGGCTGTGCCACTGGGACCTTCGGTGGAGCCCCCTATGGGGCTACGAAACGCCGCACCCACGAAACGCTGCCCTGGGTGGGGGAACCGCATGCGGGCTGTGCCACTGGGACCTTCGGTGGAGCTCCCTATGAGGCTACGAAACGCTGCCCTGGGTGGAGGAACCGCATGCGGGCTGTGCCACTGGGACCTTCGGTGGAGCCCCCTATGGGGCTACGAAACGTGCGAGGGGTGTGCCGAGAGCAGAGGCAAGGAGGGGGAGGAGGGAGGAGGGCGAGGAGGGGGAGGAGGAGGAGAGGAGGTGGGACGCGGGGCGCTGTCTCTTCAAAACGAGGACCCAACACCACAGGATGGTTGGGAAAAACAATGTTCTTCGAACATAAGCCCGATGTCTTAAAACAAGACAGATTTAGCCAGAAATGTTCTAAGGACAGTTCGTGCAAACCACACAAAGTTCTTAGAACATTTTTTGGTCGGTCCATAGCCGCTAAGACGCTTTGCCACTGCTTGATTTCGGGGCCCAATCACTGACCGGCTCCCCTCAACCGGGGTCCTGGCCTTGCCCGAGTTGGGCTCGGACTGTCCAGCCGCGGCCAGGGGGAACACGGGGCGCTTCCCTAAGGGCGGGCACGTCCTCCTGCAGGCGGAGCTTGGAGGCGAAATTAACAATGGGAACAGACACGCTCGAACTTTGTCAAAATTACTCGGAACAGCGTCCCCAGACTATGTTTTGACTACTCTCGGACACTCTCCCTGTAGGGGGGCATGCCCGACTTAACGCTTACCCGAACATTGAAAAGAGAAGGGGGGGGGGGGGGGCACAGCTCAGAGATTGGGCCTCTGCTGAAAGGACCTATCGATGGGGTGCTGGACAGCGGCCCCTCCGCCACGCCCGCTCCTTCAGGCATCAGAGGGGACAAAGCGGAACGGGGCGCTCCCCTGAAAAGAGAAGTGGCAGTGCACAGCTCAGGGACCGAGCTTCGGGGGTCTCTTGACCCGGGTCACTCCAAACCCGGGTCGGCCGGGCCCTGCAGGATCCTGCAGGATCCTGCACCCGAGCCCGGGTCAACGCGAAGGACCCTGCAGGAACCTACACCCCAACCAGGGTCAGCGCGAAGGACCCTGCAGGATCCTGCACCCCAACCTGGGTCCATGCGACCCTGGCGTGGCAGGGTCCTGCAAGGTCGGGCGCTCCGGCTGCCCCAGGTCTGCAGTGACCCCCGCCTCTTGAGCCCCGAGTCTGGACCGAGAAGGGAGAAGGGAGGAGGAGGAGGAGGAGGAGGAGGAGGAGGAGGAGGAGGAGGAGGAGGAAGAGGGGTAGGAGGAGGAGGAGGAGGAGGAGAGAGGAGGAGGAGGAGGAGGAGTGAGGAGGGAGGAGGAGGAGGAGGAGGAGTAGGAGGGAGGGAGGGAGGGAGGAGGGAGGGAGGGGGAGGAGGAGGGAGGGAGGAGGGAGGGAGGAGGAGGAGGAGGAGTGAGGCGGAGGAGGAGGAGGAGGAGGAAAAGGAGGAGGAGCGAGGAGAGGAGGAGGCAGGAGGAGGAGGAGGAGGAGGAGGAGGAGGAAGAGGAGGAGGAGGAGGCAGGAGGGAGTGAGGAGTAGGAGGAGGAGGAGGCGGAAGGGAGGAGGAGGGAGGGAGGGGGAGGGAGGGAGGGGGGAGGAGGAGGAGGAGGAGGAGGAGGGAGGAGGAGGAGGAGGAGGAGGAGGAGGAGGAGGAGGTAGGAAAGGAGGAGAAAAGGAGGAGGAGGAGAGGAGAAGAAGAGGAGGAGGAGGGAGGAGGAGAAGGAGAGGAAGGAGAGAGAGGAGGAGGAGAAGGATGAGGAGGAGGAGTAGGAGGAGGAGGAGGAGGAGGAGGAGGAGGAGGAGGAGGGAGGAGGAGGGAGGAGGAGGAGGAGGAGGCCTTTTGTTTAGAACCGTGCCGGCGGGGTGCCGGACGGCGAGCCCCCCCCTCCACGCCCGCGCCAGGCCGCGGCTCACGGCAGGGGGGCCTCCCACCTGCCCGCCGGCGTGCCGGGAGCACGCAGGGTGGCGCGCCACTCCACCTCGAGTAGTTTTAGGTCGGGCACGTCCCCCTGACAGGGGGATATTCGACGACAGATAAAAAATACCCCAAAAATAATCAAGAAATGATCCAAAAATAGTCTGGGGACTTTTTTTTGAATATTTTTGAACTTGTTGGGGCATTTTGGGGGTATTTTTTATTGTTCGTCGAAAATCCCCCTGTAGGGGGACACGCCCGATATAAGAGTAGTTATCGTTTGCCCGATCCCTTTCCCCAGCGGCGTGGCCTGGGTCCCACTGGCCGATTTACCACCCTAGGTGGGGATGTGGGCCGTTCCCCTCCGGGTTTCGAGGGGCGTATCCCCAACTGGGGTGGTAGTCTGGTGGGGGGTCTCGAGGGGGATGGGGATGGGGATGGGGATCGGTCAAACGATACCGAGGACTGGGGGCGGGATCTGAAACGAATGCACTAGGGGCTGGGATGAGACCAAGCTTCGGTCAGCTTCTCGTGCCGGCGAGCTGTGAATCTTAGGCGTGCAACGCGTACTTGCTCAGGGGACGCGAGACAGACATGCATTCTCGCACTGTGTGCAGCAAGGGAGGCGTCAGGACAGGAGCCGCGCTTCAAACTGGCAGACAGGTTGTTGAAAAAGAACGGGAGGCAGGACTGTAACTTGTAGGGGCTCACGGGACCTTGATGAGCACGAACTTGTTTTCCAAACCGTCTCACTAGCAGCGCTTTAAACATATAACAAGAAGAGCAATGGCGGAGGGAGTCGAGGTCGACATTGCCATTAGGAACCGCGCAACCAAGCAGGCAACCTGCAGCTCTATATATGCTAACATGTGGTCGCCTTCGGCCTCTTCGGGCCTCTTGTGGGTTGCCTCTGCGCGGACTCCAGGAAGCCTCTTTGGGGGCCCCCAGGGGGTGCCTCTTGGAAGCTCCAGAGGGGGCCTCTGGGCCGCCTCTCTGAGCCCCCGCTCGCAGTCTGGGGGGGGGGGGGGCTATCCTGGGTGCGGGAGGTTCCACACCCAGGGCATGGTTCACACCTGGACCAGACAAGACACGACTACCACCCCATTTACGGCCCCACGGGGTTCAGCGCGCACAGAGGGAATCTGGCGCGGGCTTCTGCGTGGTGTGCGCTGCGGCGCTCGATGGGTCGTAGCGCAACATTGAGGGACCTAGGTGGGGCGGTGTCGTTTGTTTTTGTTGCAGGGCTGGGCCTAAAGGTTGTTGTTCGTTGTGGATTCGTTTTGTTGTTCGTTTTGCTCTACCTGTTTTCCTGTACCTCCCCCCCAAAACGAAAAACAAGACACCGCCGAAGTCCAGCAAAACAGCGTTTAGGTTTTTGGGCGCAACCTCCAGGGGCGTCCAGAAGCCCCTGGAGACCTCAGGGGACCTCTGGAGACTCCTTGCCAGCTCGCGTCGTAGTCTTAGTCTTAGTCTTAGTCTTAGTCTTAGTCTTAGTTGTAGTCGTCGTCGTCGTCGTCGTCGTCGTCGTCGTCGTCGTCGTCGTCGTCGTCGTCGTCGTCGTCGTCGTCTCCCAGGCCTTGGGGCGCGAAGCGCTGCACGCTGCGGCCTCCTCCGTGCGCCCGACCAGCGATAGCACTCGCCGCGGAGGGTGCCGGGCTGGCTCGGCGGCAGGGCTTGCCGCAGGCAGCTGGATAACAGGCACAGCTGGAGGCCTGGAGATGGGCACCAACGCCAACACAGGTGGTTGGAGGCCTGGATAAAAGGCACAGTTGGAGGCCTGGAAATGGGCGCCAACATCAACACAGGGGGCTGCCTCCACGGGGGGAAGGTTGTCTAGATCTCGGTGCTGATGGTAATAGTTCGGTCACGAGGCCAGAATATCACCACCATCACCGAGATCGGGATCCCCTTCCCTCGGTGGAGGAGCACCGCCGATATTGGTGTTGGTGTCAACCTCTAGGCCTGCGACACAGGTGTGACACCGTAACCTACGACAACATTGAAACATTACATGCTGCACCCACGGCTTGCGCAGCGATCGTCGGTGGACGATCTCACATAAGAGATACAATAACACATGATGTTCTACGGCGGTGTGGCTTGCGTCACGAAAGAAGTGCGGAGCTTGCTCCGCCAAGTCTACGACGGGCAAGAGCAGCACTACAAACTGCAGGTAAAAAGCAGCGAAGGGGGAAGGTCGATGGGATGATGATAAGACAGGGAGGGCGGCATTTGAGGACGAGGAACTCTCACTGCTCCTCGAAGCTGGGCCAGATCAGGACGGCAGTGATGTCCTGCAAAGTGACAGGGGGGGAAATGGGGGGATGAAGGCGTAGGGGGCGGGGTGAGCAAGAAAGAGGGCGGGAAGCGGAGGAGAGAGATGCCTATGGGGGAACGGGGAGGGAAGGGAGAAAGGAGACCGAGAAAGACCCGATAATGTTAAGGCGGGCATGTTCCTCTATAGGAGGAAAACTCAAAAATAGTTTTGAAAATAATCCAGGGACGATTGTTCGACTATTCTAAAAGATGATTGTTGAATCTGTTTTCACTTTGGGGAATTCTTCCACGTAGTTCCGCCTGTAGGAGTACACGCCCGACCTAACGATAACGGCACCCATGCACATGCACCGTACCGTGTTTGGGCTCCCTTCCGGCGCCGCTCCAGCGCGCTCCCAGGGACCGAGAGACCGTGCACCGTACCTCTCCCGGGCCGAGGATCGACGACGCTTCGGGAGACGCCAACGCGGTGCGGTGCACACAGGTCGTCCGCGGAAAAGACACTTCAGCAACATGCCATCAGGAATGGCAATCTATGGTGGCCAGACTTTGGCTTTCGACGGGGCAGGAATAGAAGAAGAGAAAACGCCGTAAACAGGAACTGTTGGCGCTCCGCGTGGAGTTCTTGGATCCGCGTTGGGGCACCCCTGGCAGCGCCTCCGGCGCCGCCCCTGGCGCGCTCCGCGCGCCTGGGAAAGGGGGTCTTGGGGAGACCAAGAAATACCGATACTGCTACTTCCCGGACCTCTCCCCGGGTGGGTTCTGACCAGGATTTCGATGCGAATCCAGCGGTGGCGACGAGGGCCGCCCAGGAGGCACAAAGGGGAAAACGAGGAAGGGTAGAGGTATGGGTACTTTTTCCTCCTCTGGGGTCTGGCGCAGATCCAAGACATCCGCGCGGAGCGCACAAAGTTTATGTTTATGGCGTTGTTTCTTCTTCCAAGGTGAGGGTCAACGATAGTGGGGGACTGGCATAGGGGGGGATGCATCCGCAGGCGCGAGATGCAAGTGGGGGGAGCCCAGAGCACCCTGAACGCAGCAACTCCTTCAACGGCCACGGGAAGCCACCGCGCAGCGCGCGGAGCGAAAAGAGACCCAGGGTACCCTGACGAAAAGCAGTCAATTTCTTGCTCCGCGCACCCACTGTACCCGATAGGTCGGACGGTCGACTCATCGACTGCGAGTTGAATCGACTAAGCTGGCAGGTTCATCGAAGAAGCCACAGGTTGACAGAGCAGGGAAGCGAGATAAAGTAAACAACACACATATCAGAGTGAGGGGGCTGAACGGTCATTCACTGTCCTTGGGTGCGTGGCTGCAATGGGTTTCCGAGGTGAGGATTGTTGTTGTTGTTGTTGGATTCCCGTTTCTAGAGAACTTGCTGATTCCCCCCCTCCGGTAATCAACCATTGCATTTGTCAATGAAAGTGCCCGCCTCGGGGCTCGCACCCTCTTTTTAATCAGGGAAGGCTTGGTGTAACTTAACTGTGCTACTGGGCCCCGAACAACAGCACCACCACCACCACCAACAACAGCAACAGCAACAGCAACAGCAACAGCAACAGCAACAGCAACAACAACAGCAACAACAACAACAACAACAACAACAACAACACCAACACCAACACCAACACCAACACCAACACCAACACCAACACCAACACCAACACCAACACCAACACCAACACCAACAACAACAACACCACCAACAACAACAACAACACAACCACCACCACTAACAACAACAGCAGCAGCAACAACGAAAACAACAATCAGTTTGAGACGGTTCGCTCTCATCTGCTCGCGTGCAATTCATCACGTATATCCCACACCCTCGATACCCGCCCTCTTCGTCTTCTTCGATCATATCCCCTTAGGGGTATATCTAGCCACTAAGGCACGGAAAGACAGGACGGATGGAAGGAAGGGGCAAGGGGGAGTGACGAGGATGGAGCACGAGAGAGAGTAGCAGGAGGGTGGCGAGGAGCAGAAAACACCTTGCAGAATCAGACGGGCAAATCCGGCGGGTAGACCCTAACGGGCGGGTCGGGAAGGCGGAACCAGGCGGTCAGGTCGAGCAGGCGGGTTGCTCAAGCGTGCGTCCTGCATGAATCGCGAGGAAGTCTCGAGCGATAGCGCGATTCCCACAGGGGGCCACGAAGGGCATACGTATATGGGGCCGCCGAGGGCAAGGACGGGGACACTGAGGGAGGGCAGAAACGGGGCCACGAAGGGCAGCGAGGTGGCCGCGAAGGGCGACAGCGGGGCCACGAGGGAGATGCATATGGGGCCACGACGGGCGCGAGCGAGCGGGGGCCACGAAAAGCATACGTGTAGAGGGCCACAAAGGGCGACATCGGGGCCACTGAGGGCAGTAAAGGGGCCACGAAGGGCAGCGAGAGGGCCACGAAGGGCGACAGCGGGGCCACGAAGGGCATGCACATGGGGCGCGTGCGAGCGGGGGCCACGAAGGGCATAATGATGCGGGGCCGCGCGGGGCAGCGACGGGGCCACTGAGGGCGGCAACGGGGCCACGAAGGGCAGCGAGCGAAGGCGGCCGCGGAGCCAGCAGGGCAGCGAGGGGCAGCGATCGGCGGCTGCGGTCCCGAACGGGCTGGCCAGGCGGGCAGGCCACGACGGGCGGGTCGAGCGGGCGGGTCGCTGCAACGGGAGCCCTTCCTGGGTCGCCGGGGCGCATGCACAGCGGGAGCGCGACGCCCCAGAAAAAAATCGCGAGGGGGTCCACAGCGAGAGCGCGAGTACGGAATGTCGAAGAGCGGCCTCGGAGCAAATTGTGGAGGCATCTCCGGCGAGAGCGCGACTCCTGGATGTCGAGGAGCGGCCTCTGAATAAAGTGCGAAGACATCTCAGGCGAGGGCGCGACTCCGGAATACATCGGAAAATAGGTCTCGAGCGAAACCCTGATGTCTGACTAACTTGCGAGGAAGTATCAGGCGGGAGCCGTTGTTGTTGCAACTCGGGGGCCAAGGGCGCAGCTTGATTTCCCCCCCAAAAAAAGGGTGCGCGCCCCACGGGGGGCACTTCAATGGAAACAAATACAATGTGTACCGGGCAGGGGGATCAACTAAACTCTTTCGTCATAAATGAAAGCTCGGCAACAAGACCACCCACAACAGCAACAGCAACAGCAACAGCAACAGCAACAACAACAGCAACACCAGCAACAACAACAACAACAACAAGAACGAGGCGCAGTTGACCGGCCCGTCCAGTGGGGAGCTCCACAGCGCCTCCTCCCCTAGGGACAAGGCCGACTTGACCGGCCCGGGGGCAACCGCGGGACCCCAGCAACCCCAGCAACCCCAGCAACCCCAGCAACCCCCAGCAACCCCGAAAGCTTACCTCCACAGACCAAGCTCTCAACGCTACGTCCTCCATGCGGATTCTGACAGCACGACGCGTGTGCGCACCGGTGCAGCGAGCTCTTGAGGAATCCTATAGGATCCTCGAGAAATCCTTCAGGATCCTATAGGAAATCCTATAGGATCCCTTAGGAATACTATAGGATTCCTTAGGAATCCTATAGGAATCCTATAGGATCCCTTTGGAATCCTATGGGATTCCTTAGGAATCCTATAGGAATCCTATAGGATCCCTTAGGAATCCTGTGGGATTCCTTAGGAATCCTATGGGATTCCTTAGGAATCCTATAGGAATCCTATAGGATCCCTTAGGAATCCTATGGGATCCCTTAGGAATCCTAGAGGATCCCTTAGGAATCCTATAGGATTCCTTAGGAACCCTGTGGGATCCCTTAGGAATCCTATGGAATCCCTGAGGAATCCTATAGGATCCCTTAGGAATCCTATAGGATTCCTTAGGAACCCTGTGGGATCCCTTCGGAATCCTATAGGATCCCTTAGGAATCCCATAGAGGAGCTCTATGAGCTCTATGAGGAGCTCTGCTAGGATCCTATAAGATCCTATAGGATCTATAGGATCCTGTAGAAATCCTATGAAATCCCATAGGAAATCCTATAGGATCCTATAGAAATCCTATAGGATCCTATAGGAAATCTATGAAATCCTATAAGATCCTCTAGAAATCCTATAGGACCCTACTCAGAAATCTATTGAATATCCTATAGGATCCCCGCAGGATCCCAAATAGGACCCTAATAGGATCCCCATAGGGACCGTATAGGAATCCTATAGGATCCCTTAGGAATCCTATGGGATCCCTTAGGAATTCTATAGGATCCCTTAGGAATCCTATGGGATCCCTTAGGAATCCTATGGGATCCCTTAGGAATCCTATAGGATCCCTTAGGAATCCTATGGCATCCCTTAGGAATCCTATAGGATCCCTTAGGAATCCTATGGCATCCCTTAGGAATCCTATAGGATCCCTTAGGAATCCTATGGGATCCCTTAGGAATCCTATGGGATCCCTTAGGAATCCTATAGGATCCCTTAGGAATCCTATGGGATCCCTTAGGAATCCTATGGGATCCCTTAGGATTCCTATAGGATCCCTTAGGAATCCTATGGGATCCCTTAGGAATCCTGTGGGATCCCTTAAGAATCCGATGGGATCCCTTAGGAATCCTATGGGATCCCTTAGGAATACTATAGGATTCATTAAGAACCCTAGAGGATCCTATGGGATCCCTGAGGAATCCCTTAGGAATCCTATTGGATCCCTTAGGAATCCTATAGGAATCCTATGGGATCCCTTAGGAATCCTATAGGAATCTTATAGGATCCCTTAGGAATCCTATTGGATCCCTTAGGAATCCTATAGGAATCCTATGGGATCCCTTAGGAATCCTATAGGAATCTTATAGGATCCCTTAGGAATCCTATGGGATCCCTTAGGAATCCTATCGGATCCCTTAGGAATCCGATGGGATCCCTTAGGAATCCTATAGGATCCCTTAGGAATCCTATAGGATTCCTTAGGAACCCTGTGGGATCCCTTCGGAATCCTATAGGACCCCTTAGGAATCCCATAGAGGAGCTCTATGAGCTCTATGAGGAGCTCTGCTAGGAGCTCTATTAGGAGCTCTGTTAGGAGCTCTACTACGAGCTCTACTACGAGCTCTATTAGGAGCTCTACTACGAGCTCTAATACGAGCTCTACCACGAGCTCTAAAACGAGCTCTATTAAGAGCTCTACTACGAGCCCTACTACGAGCTCTACTACGAGATCTACTACGAGCCCTACGAGGAGCTCTACTTCGAGTTCTACCACGAGCTCTACCACGAGCTCTACTACGAGCTCTACCACGAGCTCTACTACGAGCTCTATTAGGAGCTCCGTTTGGAGCTCTGTTAAGAGCCCTGTTAGGAGCTCTACCAGGAGCTCGCTTAGGAGCTCTACTACGAGCTCTACTACGAGCTCCATGAGGAGTTAATCTGCGAGCTCTACCAGGAGCTCTACTGGTAGCTCGATTAGGAGGTCTACTATGAGCTCTACTACGTGCTCTATTAGGAGCTCTAGTGTGAGCGAGGTCTGCCAAAATCTCTACTGCGAGCTCTACTAGGGGCTCTACCACGAGCTCTACTAGGAGCTCTACTACGAGCTCTGTTAGGAGCTCGATTAGGAGCTCCATTAGGGCTACTACTACTACGGTTACTACTACTACTACTACTACTACTACTACTACTACTACTACTACTACTACTACTACTACTACTACTACTATTACTACTACTACTACTACTACTACTACTACTACTACTACTACTACTACTACTACTACTACTACTACTACTACTACTACGA
>CAUYUJ010000281.1:120147-243258 GCA_963575745.1 Prorocentrum cordatum
CTGAAAAAAGGCGGCGCACGCATGGGAGCAGCGCAACGTGCTTGCGAGGTGAGCGGGGGCCGACCAATACACCGGAGACCCGTCGCCGCCGG
Organism: Prorocentrum cordatum; assembly: GCA_963575745.1. Taxonomy (NCBI): domain Eukaryota; class Dinophyceae; order Prorocentrales; family Prorocentraceae; genus Prorocentrum; species Prorocentrum cordatum. The sequence goes on from CAUYUJ010000281.1 coordinate 120,240, forward strand.
CCTCCGCAGAGGGCCTCTAGAAACCTCCGGAGGCTTCCGGGGGCCCTACGGCTCCCCCGACTTCCCCAGAACTGCCGACGACGAAATTTGCAAAAGTGTGCACTTTCTACCTCCAGCTCCACCAACTCTCCCCCTCTTCCTCCTCCTCCTTGTTCTCCTCCTCCTCCTCCTCCTCCTCCTCCTCCTCCTCCTCCTCCTCCTCCATCTCCTCCTCCCTCCTTCTCCTCCTCCTCCTCCTCCTCCTTTTCGCCGAGGGTGCGCGCAAGGTTTCGGACCAGGCCCAGCGTGCGGTGGCGAGACAGAGGCACCACGCCTTTCGAGAGCGGGTGCATCGATACGCTGTCCAGGGATGCGGCGTGCTTCATCATTGCGTGCGGGACCCTGCTGCCCAGGTCAGCGAGCTTCGAGGGGATGGAGCTACCACGTGTGATGCGGCGTCGGGGAGGCCCATGCCCAGGCTGGGAGCTCCCTGTGGTCTCCTTGAGGCCTCGGCGACCAGCAGGCGCTCGAGGCTCTTGCTCGGGCTCGTGACCTGGCCTCGGCGGGCCCGCTGGAGCCGCTCACGCCGGACCAGCTGGAGGCGGCCCTGCGGTGCACTCCACCGCGCAGGGCTCGAGGCGGCGAGGCCGTCGGGCAGAGGGGCTTGTGGTGGCTGCCTGAGCTGGGCCGTGCTGCCCTGCTGGGTCTGGGTCGTTCTCTTGGGCCTAAGGTTGCGTGGCCATGGCAGCGGCTCACAGCAATCGTCGCTCTGCCTCGCACTTAGTGGGCCCTGGAAACGACAGGGCCGTTTTGTTTACCGGTTCCGTTTTGCCGTTTTGTTGCCGGTTCCGACGCCGTTTTTTTTACCGGTTCCGTCGCCGATTTTTGACCGGTTCCAGCTCCAGCTCCAATCCTGGAACCGTTTTTTTGCCGTTTCCGGTCGCCGTTTTTTTGTCGCTCCCATTTTCAAAGGGCATTTTTTTCCGGAGACGGTACAAAAAAAGGCCCTGCCGTTTCCGGGGCCCGCAAGAGGCCTCGCAGGCCTGATGTGCGTAAGGACCGCGCCACGGGATTGCTCGGGGATGGACAGACCTCCCTTTAGTAAAACGTGGTTTAGTGAAAACGACCTGAGGCCCAAACCTGGCGAGCGCAGGCCTGGAAAATAACGGCCACGGCGCCCTCTCGAGAACCGAAAACGGACAATTCACTAATCGACGTGTCACTGTTGGGGGTTCTGTCCGCCCCCGAATTGCGCACCTGGTTGGGTCGCCCGCGGAGCCGCGTGCGGCCTCGGCCTGCGGAGGCGTGGGCCTCGGCTCGCGCGGGTCTCTGGGGCGCCGCGGCTCGAGGCAACGGCGCCCTGCGGGGGGGGCCTGCTCGGGTGCTGTGCCGATGGAGCTGCTCCGTCGCCGGTGTTGCCCGGGTCGTGTTTCGCTTCCGTTCTGTGGGGCGCCGAAGCGTTCTACGGCCCCATTCGGTGGGAGCGTGCTGTGGCTCATGCCACTGATTTAGATCTCCCGCCGCACCCCTTGGCTCTCGGAGGGATGTCCCACGTGGGGCCCAGGGTGTTGCGGGAGGAAGGGTGCCGCGCCTCCCCCATCGTTGCTCACGGGGGGCTCGTTGCGGGCGCGCGCAGGGTCTCACATGACTCGAACCGCCAGGTGTTTGAGATATGCGAGCGCGCGTGCGCCATCAGTGCACTTGCTTCTCTTGGCACGTGGATCGATGATGCCACCCAGCATGCGGAGGGATTGAAGCGAGATGCAATTCGTGGTTTCAGCCACGCCGGTGCTGCTTTTGCTTCGAAGTGTGCTCGCGAGCAGCTTGAGACGGCCAGTGAGTTAACCATCGTGGCGTCTGGGCTGCCCGTGGCGCGAGCGATCGAAACACATCGAGGGCTCGAGGGCATCCAGGTCGACGTGGCCTCAGTTGCTGCTAGCGCCAAGCCCAGCCGTTCTAAAACGTTTCGGCCAGGCGCGGCGTCGTGCGCATCGGAATGGTGCAGTCGGGACGTTGACCTAAGGAACCCTGAATAAGGAACGAGGCCCCTTTTTCCCATCAGTGAAGGTTCGACTTCCCATCGAAAGCCTGAGGAAAACCTAGGGCAAGCTGTGAAACAATCAAGGAACAGCGAGCCCCTCCCCAACGAAAAGGGTTCCTTTTTCAGCGCCCCGACTGTAAGCTGAACGCTGCCGCTCCTCGCAAGGTCGGGGCGCGGTTCATCCTCACTGGGGCCGCGAGCCCCGCAGGCCCGGAAGGTCTTTTTGGGGGTCGCGTCTTCGGCCCTTCGGAGGTGGCGATGAGCGTTGGCCAGCACATGAACACGTGCCACTAAAGGGTAAACTAACCTACCTCGCTTTTGACAACCCTCGCTTCCACGAGATACCAAGCGATGCCAAACTACGGCCCGTACTGGTCAGGCCGCTTGACGAGGAGGCGCGTGGTATGACTTGGTTTTGCCTGGAAGCGAAAGCGGGGTAGATCATTCACGCTCTGAGCCCCAGCAGGGCGGTGTTTGACTGCAGCGGAGGCCCGACCACCAGAACCCTTCCACAAGAGACCCAAGCCTGAGAACCCAGGGCGTCCATTGATGTTTGGTGTGGGAGCGTCGCGCTTTCCTAGCAAAACCATCGAAACCCAAGAAACCCAAGGGTACCCTGGAGGCAAGCAGGGTGTTCTTGGCACGGGTCTCCACTGTACCCTGCTGGCCCTGGAAGTTCGGACGAAAGACCCAGCTCTTACCATGGCCTTTCAACTGCTGCACTCGTGATTTCATCTATGGTCGCGGCGCTGCCAGAACACAAATCATTACAGCACGCATGCGCGTCTCTTGGCGTGCGACGGTTGAGAGAATCGGCAGCCCTGGTCCCAGGAGTCGGGTGTTGCTAGAAATGCCCCTGGCCCAAGGTGCCCCCAGCTTTTCGCTCCATTCTGGGGGCCCTGGGGCCCTCTGGGCCTCGTGAGGGGTGCTCTGGAGGCCGTCTGGGCCACCCCGAGAATCCTGGGGGCACCTTGGGCCAGGGGTACTTCTAGCAACACCCGGAGGAGGTGGCATGCTGTTCGAGGCCCTATCTCTGCTGTGGTGGCCACCACGGCGGCCCTGTGAAGAGAGGCTCGCCTTGGCCGTGGTCGGGGGTGGCCCCCCTGGGGGGTGAGCTGCTCGCCGTCCCCGGTGGGCCCCGGCCCCGGGCCTACAGTCGGGGCGTTGACCTAAGGAACCCCAAGTAAGGAACGAGGCCCCTTTTTCCCGCAAGTTAAACTTCGATTTCCCATCGAAACCCTAAGCCACACCAAAAGCGAACTGCAAAACAACTAAGGAACACCGAGTCCCTCCCCAACGAAAAGGTTCTTTCCTCAGCGCCCCGATTGTACATGACGTCGGACTTTGAGAAAAGGGCGGGCCGCACAGTGGGGGTCCGTCAAGAGGAAACCTTCCACTGGGAAGCCGACCCCAAGACCCCCGGGCGTCCATCGATTTTTGGTGTGGGAGCGTCGCGCCTTCCCTCGCAAAAAGATCGACACCCAAGAGACCCAGGGCCCCCTGGAGGCGAGCAGGGTGTTTCTCGGTATGGGCCCCCACTGTATGACGTCGGACTCTAAGAAAGAGGTGGACCGTACATTGAAGAATCGAGTGTGGCCCTCTGCTGTCGCTTTCCATCATGGACGACCTCACCGTCGCTTGGAAGCACCTTGCGTCGTCGCGGGAGAAGTCTTTGGAAGCCCGAAATGGGCACGGAAAGAATGGGCACAATGCCCAACAACAAGTGTTGTCCCAAATTAATTGTGGCCACTGTTGGGCAGGCGACCTTCTGTCTCGAATGGACACAGGCCGCGGCGACACCGACGGCGCGTCCTGTTTAAGACGAACAGGAACTGCTGCTGGGCATTGTACCCCTTCTTTCCGCAATTGCCCATTTCGTCCGTGCGGAAAGTCCGTCACGAGATGGGGCCTGCTCCGTGCGGTGCTCACGGGCACTGTGTGGACTCGCTCCAGAATCTCTTCTTCTTTTTTTGCCTTGTCGCTAATTCGTCTCCGCTCCAATGCGTCACTAGCCACGGGGCCTCAACCGCCACCCCCACAGCTCCGGAACCGGGTACTGCGAGGGCTTTGGTTTTGGTCGCACAGTGTCGACTCGCTCCAGGATCTCTTGGCGTGCGGGGGCGAAGGCGGTGCAAGTCGCCCTCGCCGGCCGGAGGCGCACAGCCATGGACTCTGGGGGGGCCCCGCATTGCTCGTCGAGGCAGCGCAGGAAGAGTCCCCGCTGCAGGCGCCGCTGCCACGAGCGCGGGGCAGAGCTGGGGTGCTCGTCGCCTCCGCCCTCGGAGGATGAGGAAGACGAGGAAGAGGAGGAGGAGGAGGAGGAGGAGGAGGAGGAGCGAGGAGGTGGGAGGAGGAGGAGGAAGGGGGAGGAGGAGGAGGGGGAGGAGGAGAGGAGGGTGAGGAGGGGAGGGGAGGAGGGAGGAGGAGGAGGAGGAGGAGGGAGGAGGAGGAGGAGGAGGAGGAGGAGGAGGAGCGCTACTGGGGCGCGGCGGCGGGCGCCCCCGCTCGGAGGGCGCAGGGGCCCAGGGGGCCCAGGCTGCCTCCCCGGAGTCCCCGTGGCTGGCTTCGCGGGCGTGTGCCCCGTTGTCGGGACCGTGTCCCTCCCCCTCCCCGACGACCCGATCCTTGTCGCCGCGGGCGAGTTTCCTGGTCCTGTGGGGGGGGGTCGCATCTGGGGCGCTGGGGATGCGAGTAGTGGGGAGTTCTTGAGAGATAAGCGTCTGAGGCGGGTGTCATGGGGCGTCGCGGTTTTTGGCCACAGTTCAAGTGGGGGGAAAGTTTCAGGAAAGCTATCTATGAGCCGTGGTGAGTTGTGGGCTTTGCTGCCTTTCTGGAGCCTTCGCCTCCTGGAGCGTGCCTGGGTTATGTGACGGACTTCGCTTTTGTTGCTCATGGGTTTGCGCGTGTCCAGGCTGATCTCATGGAGGGTGTTCTGACCCATGTGGGCATCTGGAGTCGCGTCCAGGATTCCCTGGCCGCCCGTGGTGATGTGATTCTTGTGCAAATCCCGTCAGGACCCTGCGCCAGCGATGCATGACGGATAACACCTCCAACTTCCCATCAGCGCGTGTGCGTGTGCGTGTGCGTGTGCGTGCGTGTGTGTGTGCTTGTGTTTGTGTGTGCGTCCCCATCTTCTCACGGTGCGCAACCCAAGTTGGCCAGCCTCCATGTTGCACCTGTTTCTCGCTGCTTGCATAACGCTGGCAGCCGCGTCGCCGGTGAACAGACATTCCTCCTCTTTCTCATCCTCTTCCTCCTCCTCTTCTCCACTTTCTCTTCCTTTGCTTCTCCTTCTCCTCCGCCTCCTCCTCCTCCTTCTCCTGCTCGTCCTTCTCCTTCTGCCCCAGGGGCCGACAAAACACGGCCGGAGCCGACCGACGGTTGGACCACCACCGCCTGTGGGGAACCCGTCAGGTACCGATACCGCTACTCCCCAGGCCTCTCCTCCCCGTCGCTCGGACGTCCATTCCCTGTGTTTGTGTTCGGTTTCGTGCGTGGTTTCTTCGCCGAAGGATCAAGGATGCTCCTCGATGGTCCTCGCCGAAGGGAAACATGCACGCGTCCGAGCGATGCCAAGTCAACCGGGGGGGGGGGCGATCTGCCGAGGATTTCGGGGCGAATCCAGCGGTGGCGGCGAGGGCCTCCCAGGACCCAAGGGCACCCCTGAAAAAGTCGTTTGTCCTTACTGTGCGCGTGGACTGCACTCCCCAGGCCTCTCCCGGGGGGGCGTCCTGCCCAGGATCTCGGGGCGACTCCAGCGGTGGCGGCGAGGGCCTCCCAGGACCCAAGGGTGCCCTTGAAAAGGTCGTTTGTCCTTACTGTGCGCGTTGACTGCGCTCCCTAGGCCACCTCCCGCTGATAGTCTGCAGAACGGTGCGTCACACGCAGAACGGTGCGTCGCACGGAGGAGGAGGAGGAGGAGGAGGAGGAGGAGGAGGAGGAGGAGGAGGAGGAGGAGGAGGAGAGGGAGGAGGAGGAGGAGGAGGAGGAGGAGGAGGAGGAGGAGGAGCGCGTTGACTGCACTCCCCAGGCCTCTCCTGGGGGGCGCTCTGCCCAGGATCTCGGGGCGACTCTCCCGCGGTGGCGGCGGTGGGCCTCCCGGGAGAGGCCCACCGCGGGGAGGGCATCTCCACGAGGGAAGGGTGGCGGCATCGGCACCTCCTCCTCCTCCTCCGCGGAGCTCGGCTCCCGTTGGCCCAGGGGGGGAGGTCTGTGAAGGGGCCCTGGGACACCCAAACAAATACACACAAACATACAGATTCCCCCTATTCCCCCCCATATTTTCTCGGTTTCTGTCTTCCCCCCCACGTCCTATATGTTCCCATATTTTCTTGGAGATCGACGATTCGTTGTGTCTGTGTGTTTCTTCCCCTCCTGAGTCTGTCTGGCTGGCTCACAGCCCCAGGGGCTGCCCTGGCCGTCCGCAGGAGAGCGCCTCCTGCATGTCGGCGGCGAGCGAGGGGGGAAGCCTCCTCAGAAGGCTCGGAAGTCCCCCGACCTTCTGAGAAGTTGTCCTGAGCCTTCTCGCGCGGGTGGGGCCGCCCCTGGAGGTCCCCGGACGAAAAGTACCCCGTCAAGGTCCCAGGCAGGTCCCGGGCAAGTGGCCGCGAGGTCCTGGCCAGGTCCCGGCAGGCTCCCAAGAGCGCTCCAGGAGCGCTTCAAGTGGCCTCTAAGAGAGCTCAACATGCTCCGAGACGATCTAAGAGCGATGCAACATGCAATAATATGACCTGCAATAATATGACCTCCAGACAGTCCACCCAAAGTGCCCCCAAGACGCCCCAAGAGGCCTCCAAGTGGGCCCACAGAGGCAGACACTAGTGATTTTCTTAAGGTTTTTGAAGGTTTTTGGCGTTCTCGCCTTTTCGGCTAACCGGCGCTCCAAGATGGCCCAAGAGGCTTCCAGGATCGCCCCAACACAGCCCAAGAGGCCTCCACGAGCGCCCAAAACGGCCCCAGAGGGCCCCTAAGACAGCCCCAGATGCCTCCAAGATGGCCGAAGAGGCACCCAAGACGGCTCCAAGAGCGGGCCCAGACGGGGGACCCGAGCGGACATCTCGAGCTCTGGGTGCAGAGAGGTCCCCTGGAGGACCCAAGAGGTCCTCCAGAGGCACCCAAGAGGCCCCCGAGAGGCCTCAAGAGACCCCCAAGAGGCCCCCAAGGGGCCCCCTTGGCGCCCCCAGAAGGTCGCAGAAATGCCGCCAGGAGGCGAATAAGAGGCCCCAAGAGGCCCGCAAACGGCCTCCGAAAGGCCACGAACGCGCAGGCAAAAGCCTGCGATGGCACAGCACGGGCCGGCGGAATGAGCGAAGCGACCAAAGAACTTCTCGGAAGGCGCGGAACTCCGGGTTCTGGACATCAGTGGGGCGGCGGTGTCGGCCCCCTTCAGGGGCGTCCAGTTATACAACCTCTCAGAAGGCGCGAGGGCTTCTGAGAACTCCCGCCGCCCTCTGAGAGGGCCTTCCCCTTCTCACCTCCCCCCTCGCTCGCCGCCGAGCATGCCCGACACCGCTCCAGGCCTCCCTGTGACCAGGATCGGTGGACACCTAAGACGAAGCCAAGACGAGGATAACATTAGGTCGGGCATGTCCTCCTACAGGGGGATTTTGGACGACAAATAAAAGCCATAAACATTTTTAAAAGGTTAACAACACATTCTAGAAACATCGTCTCCAGAATGCGGGATGACGATTAATAAAAACAAATGGGAGAGAACGATTGAAACAAAGTTGTCTGCTATTTCTGCACAATTTTCTGACTGGAGGAGAACAATTAAAGATAGTTTTCCAGCCCGCGGCCGGTTTTTTCTAATCGTCATCCCAGGCGCCGCCGCGTGAACACGACCCCTGGTCATTTATTAATCGTCATCCTCCAGTATCACGTTGTTTGGATTATTTTTGACTGCTCCTCCTGTAGAGGGACGTGCCCGACTGAGGGATAATATCGGGTGAGGAAAAATAGGGAATCTCTGCGATCCGGCGGCCCCACGAGGCTCCAAAGAGGCCCCCCTAATCTCATCCCCAAAGGCCCCCGAGAGCCTTCCGGAGAGACCCCAAGAAGCATCCCTGACGACTCTGGCCCACGTCAGCATCGTCGTCGTCGTCGCCGCCGCCGCCGCCGTTGTCGTCGTCGTCGTCGTCGTCGTCCCCCTTCAGGGTCGGCGGCACCGGCCGTAAAGGCCTTCGCAATCGGGTGAGGATCCATCGAAAATATCTGAGATCCGGCGGCTACGGAGGGTGCCTCGGGCGCCGCGGCCCTCCTTCTCAGAGCGGTCCTGGACGCTCTGAGAGCGTTCCAGAACGCTCTGGAACGTATTAACAGGGGATATGTCGACCTCTATCCCAGGCTTCGTGGGGTTCCCGAATGGACCAGAAATTTGGGGCCTAACCCTGGGATATACGATGGGGGGGTGTCCATTCTCGATAGGGGTGCGTCCGAATAGCCCCCTTGGGGTGTATCCCAGGGTTTTCCCATTCTTCTGAGCGGCCAGACTTTTCGGGCGAAACTCGGGGATTGGGGGAGAAACATCGCCCGCGACGTATTATTCCTCGCCCTAGAGCCCCGTCCGAATACGCCTCCCTGGCCACGCCAGGAGGGGGAGCACATTGATTTTGGGCCCTGCCCTGAGCTCCGACGTCACGGGAGCATTCAATCACTGTAGAGAAATCCGACCGGAGCCACGGGCCCCGTCTTTTCCAGCTTCTGTTCGAGCCAGGCCGCAGAGGGCGATGGCTTCGATCCGTGCAGCCTGAAAAGCCAGCACGTCCAAGGCGTCCACATTAAGAAGGGACCGACCGTCCCAGCATGTCTAGAGGACTACCACGGGTTTCTGCCATGGCCAAAAGAATGTTGTGACGACGAAAATTCGGGGATGGACAGACCTCCCTTTAGTAAAACGTTGGTTTAGTGAAAACGATGTGAGGCCCAAACCTGGCGGGCGCAAGCCTGGAAAATAACGGCCACGGCGCCCTCTCGAGAACCGAAAACGGACAATTCGCTAGTCGACGTGTCACTGTTGGGGGTTCTGCCCACCCCCGAAAAATCTGTTCTTGAGACAAGACGGTCTCAGCCAAAAACGTTGTGAAGAACATCTCGCGCAAGCCACCAAAAGGCCAGCACACCTTCTGTGGTGGGCCCATCGGCAGGCCAGGACGCCTCGCCGCTGCTCGACATCAGCTCCAAGGGAGAGGGCCAGGGGAACGAATCAAACAGAGCTCGAAGCAGGAGGAGGAGGAGGAGGAGGAGGAGGAGGAAGGAGGAGGAGGAGGGAGGAGGAAGGAGGAGGAGGAGGGAGGAGGGAGGAGGAGAAGGAGGAGGGAGGAGGGAGGAGGAGAAGGAGGGAGCAGGAGGAGGAGGAGGAGGAGGAGGAGGAGGAAGCCCCGGCGCCTGCAGTCGCCGCCCACGGCGGCGAGCAGCTCCCTCTTCCTCTGCCTGTAGGCGCCCTTGTTCAGGTGCCTTCGGGCGCTGCTGACAGTCGAACCTGGGACAGAAGAACACCCCTGGAGGACACGAGACCCTCCGCTGGCCAAGTAATACACAGAACATCCAAGGGGACCCTCCCCAGGATGCACAAGTAGGGGGCCACATGTGAACCCTACCCCTACCCCCCACGATTTCCGAGGGGGAGGGTGGGGTTCACTTCGTTCGGGAGCTCCCGAGCGAAGTGAACCCCGCCCTCCCCCTCAAAGATCGTGGGGGGTAGGTGTAGGGTTCGCATGTGGCCCCCTAGCAAGAGCATCCAGCAAACAGAAACGAACATCAGGGCACCCTCCCCGAAACGACCTCGATCTCATGCCTCGGTCCGACTGCTCTGGGGGGTGCGGCAAATTGGGGGGGGGGAGAGCCGTGCACCTTTCCGCGCCCTCCCTGGGCCACGCGGCGGCGGGCATCTTTGGGACCCCTTTAGGGCACGAGGGCCGCACCTTCTCTCCCCCTCCCCCTCCTACCCCCTCCCTCCTCCTCCCTCCCTCCCTTCCCTCCTCCCTCCTCCCTTCCTCCTCCTCCTGCCTTCCTCCTCCTTCCTCCTCCTCCTCCTCCCTTCCCTGCTCCTCCTGCTCCTCTCTTCTCTCTTACTCCACTCCTCTCTCCTCCTTCTCCTCCTCCTCCTCCTAGTCCTCCTCCTCCTCCTCCTCCGCCTCCCTCCGCCTCCTCCTCCTCCTCCTCCTTCCTCCTCTCTCCTCCTCCTCCTCCTCCCTCCTCCTCCTCCTCCTCCTCCTACTCCTCCTCCTCCTCCCTCCTCCTCCTCTCCTCCTCCGCCTCACACTCCTCCTTCCCAGACCCCCATTGCGCCACGCCTGAGCCTGTTCTTGAGGCTGGCGGCCGGGAGGGCGGCGAGCGCCGCCACGAGCGCCGCCAGCGCCGTGGCGCTGGCGCGGCGGGCCATGGCGGCTCCAAGTGGGTGGTAGTGGTGCGCGGGAAGGCGCCAGCTCTGCAGGCCGTCCGGGCACAGTCGGAAGCACCTCCAGGCCTCCAGGACACCCCCGAGGAGGAGGAGGAGGAGGAGGAAGAGGAGGAGGAGGAGGAGGCGGAGGAGGAGGAGGAGGAGGAGGCGGAGGCGGAAGTTGAGGAGGAGGAGGAGGAGGAGGAGGAGGAGGACCCCCTGTCCCCCACGGGAATGCCTCTGCCCCCCCCCCTCCCCTTTCCCCTGCGGAGGCATCGGGTGCGCGGCAGGCGGGGAGTGCAGATCCGCCGCCGGCCCGCACACGGAGCGTGGGCAGCCGAAGCAGGAATCCGCGGGTTCTCGGCGTCGGGGGGCACCTTGAGGTACGTGTGAGATCTGGGAGGCCAACGACACTAAAACAGGGCTAGGATCGGGATAAATCGCCTCCGCCGCGCCTCGGGGGAGCTTTTTCTGCGGCGCGGCAGGGGCCGGGCAGCCGCCCTGTACAGCTACGATCCCAGACCCCCTCGCGCTGTGAGCAGCATCGCGACGCGAGGTTTTTTGCAATCTTCGGCCTCCAGTAAAACAGGGCTAGGATCGGGATAAATCGCTCCAGAGCGTTCCGGAGCGCTCTCAGAGCGTTCCGGAACGCTCTGGAGCGGCCGCGGCGCCCAATACATCCTCCAAACCCGCCGATTCCCAGAGATTTCGAGTTATCCCGATCCGATTTTGTCCCGATCTTCGCGTCGTTTGAGACACAGACTTCCAGCGGGCGATCTGCACATCAATCCTGGCCCAGGTATGGACCAGCTGGGATCGGCGCGGACGTACATGGTTGGCGCCTCCAGATGTGTATTATTGAAGAGTCAGAGTTTTCGCGAATGCCACGCGCTCGAGCCAAGAGTGTTTGCGGGCAAGCAAGAGCCCAGACCTCCGTCGTTCTGAGATGTTCAATGCGCTTCGTCCAGGATCGATGCTTACGGTGCCAGGGCCCAGAAATACCCCTGGACGCTGGAAACATCAAAAACCACAACAACATGAGTTCCAATGTGTTGTATCACGACGTTGGAGGTCTAGGACCATGGCGCAACGACAAAAGATGCAGAGGGCCAACGAGGCAGACTGCGACGGCAAGGCCAGGATGGGTACAAGAGGACATGCCAGCGCAAGCGCGCGTGCGAGCACGAACGCTGGTACGAATGCGAACCACGACCACGACTGAGAACGCGAGGAGGAGAACGAGGAGGATGGGGTGAATGGGGACGATGTCCGCCACCGTGCCTCTGGCCCGTGGTGGTGTGCCCCCGAAAGTCCCTCCTGGCAGTCCTCTGCTGTCCGTGGGGCGGCACGAGGCATGCCCGATGCCCCCGAGGCTACCGTCGCGTCGACGCGCGACGCCGAGGAATTTCTGGAAACGGGAGGGGGGAGAAGAGGACGCCAGACCAAAACGCTGTGTGCGTGCGAACCCCCCCTGCGGCCCCATCGGCCATCGATATAATAAACCACAGCGGCGGAAGGAGAGAGAGAGAGAGAGAGAGAAAGAGAGAGAGAGAGAGAGAAACAAAAAAAACAACACACACACAACAAACTATACTGAGAGACGGAGACGGCCAGAGAGAGAGGGATAGAGAGAGAGAGAGACAGAGCGAGGCAGGGATCGAGAGCAAGAGAGAGAGAGAGAGAGCGAGGGAACGCCAACAAGAGGAAGCCGTGAGAGAGAGGAACGGCCACACGCGGCGCCGACGTGCGCAGAGCACCCGGGCCGCGCCGGCGCTCCCGCGCCAGGGCCCCTCCAGCGCGGCAGCATCGGCGCCCGCGGAGTGTGCGCGGGGGGGTGCACCGGCGGCGGCGGCGGCGGCGAGGATGGGGGTGCGGCAGAGGCGCACAGGGCACGAGGGAGGAGGGTGAGGAGGAGGAGGAGGAGGAGGAGGAGGAGGAGGCGGCGGAGGAGGCGGAGGAGGAGGAGGAGGAGGATGAGGAGGAGGAGGCGGAGGAGGAGGAGCAGCAGGAGGAGGAGGACGGATGAGGGAGGAGGGAGGGAGGGAGGAGGCACGAGGGGGCAGCGCGAGGCGACCCCGCGGCACACGCGAGGAGGCGCGGCCGCCCTGCCGCCTTGCCCTCGCTCGGACGTCCCTTCCCTGTGCTTGTTGTTGGTCTCGTGCGTGTTTTTTTTTGTCTTTCTCGCCCAAGGATCGAGGGTGCTCCTCGCTGGTCCTCGCCGAAGGAAAAAAATGCACACGTCCGAGCGATGCCAGGGCCGCGGGGCGCGCCCGGCCTCGCGGCGCCTTATAGCCTCCACGCCTGCCACGCCCGCCGCCCCGCGCCCGCCTGCACCCCGCCGTGATCCCGCGGCGCCGTGGCCTCCCGAGGACGCCCGCACCTCTCCGTCGACGGCGTGCGCGGCTCCCCTCGGCAGCCTTTCGTGCTTGATTTCCGAAGGTTGGGATGCCCCTCACAGTTCAGTTCTTAATACATGGGATTTTCGAAATATGTGATTTTGGATACATGATTAATCTATGAATACATGTATGCATGAACTCATCGTTGTTTTTGATACTATTTCCCAGCATTTTTAATACATACTCCGCACGCGGAGCATGTATAAACAAAACGGCGCTGTACGGAGGCAGGGACGCGTTTCGTCAGCGCATCGCGTCGCGCCAGCTCTGGCCCGTCGCGCTCCGGCGCGCGATGCGCTAACCACGCCCAGGTCCCGAAGCGCCAACGTCCCGAACCTTTCCCGACCTCCCGGCCCGCGACGAAAAGCGACACGCCATCCGCCTGCAGAGCATAGCGCATCGCCGGGGCCGCCGCCGCGACGCGCTGAACAGAAGTTCCCGACCTGAAGGGGCCCTGGACACCCTTGTGTTGCATCTTCGGGGGACCTTGTCTGTCCCGTCGCGCCGCGATCCGCGTCGAATCCGTGTCGAATCTGGTCGAATCCGTGTCGAATCCGAGTCGGATCAGTGCCGAATCCACGTGGAGTCCGCGCGGAACCCGCGTCGGAGTGCAAGAAAAGACTGCCATTTTCAGGACAGGAGAGCCCCCCGAAGATGCAAAGCAATACACCCGATCCCGTCACTTCGTCGACGCCTAGGAACCACGGCCGGGAATGCTCAGACCTCCATCGTGCGCGAGAGTGGCCCCATGAGCCCCTCTTGGGGTGGTCTTGGGGCATCTTGGGCTTCCTGGGGGTCGTCTCGAGAGCCCCAGCCCATATGTGTTGCCTCTCAGGTTCCGGCATTCTCGCCGTTTGCTCCGCCTCAAGGGGGCCCATGACGGCCCAGCAGGTTCCTGATCTCTCTCCAAGACGTCCCCCTATCATGCTCCAAAGGGGTCCTAAAGAGACCCCCGAGTAGGCCGGGCTGCGCCCTGCACCCACAGCGCAGGCACCACGGTAGGATGGGCCGAAGGCCTCTGGCCATTACTCAACAGGCAATCAAGCCGAACAGAATGCGAATCAGCTGGCTACGATCAGGAACTTTTGGATAGCGCGTGTCGGCGGCGGCCCTGGCGTCACGTTATGCCTAGCAAGCGGATGGCGTGTCGCTCCGCTTTGCGGGGCGGGAGACTCGGGAACGCTCGAGACGATGACGCTTCTGGCCATCGCTCGGACGTCCATTCCCTGTGCTTTTTCCGGTTCCGTGCGTGGCTTTTTCGCCAAACGGTCAAGGATGCTCCTCGATATCTCGATGGTCCTCGCCGAAGGAAAAATGCACACGTCCGAGCGATGGCAGGGCTTGGGGACCGGGCAGTGGACAGCCTCTCGCGCTGGAGCGTGGTGGGCCAGACCCGGCCGAGCGACAGGGTGAGCCAACGCTCTTGACCGTAGGCATCCCTGAGCTGGCAGGCGTGCCAAACATAATGTCAGGCAGACGGTTGCAAGACCAGCTTCGAAATCGTCACCGTGCAGCCACGATGGGAAACTGGGCACCCCAGGCCTGTTGCGAGGCAGGCGAGCTCCCTGCTGATGTGCGTAGCAGCGGCAGTTTCATAGTGGGCGGGGGGGCATTGCGAGAATCATTCTTCAGGGAATGCCGCCAAGACATCCCCGAGAGGCCCCGGGAGGCACCCGAGAGGCCCTAACGTACTGCCACGAGGCCCACGAGAGAGCCCAACGAGCCTCCTGACCAGGCTTCTTTTCCGAGACCCCATCTGGCCGAAGGCTAGCAAACACTACATGCAGCATGGGCCGGCGGAGTGAGCGAAGCGATTGAACTCGGCGGACCCCCTGCGGGCCCTTGCCGTGTGAGCCTTTGAAAGAAGATGATGAGATCTCGCCATCGCTCGGAAGTCCATTCCCTGTGTTTTTTTCGTTTTCGTGCGTGGTTTTTTCGCCAAATGATCGAGGATGCTCCTCGATGGCCGAAGAAAAAATGCACACATCCGAGCGATGCCAAGAGATGGAGGATGACAGAGAAGAGTGAGATGGCATGCGGAAACGCATGCTAACAGCGGCCTCGGCCGATCTGCGCGCGACAGCTCCCGAGATCTGTAAAACCACAAGCGAGATTCACCCCTCAGGGCTGCGCAAGCCTGGTTTCCCGCGCACCCCTCACGCATTTCAAATCTGACATTACTGTATGACCTTTAAACCTACGAGTGAGCAGCGCCTTCATGGCTACGGCACTGACATTTCGTCACACACACACGCCCCTCACGGATTTCCTGCTCCACACTCTACCTGGACACGTGAAAAACCGAGTGATCTCCGTTCAGTGGCCGTTCGACCCTCCGAGGGACGCCAACATGGCCGCAAGAAACATTGCAAACAAACAGCACCGACCCTCAGCGAGGCAGTATTCCTGAGACCCACTGCTTGCAACATCTGCGTGCAAGCTTTCCCCTGGCGGGCCCGCCGTGACTCCCGCCCTGCGGACTCGATTCGGCGGGCCCCCTGCGGGCCCTCGCCGTGCTGAAGCATCCGGAAGTCGCTGATAAGGCGATGGAGGATTCAGGCTGGTGAGGCGGCATGCTAAGAAGGGCTTCGCGCCTTCCGCCTCTCGATCCTCCCTGGACGCGTAAGGAGACACATGATCGGCGCTCCCGTGGCCACGAAAGCCTCGATTCGGCACACCCCTCACGCCAGTCCTGCCCCATGCTCCCAGGATGGAACAAAAACCATTGAGTTGCGCCCCCATGGCCACGAACGCATTGAAAATATTAGTGATCGGGGCCCCCAGGGCCGCGAAAGCATAGATTCGGCACACTTCTCACGCATGTCCTAACCCCATGCCCTCCTGGGACACGTGAAAATACAAGTGCTCTGCCCCTCAGGGCCACGAGAGCTCCGCTCGGGCACACCTCTTGCGCATTTCCTGCGCCATGCTTTCCTGTGAGTCCCACGCCCTCTTGGGACACGTGAAGATACAAGCGATCCGCCCTCTGACGATCGTGGGACCAGCAAAACAATAAGTGACTTGGGCCTCGAGGCTCCTGGGGGACGTGAAAGTACGAGTGGATTGCTCTTCCATGTGGATGGGAACCTCAGTTCGGCACTGCTCTCACGCACTTCGCGACTGTTGGGCGCCCCGCTGGCCCCCGAGACGGCTTCTTGAAGCTCAATTCGACACACCCTTCACGCACGTCATGCCCCCATGGACCCCCAAAGGCCCCTTACCTGGCCCGCTCAGACTGCCTCACCCCTCAAGGACCGCAAGTACGCGCGCAAGCATCACTGCAACCATTGGTACCAATTCCCTTGCTTCGACATCTGACACCCATAGAGGCAAGATCCTGAACACCCACCGGTTACCAATCTGCGTGCAAGCTTCTCCCTAGGGGCCCGCCGTGACCCACGCGCTGCCAGGCTCCTGGGGCACGTAAAACTACGAGTGATCTGCGCCCTGCACGGTTTCCCCCGGGGCCGTAGGCGACCCGAGGAGGATCGGATCGGATCGGATCGCCTGTGCGGGCATGCGCCCGGGCCCTTAAGGGCGAGGCGGGTGAGGCCATGGCCTCGCATGAGAGGCAGCGCGCGTCGGAGGCTTGCTCAGGATAATGCGTACCTCACATGTTGATGTTCTAAGTGTTCCCGCTCCTCTGTTGTAGCCCGATGTAGTGACGTAGTTTCGTTGAAGTCGCAGTGTCTGTGTCATGAACCTGTCGGATAATCCCGTGGATGTCATCGTCCTTTCTGTAACCGCGAAGCCGAAGCCAAACACGAACGAGTTGGACGCCTCGGAATTCCAATCCAGTCACATCCTTCAAATACCACTCAGGGCGCAGATACACGCGCAGCCGAAGGCACATAAGCTGGAGGTCGATTGGCGGTGGAAACGCGAAGTCGGAGGTTAGAAATTCGAGGTCGGGATGTTGTGCTGGTGGAGGGTGGAGGTCGATTGGCGGAGGTAGAAGTCGAGAGTCGGATGCTAAAGGTTGGTTGTTGGAATGCTGATTTGCTGGGCGTCGGAAGTCGATAAGTAGAGGTGGGAGTGGAGAGTCGGATGCTAGATGCTGGAGGTCGGAATGCGGGGCTGTTGGACGCTGGAGTCCGATAGGTGGAGGTGGATCGAAAGTCGGGTGCTAGACGTTTGTGGTCGGAACGCTGAGCTGGTGGACGCTGGAGGTCGATTGGTCGAGCTTGAAGTGGAGAGTCAGATGCTGGAGAGTGGAGGTCTTAATGTTGACCTGGTGATCGTTGGAGGTCGATAGGTGGAAGTGGAGGTGGAGAGTCGGGTGCTGGACATTGCACGTCGGAGTGTTGACCTGGTGGACGCTGGAGGTCGATTAGTAGAGGAGGAAGTGGGGAGTCAGATGCTGGAGGTTGGAGGTTGGAATGCTGAACTGGTGGAGGTTGGGAGGTCGATCGGTGGAGGTGGAAGCGGAAAGTCGCATGCTGGAGGTTGGAGGTCTTAATGAGGAGCTGGTGAACGTTGCAGGTCGATCGGTGGAGTTGAAAGTGGAGAGTCGGATTCTAGGGGTTGGAGGTAGGAGTGCTGAGTTGGTGGGCGCTGGAAGTCGATCGGTGGAGGTAGAAGTGATGGGCCGCATGCTAGAGGTTGGAAGTCATAATGTTGAGTTGATGGACGCTGGAGGTCGATAGGTGGATGTGGAAGTGGAAAGTCGGACGGTAGAGGCCGGAGGTCGTAATGTTGAGCTAGTGGAGCTAGGGAAGTCGATCGGTGGAGGTGGAGGTGAAGAGTCGCACGCTAGAGGTTGGAGGTCGTAATGCTGAGTTGATGGACGCTGGAGGTCGATAGGTGGATGTGGAAGTGGAAAGTCGGACGCTAGAGGTCGGAGGTCGTGATGTTGAGCTAGTGGAAGTAGGGAAGACGATCGGTGGAGGTGGAAGTGAAGAGTCGCATGCTAGAGGTTGGAAGTCGTAATGCTGAGCTGATGGGCGCTGGAGGTCGATAGGTGGATGCGGAAGTGGAGAGTCGGATGCTGGAGATTTTTGCACGGCCAGTATGAAGTAACATGTGCGCGTCCTTCTGCCACTCAGGAATGCACACAGCTGTCGCAACAGGGTGCAAGCGTATACAATACACGAACGGCTGGCGTGCCAAAACTGCCTGCTTGTGCGAAAAGTGTTTGAGCCAAACTGCCTGCTTGTGTCTGCTGTGAGAGTTGGATGCTGGAGATTGTAAGTCGGAGTGCTGACCTGGTGTACGCTGGAGGTCCATTGGTGGAGCTGGAAGTGGAGAGTCGGATGTTAGAGGTTGGAGGTCGCAATGTGGAGCTGATGGTTGTTGGAGGTCGAGATAGGTGGAGGTGAATGTGGAAAATCAAATGCTGCAGGTTGGTGGTTGGAATGCTGACCTGGTGGGCGCTGGAGGTCGATGGGTGGAGGTGAAGGTGGAAAGTCAGATGCAAGAGGCTGGAGGCCGTAATGTTGAGCTGGTGGAGGTTGGGAGGTCGAAAGATGGAAGTGGAAACGGGGGGGCGAACGCTAGGGGCTGGAGGTCGGAATGCTGAAGTGGTGGGCGCTGGAGGTCGACAGGTGGAGATGGAAGTGGGGAGTGGGGTGATGGAGGGTGGAGGTCGGAAGGCCGAGCTGGATGTGAAACTTGAGGCTGGCCCTGATGAGGCAATCCTGCTGCTGCTAAATGTGCCTGTCCTCGCGTGAGAAATTGCGCCGGCCGGTCGCCTACTCAGGAACGTACGTACTTCACGAAATTCTTTTCCATTTGATCCCACTACTGTGTCGTAGCCGGTTGTAGCCACGTGATGCCGTTGAGGTCGTAGTGCCTTCGCGGCGTCTGGCGTTGGTTGTCTGCGTCGTGGAGCTGGCGGAGAAATCCGCGGATATCATCGTCCCATCTCTTCCACTGTCCTCCATGATGACGCTGTCCAGTCTGGGAAGCGTGAAGGCTCGGGTGCCAATGGAAAACACGTTGTGGCCATTCATTTGGTAATTGCTTCGCAACGCGGGCTGTGCATCTCCATACCATCTGTTTTTGCATTGCCACCCAATCGTGTAGTGTATATTTTTGCGCGAGGACCTCCGCTTGTCGAGTCGCTCGCTTGATGTATTCAACCCGTCGTTTCTTGGCTGGTCGTCCTGGCTGTCGTCGGTATTGTCGTGATCCGCGTCGTCGGTTTCGTTTCTCAAGTAGGCGGTCGGTGGGTTGCTGTCCACGTTTTGTCCGTCGGTGCTGTCTGTGCCGGATACTAGAACTGGTGTCGAAGGTGGCTCTTGTGGGCTGGTTGCGCCGGGCGTTGGTCTGACGTCGGTGTTTCGTCGTCGAGGGGCGCAGATAACCATGCGCAGCATGCGCCGTTGTGTGCGTTGTAGCTGCTGTCGCAAAAGCTCAGTCAACGTCGAAATACCTGCGCCATAGAGAACAGTCGGCGTGACCGCGCCGTCAAAAAGACGGAGTCGCTGTTTCAGCGGATAATGCTTTCCAGTGAGCTCTTGTCTGTGATTTGTGAAAGTTGCCCACCCTGCCTTCAGGCGGGTCTTTACCTCTGTGGCACTTGTGTCGTCGAAGCTGATGCGCTGACCCAGATACTTCACTGAACCAGAGTATGGTAAAATCTCGATGTCGAGGCCGTGGATTGCCATCTTGCGCTGACTTTCACTCCCCGTGCGTTCTGACAAGCTGGACAGGATCTTCGTTTTATCAGGATGCATATGAAAACCATACGTCCGTGCTGCTGCGGCCATGTCCTTGAGCATAGTGGCGAGGCGAGGGAGCGTCCGACTAATAAGGAGAACGTCGTCAGCGAAGCGAAGGTTCGTGAGGCAGCATTCTGGTGAGAATCCAAGTTGGACTCCTTGGGTGCGTTTTTGTCATTTGGTGACGAGCGGTCGCATTATGTACTCAAGGAGCGAAGTGGCGAGGAGTGACCTGAGCGGGTCACCCTGTTTCGTGCCTCTGAGTAGATGAAATGGGCGGCTGGCTGAGTCTGTTTGTGCTGTCGCTGCTCGCTCAGAGCAGAGCCGCTTTAACAGGTGGATGTAGTCTGCTGTGATGCCCTGGCTTTCAAGTGCCGCCCAGAAACTTTCGTGCTCCAATGTCGAATGCTTTGTTGAAGCCGAGTGCTGCGATCCAAAGGGGCTGGTTCCACTCGCGTGCTCTTTCCCGGAGAATGTGGAACGTGAACAAATGGTCTTGCGTGGACCGCCCAGGGCGGAAGCCTGCTTGGTCAGGAGGTTGCTGCTTGTCTGACTGCGGTTGCAGTCTGATGTACTGAAGTTTGCTGAAGAGCTTGTATAATGAAGGTATGCTACACATTGGTCGGTAGTTCTGAGGTTGTGTAAGGTCGCCTGTTTGGGGAATGACTGTGATGACCGTCTGTCGCCAACTTTGTGGGGTTGGTGCATCTGGTAGGAGGAGGAGGAGGAGGAGGAGGAGGAGGAGGAGGAGGGGGAGGAGGAGGGGGGAGGGGGAGGGGGAGGAAGGGGGAGGGGGAGGAGGGGAGGAGGAGGAGGAGGGGAAGGAGGAGGAGGAGGAGGAGGAGGAGGAGGAGAAGGAGGAGGAGGAGGAGGAGGAGGGGTCGCCTAAGCCCTTCGGAGAAACCCTCCACTACGCCCCCGTGGCCACGAACTCCTCGATTGCTACCGACCCCCGCGGAGGCAACACCCCGAACGCCCACTGGTTGTGCAACATCTGCGCGCAAAAAAAATCCCCCTGGGGGCGGGCCGTCTCTCCCGCCCTGCAGGCTCACGCGCTGGTCGGGAGGAACAAGCGAAACCATGCCACAGGAGGGCGGACCAAAGAGGTTAGGTTCAGGCCCCCCCCAGGGACTGGCAAAACAGGGCAAACCCTACCGATTCTTGACACGAGCAGGCGCTAGAATCATATCGGGATCTGGATATCCAGGAATACCTACTTTCAGTAACCAGCGTGTAATTCTTCGTGGGGGTGCAGCAGGAAGTCCGACCGGAAATTGTCCTGGGGCGCATTTGGATGAGAGTCCTGAGACGAGCCCGGCCGTGGCGCCGTGGCCGCGAGGGCGCCTCAAGGCCCACGGCGAGAAACGTAACACTGAAGCTCAACCCTCGGTCGTCGCGACGTCGGCCCCGCAGGCCTCGTCGTCGCCGTCGTGGGCTTCGTCGATGAGCTCGACGAGCGAGCCCTGGGGGACCTCGGAGGTTTCCGGAGGTTCACGGAGGCCTCCCGAAGCTCACGGGGAGGGCCCAGGGCGCCTCGAAGCCTCGATATTCCTCTTCCTCGATCTGCTTCGCCGATATCGGATATCGGCGTCGTGGCCGGCATCGTCGTCAACGTCGGCCTCGTCGCGGGCGACGTCGACAGCGGCGTCGGTGACATCGTCGTCATCGTCGTCAAGGACGCCACGGGCCACGTGGCCTTCCGCGGAAACTTCAGCACGAACTTCTGGCAGCCCTGCATCGGGTACGGCTCGGCCCC
This sequence comes from Prorocentrum cordatum, assembly GCA_963575745.1. Classification (NCBI taxonomy): domain Eukaryota; class Dinophyceae; order Prorocentrales; family Prorocentraceae; genus Prorocentrum; species Prorocentrum cordatum. Next base: position 141,457 of record CAUYUJ010000281.1, read on the forward strand.
TGGGTGGCGCCCGACGGGAGTGCGCGGCGGCGGGGGGGGGGGCACGAAGGAGGAGCACGAAGATGATGATGACGATGGCGATGATGAGGATGAGGATGCTGCTGCTGATGGTGGTGGTGATGATGAACATGATGATCATCCCCACACGGTGGTGATGATGAACATGATGATCATCCCCACGAAGGAGGAGCGCGAAGACGATGGTGACGATAGCAATGATGGGGATGTGGATGCTGCTGCTGATGGTGATGGTGATGATGGACATGATGAGCATCCACTCGTCGCGGGACGTCAGGAGCTCCTCGCTCCTGCGGTAGCAAATACTCGGCCTCGTGCGCCCGGTCGCGCTCTCGCAGACCGCCCACCCGAGAGTGGAAACGAGACGCCACACTCCAGCCGAAGCGAGTCCTCGCGCGACGTTTCCCCTGTCACGGCGGCTCGCTCAGCTAGAGCAGTAGGCAGGCCCACTCGAGCTGGGATGGGCGCGGCGCCCGCGTGGACTGGACCGCAGGGCCCCGAGCCGCTTCAGGCGCCAGCACGAGAAGCACCGAGCCCGGGAGGGGCGGGAGGGGAGCGGCCCCCGGCGTGTGCCGGGCCCCGCAGGGGGGCAGCCTACGGCACGGGGTACCCCTCCCGGGTGGCACGCCCGCTCGTCGCGGGCAGTCGCGATCCTCGGACCCGCCTGGCGCCCCGAGCAGAAGCGGCGTGAGGGCACCCAGGAGTGCGCGGAGCCCGCCAGGGGCTGCGCCTGCACCACAGGGCCCCTCCCCACCGAACGGCGCCGCGCTCGACGGAGCGATGGGTCCCGAGCCGTGAGCGCCGCAGCTTCATCAGCGCCGCACTCGTCGGACAAGACTCCTCCTCCTCCTCCTCCTCTTCCTCCTCCTCCTCCTCTTTCTCCTCCTCCTCTTTCTCCTCCTCCTCCTCCTCCTCCTCCTCCTCCTCCTCCTCCGTCCCGAGCCGCGGCAGGATTGGATAACGCTGCCAGAGCAGAGAGGGCAGCGAGCTGGGCAGGCGCGGGGTCCCGGACGCGCGGGTGCAGCCACACCGAGTGCGCAGAGCTGGCCGCACGCCCACAGTAACGAAGCCACGGAACTGCGCATGCACACGCTGCGCCCGCGAAGAAAACCACTGCAGTACTCAGCAGGATGCGCACCCAGTGAGAAGAGGGCGACAGGCCGAGGACACCTCCCTCGTCCGTGGCCGCTAGTCCAGCGCCGCCGAATGCCCCCCGCACCGGCCGTCCACGGTAACTCCTCAGCCATGCGAACCATAGCTGGCCGAAACGTCGTCCAGGAGGTCGTCCAGACATGCGGCTCCCGCCGCCCCGACTTCTCTGCCGTTGCGGCGGCGAGGTCTTCCATTCAATCGCCGGGCAAAGGGAGCAGGAGGATACCTCCGAACCAATCGTCTCTGATCTGCACTCGTCGGGCGAGGTAGCGGCTTGAGCCCCTGCATGTCTGGGGCGCCACGTACGGGCCAAACTCCGCGATGCCCATCTCCTCCGACCGCTTCTCAGACTGCAACTTCACGAACTTACTAACGTCATCGAGGCACTCGGCAAGCTTGGGGCCGTGCGCGACCTGAAAAACCTCCAGATCTCCCACGCGGAAGGAATATTGTGCGCGTAGAGTGCGAAGGCGGGCGTGGCACGAGTGGCAACTGCGCGATGATATGTGCGAGCCCTCGAACGCACCGCGATCCTCCATCGCCATCCCCATCCTGCTCCCCCACGTAGGTACAGATGGCATCATCATAGCCGTCGTGGCCGTCGTCGGATTCGGGCAGAGGTGCGAGGCTGCCCACCCACCTCCCGCCAGAATGCGACCGCCCAGCACAGCGGCGCGTTCTTCCCATGCGGCCTCACAGGACGCCATCGTGCCCACCGTGTTGTCGGGTTCTAGGGCATCCGGGGCGGGAGCCACCAGCCGCCACTCGGCGCTGATGCGGTCGCCCTGCCACCTCGCCACGGTCGTCGGTGGCTCCGTGGACGTCTCCGCGTACCCGAGCGCACCGACGTCGTCGCAGCCGCCGCAGCCGTCGTGATCGTACCCAACCTCGCCAAGCTACCCGAGGGTTGGGCAAGAGGGGATGCCACCCAACTCCGTCGCCGCCTCCTCCTCCATCTCGGAGCCTCCTCGGGCTCAGAATGCGCCGGGGACAGCCAAGGGCTCGCGGCGGCCTCCCCCGTGGCCCGCCGCGCAACTGAACCCGCTGCTGCACTGGTCCCCGTGCAGGGCCTGGCTGCTGGGTCGCACAGGGCGGCCTCTGACTCGGCGCGGTCGACCTCCGCGAAGCGCACCTTCTCGCCCATCTTTGGAGGCGCGCAGAGGGGGGTAGGGGGAGGGGGGAAGGCTTCTTAGAAGCACCCCTGCTTCTTAGAAGGCGCGGGCCTTCTCTATAGACGTAAGGCCGAGGCCTTCTAAGAAGCAGGGTGCTTCTAAGAAGCCTTCCCCCCTCCCCCTACCCCCTTTTGCGCGCCGCCAACATCTCGACGACGGACCCTTCGGCGACCAGCCCCCCTGGCGCCTCCGAAGCCTCCCTCGGCCTGGGGCCGGAAACTGCCCACGCCAGGGCCGCCCGGGATGCCTCCGCGAAGCCGCCTGCATGGGCGCGGGCAGCGTGCAGCGCGGCATCCCGGCGCCGCCGCGCTCTGCTGGGCACCCGCCGCCCTGCCACGGCGAGCCGCAAGGCTGGTCTGGCCGCGGACTCGCGGCCCTGCCATGAGCCACCTCCGCCTCCACTTCCACCTCCACCTCCACCTCCACCTCCTTCTCCTCCTCCTCCTCCTCCACCTCCACCTCCTCCTCCTCCTCCACCTCCACCTCCTCCTCCTCCTCCTCCTCCTCCTCCTCCTTCTCCTCCTCCCGCCTCGGCTGCATGCCACTGCCGCCGCCTTGCCAGGCGACGCGCAGTCGTACCAACTGGCCACCTCGGGACCCTCCGGGCGCTGGGCCGCCCCGCCATCGGCGCGTGCGCGCAGCCCCCGGCAGCCTCGGGGTCACAGACATCCTCGCCCATGGCGGCTCTACGCGGTGCCGAGGCGGACGGGCGCAGTGCGGGAGAATGGAAGACTCGGTCTGAGCCCAAACGGCCACGGACTGGGATGATGATGATGATGATGATGAGGAGGAGGAGGAGGAGGAGGAGGAGGAGGAGGATGGTGATGATGATGATGATGATGATGATGATGATGATGATGATGATGGTGGTGGGAGTGGTGAAGATGAACATGGACATGATGATGCTGGTAATGCTGATCATGATGATGATGCTGATGATGAATAAGATGATGATGCTGATGCTGATGCTGATGCTGATGATGATGATGATGATGATGATGATGCAGATGATGATGATGAGGGTGATGATAATAACGACGACGACGACGATGATGCTGATTATGATGATGATGCTGATAATGATGATGATGATACAGATGGTAATCTACGAATAATCACACAATGGTAGTAGTCTTACGAGTAGTAGTAATAATACAAATAGTATTGATAATGACAGTGGTAATGCTAATGATGATGATGCTGCTGATGATGATGCTGATGATGATGATGATGATGATGATGATGATGATGATGATGATGATGATGGTGATGATGGTGATGATGATGTTGCTGATTATGATGATGCTGTTGATGCTGATGCTGATGATGATGCGTGGTACTGATGCGGATGATGCCGGAAGGCAGAGGAGGAGGAAGAGGGGGACAGACAAGGAACACAATTTGCCAATCATGCACTTGCAAGCCTCGATTCTCACCGAGGCCGAAGGAGAGGGCGCTGACCTCAGGTTTTTCTATTATTTTCGGGCCTCGAGGGGCTTCCAGAAGCCTCCAGGCGCCGGGAAGGGATCATCCCCTCTACTCCCCCTTGTCTCTCCTCCGTTTTCCTCCCGTCTTCCCCCTTCCCGCTGTTCTCCTTCCTACTCATCCGCATCTCCACCTCCTGCGCCGCCTCCTCCGCCGTCCTCCTAGCGGAGCGGGGACAATGGAAGAGATGGGGGGGGAAGTGAGGGGAACGATAACGAGAGAGATGAGAGATATGAGGTGAGACCCCCAAGACGCCCCAAGAGGGCTCCAGTAGGCCCCCAAAGAGGACGCAATCATTGACTATACTTAGTTTGTGCGTTCTCGCCTTTTCGGGCCCCCGCGTTCTAAGACGGCCCGAGAGGTCCCCAAGATGGCCCAAAATGGCCTCAAGACAGCCCAAGAGGGTCCCAACAGGGGCTCCAGAGGGGGAGCTCGAACTAGGAGGCCCCCGGAGGCACAGGAGGACACCCGAAACCGCCTCCGAGAGACTTCCGAACAGGCCGCCCACGAGATCCACACATGCATTCCAAGAGGCCTCTGACCTACAGCCCATGCACGGTGGCGGGATGGGCAGAAAGCCGCTAGATACGCCGCCCCTTCCTCGCCCTCCTCCTCCTCCTCCGCGAGGAGGAGGGGAAGGAGCGAGGAGCGAGGAGCGAGGAGGAGCGACGAGCGAGGAGGAGAAAGAAGGAGCACGAAAGAGGAGGAGGAGGAGGAGAAGGAGAAGGAGACTTGCCACAGGGGTGCACGTCGTGCCGAAGCTCTGGATGCTCTGGCCCTTCCAGCACGGTTCCAAGGGGGCCACGGCCGATCCCGCCACGGTCGCCTGGAAAGCTTGCTTTACGGAAGCGGGAGGCAAAGGCTTCTCCTCCTCCTCCTCCTCCTCCGCCTCCTCCTCCTCCTGCCTCCTCCTCCTCCGCATCCTCCTCCTCCTCCTCCTCCTCCTCCTCCTCCTCCTCCTCCGCCTCCTCCTCCTCCTCCTCCCCCTCCTCGTGTCCGCTCCCGGTGGCCCCAAGAGGGCCGCCAAGACGGCCAAGATGGCCTACAGGAAGAGCCGGCATGGCCCCAGGAGAGTCCAGGACGGGCCCGATGATGTCCCCAAGACGGCCCCAAGCCTGAATTACAAAGGACCGCGTTGTGCTCTGACCACAGACAGTAGCATGTCTGACCCTGTATCTTCATTTCTAGCAGAGGCTGTTCAGGCGTTGGCTCAAATACTGTCCTTTCGTGCGCGGTCGTTACGAGGTGCCTTGGCACCTCACGAGTGACTTAGGCTGTGTTGTAAAAAAAAGACGGTCCCAAGATGCAGACACAACGTCAAAAGATGGCCTCGAAGGGGCCCAAAGACGGCCCCAAGAGAACCTCCCACGAGACCCAAATCATGGACTTCCCGATGTGTTCAGTGAATTTGGCATTCTCGCTTTTTCGGGCCTGCGACGCTCCAAGACGGCCCCATGGGTCTCCACGATCGCCTCGAAGATGGTCCCAAGACGCATCCAAGACGGCCAAGATGGCCCAAAGACGGCCGAAAACGCGCTCCAGACGGCCCAAGATGCCCCCGAGGCGCCCCAAAAGGGCTCCAAGAGGACCTCCAGGAGGCCAGGAGTATTGATGTACCCATGGCTGTTCGATAAATGTCGCATTCTCGCTGTTTCGGGCGTCTGACCGTCCAAGGGGACCCATGGGCTCCGCAAGACGGCCTCAGAGGGCCCCAGACGACCCAAGAGGCACCCAGGATGGCCTCACAAGCCTCTAAGACGGCCCTAAAGCGACCAGCGAGGCAGACACGACTCCCCAGAGAGGGCCCCAACACAGCCTCCGGAGGCCAAGAGGCTCCTCAGGGCCCACCCAGGAGCGCCCCAGATGCTCCCCAGAGGCTCCCCAGGAGGTCTCTGGAGGCCTCAGAGGCCCCCAATCGGCTCAGGAAGCCCCAAGGAGGCCCCAAGAATGCCTCAAGAGGCCTCCTATTCATCCTCCTCCTCCTCCTCCTCCTCCTCCTCCTCCTCCTCGCCCTCTTCTCTTCCCTCTCCTCATTTGTTCTCTTCCTCTCCCAGGTATTCCCCCAAGGGCTTCCACAGCGGATGGGGGAGACATAGTACAATGGCCTGGCCAGCCTTCGGCCCAATGTTGGCCCGAAGGGGCGCTTCCAAATCGCAAGGGGCAGCGGAGGTTCGCCGTAGGCGTCTCCGATACGGATCCAGGAAGCCTGATTATGTGGCGGATTTCGGAAGCCCTGAACCCAAAAAACGTTTTCATCTCTCGGGGGCGCATCTTTTACTTCCGCCACCTTCCGCCAGCCTTTCGCCGGCTTTCGCGGCCTCGTTTTACTTCCGCCGACCTTCCGCCGCCTTCCGCCGAGGAAGAGATGGCAACTCCTTGACCCTCGTAGACAAGGCCTTGTTTGGAAGGCCTCACGTCAGGAATTTGGCAAAATGGTGGAGATGCGCGACATCGAAGAGGGACCTGGGAAAGATCAGCACAGACCAGCACGCGCGCACCTTGTTCTATGATCTCGCGAGCGTGCCACACCGCGCTTGCGAGCACAACAAAAGGCTTCGGGAGTAAAAGAAGAGGCCCCCTCCCTGTCGTGCCAACATCCGTGGACGATCTCATGGGTGGTCGCTGTCGGCCCTTATGAATGATTCTCACCATGTTCCGTTTCGCTTGAGGCGAACAGGCGAGTCGACATACGATGAATTGGCATACATCGACCTGTTGACGTTATACCCTATCTGCCAGCTGTCCACCAGTAGAGGCAAAGAGCGATCAGCTTCGCTGAACTTCTTCATCGCGTCGACAGTGTCGAACAAGTCTACGGTACTTGGAGAAACGAGCCACGCAGGGAACTCCTGTGCCGTGGTTGCGAATAATATAGGGAAGACCTCCATCATGGCAAAATCGTGGTGGAACCCGTCGTGCTCCGATTCAAATAGAACAGCGTCACCGGGGTTACGAGGTCGCATCTTCACCGACGCATAGGTGACGTTCCTCCACTCGTCGTACCAAGTCGGGGAGAACTTGGACAACACGTCCCGCCGAACAGCGAACATGCCTTCACCGTACGTCTCATGAATTCGCCGGCCCAACGGGCCTGAGGCGTGCTAAGATCTCTGGCAACTGGTTAACAATACTTCTAGTTCGCGCGCGCGGGGCGGCCCCTGGGGGTCTCCCGGCGAAAAGTACCCCGACCGCAGCCCGACCACTGCTACCCAGAGATGGTTTTCCTCCTGGGTGTGGCTTCTCAGGCCCCCCACAGCGCGCCAAGAGTGCCCCAAGAGGCCCCCAAGACTGCCCAAAGGGCCCCCGAGACGCCCAAAGAGCGCTCCAAGACGCCGATGATGACCCCAAGACGGCCCAAGAGGCCTCCAAGTGGCCTCCAAGAGGCCTCACAAGAGGGCCCCGAGAGGCCCAAATCATTAATTTTACGATGGTTTTGGAAGGATTCGGGCCGTGCCCCCTGTTCGGCCATCCGATGCTCCAAGACGGCCCAAGAGGCCCCCAAGAGCGCCCCAAGACGGGCCAAGAGGCTTCCAAGAGGGCCCCAAGAGAGCCCAAGAGGGCCCCGAGACGGCCCAAGAGGCGCCCAAGACGGCCCAAGACGGCCCCAAGAGGGGCCCAAGAGGGGGACCACGAACCGAACCTCGCGCCTTCCGCCCCAAGAGGGCCCCAGGAGGCCCCGAGAGGCTCCCAAGAGGCCCCAAGATGCCGCCAAGAAGCCCCCAAGAGGCCCCAGGAGGCCCACAGGAGGCCCCCCAGAAGGCTTAAAAAGTGCCTCCCAGGCGCCCCCGAACGGCTTCTCAAAAGACCCCAAGAGGCCTCAAGATGCCTCCCAAAGAAGCATCTTGACGACGACCCTGTTTGGCCCCAAGAGCAACACAAGATGCCAACGAGAGGCTTCCTCCTCCGCCCCTTCCTCTTCTTCCTCCTCCTCCTCCTCCTCCTCCTCCTAAGTATCGTCATCCTGCTCCTCTCGTTCTCATCCTCTCCTCCTCCTCCCCTCCCCTTCCCCATCCTCATCTTCTTCCTCCTCGGCGGCGCCACAATGGCCCCAGGCCCACGGCGAACCAGTAACGATCATGCAACATGGGCCGGCGGAATGAGCGAAGCGATTGAATAAGGGGAAGCGGCCGCGGCAATGCTCCTAACGCAAAGCGAAGATCGGCCGGGCCATCTGTAGTAGTTACCATCGTTCGGATTATATGCAGAGGGGCGCGCCCATACTTATAACTCTTTGTGCTGGTGACCAAATCATAATGTCTCTTGTTGCCCGCTTGTTCCACCTCGCACAGTTCATGGTAGAGAGGATGGTTACTCCATGCCTGGTCGCACCGCACGTCCAAATACCGACGGTCATAATCCCAGGGGTAAGACACCGACTCGTAACTGTCATTCCGCGCCACGTCCACCATATACTGCACCATTGACCCGAGATCGCAACGGCCATGCGAATTACCGGTTGACCGATAGGAGCAATGCTTGCCATTCGTTTTCGTAAAAACTTCGACGCCTGCGAAGGACGAGTTTCTAGACTTGCGCGCCAGGTGCCAAACGTAAGCATGCTCGTTTCGCCCGATGTCGGGAATCGCGATCATTTCGAAGTTGGCGCCGCTTTCAATCAGCTTGTCCTCGTCGGCGCCCAAGCCCGGCGTTTTTACGTAAACAGAAGCGGACACGCTTCTGCCCCACTTGCCATCCTTGATGTCCTGGCACCAGTCTGGAAGGATTCGGTTCGCCTTGACGTCCAGGCTGATCACAACATTGACCGTCGGTGCAGACGTCCTCGCCTTCCTCGCCGCGTCCTCTGCACGCCTGGACCAATGTTTGATGCTCCAGATCCGCCACCGTGCCACGAGCACTGAATGGAGTGTCTCCAGGTTCTTTGGTCCTCAATGTTGGTTACTGGTGCAAGTGTTCTCTGAGGGCCCCGAACTTCCAGCTCAGGGCACTCGCAGAAGCTCTCGGGGGTGTCTCGGGTGATCTTGGAGCTCTGGGGTCTGCTCATGGCAATAACACCGACCCCATCAACTACTTGTTGTACGACGCATGACTTGAACATCCTTGCCTTTTCGGACTTGCGAGCGCTCCAGGAGGGCCCGAAGAAGCCAACAAATATTGTTCCCCCTGAGGTGTAAGCTTTCCTCAGCGTCTTTTCGGGCTGCCGACAGCCTCAGACGGCCCACGCGGCTTCCAAGATAACCCCAAGACCGCCCAAGAGGAGCCCAAAGACGGCCCCGAGAGCCCCCATCCAAGAGAGACTCAAGGACGGACCAGGAGGGCCCCCAGACAGCTTGACAAGGACCCCGGGAAGGCCCCAGAGGTGAAGGTTTTGTTTACAAGAGAAATGATTTCGTCCGGCGTTTCGACATTGGGCGGAAGGGGCGGGGGGAAGGGGTGGGGGTCTGGCCCTGGACCTCCGCCCAGTGCGACTGCTTGGGACCGCCCGTCCTGTGGGGGAGGCTCCACCTGCCCGACACGGGCGCCAAAGCAACAGCCAAGATCTACACCATGGGAGGAAGGGGGGAGGGGAGGGGAGGGTGCGCGGGCCCGCGCCGATCGGCAATGGCATGAAAACAAAACAAGAAAGCGCCCACGAGACACCCACGGCGGCCAGCGAGACGGCCAGGAGAGGCCCTCACGACTGCCGGAGGGGCGGCCCCGGGAGGCCCAGGGGCCTCGAGGAGGCCCCAAAGGAGGCCCCAAGGGGAGCCCGAGCGGCCTCGTCCTCCTCCTCCTCCTCCCCCTCCTCCGCCTCCTCCTCCTCCGCCTCCTCCTCCTCCTCCTCATGCTCCGCCTCCTCCTCCTCATGCTCCTCCTCCTCCTCCTCCTCCTCATGCTCCTCCTCCTCCTCAAGCTCCCCAGGGCTCCTCGTCCTCCTCCTCCTCCTCCTCCTCCTCCATTCCTTTTCCTTGTAAATGACTTCTCCCTGTCGCACCCCGAGCCGAGTTTTTAGGGCGGGTCGGGCGTTTCCCCTGAGGCTTCTTCACCATTTACGACTCTGAAGCTTAACAACTGGCAACACTTTCACAGATGGAGGGCGGGCGGTTTTCAAAACATGGCTCTCGCCATAGCGCGGCGCGCATTCGGTTTAAACATTCGCAAGCGTTTCGGGCTGAGGGCGGGTGGTTTTCAAAATGTGGCTCCCGCCTTAGCGCGGCGCACATTCGTTTTGAACAGTTGCAAGAGTTCCACGGGTTGAGGGCGGGTGGTTTTCAAAATGTGGTTCTCGCCTGAGCGCGGTGCACATTCGTTTTGAACAGTTGCAAGAGTTCCACGGGTTGAGGGCGGGTGGTTTTCAAAATGTGGTTCTCGCCTGAGCGCGGCGCACATTCGTTTGGAACAGTTGCAAAGAGTTCCACAGGCTCCCAGCATCATCGTACCTGAAACTGTGTTTGGGATCTGGCTACACGGAAAGCTCTTGGATCCCCTCCTTGTTCTGGCGCGTCTTAAGCGCCTCCCCTCTCCGACCGCCATCCTCCTCCCTCTTTTCAGCCTCCCCCTCCTCCTCCTCCTCCTCCTCCTCCTCCTCGTATCCTCCTCCTCCTCCTCCTCCTCCTCCTCGAAACTGAATTACGTCGATTCTCTGTGTTGAAATCCAGAATGGCGTTCTGGCACGAGTCAGGATCGTCAGCTCGCAGCAGTCAGGTGGATCCGTGACGTTGGAGTCCCGAGAAGAATGGTTTGGTATGCCTCAGGGTCGTCAAACGGTTGTCTCCTAACGAGACAATTCCCTCAAGCTGCAGGGTCCTGTGAAGAGGGAGCTTAGATGGAGGGTATATTCCAACGTCGTTGATGATTCTTGGGTTTACACTGGTCATCCTCCTCCTCCTCCTCCTTCTCCTCCTCCTCGTCTTTTTCCTCCCGCTCCCCCATCCCCCTCCTCCTCCTCCTCCTCCTCCTCATGCTCCCCAAGGCTCCTCCTCTTCATCTTCCTCCTCCTCCTCCTCCTCCTCCTCCTCCTCCTCCCGCTCCTCCGCATGCTCCGCCTTCCTCCACCACTTTGGGCTTAACACAACGGCTAGGGGAACACATAGTCCAATATCCTTGGTCAGACTTTGGCGTTTCCCCCCACAAAAACGGAGTCGGCGTCGGTTCGGTGCAGACGTCTTCGATCCGCGGCTCCCTTTGGCTTACCACGGGGCTGCTCGGCGTGCAAAATATTATAACATCTTGTGAGCCCGTCCATCTGCCAGGGGAACCACAAAACAAAGAAAACCCACATCCAATGCGGCCAAGATGGTCCAAGACGACCTGCAAGACGGCACAAGACTTTCCAGACTGCCCAAACTGGGTCCACGAGGCCTTCAAGTTTGCCCAAGATGGATCCAAGACAGCCTCAAGACGTGCCAAGAGGACATCCGCGGGACCCCCAGAAGGCCAAACCGATTTAATTCTCCAACGTCAATCGAAGGTTTTCACGTTCTCGTCTTTTCGGGGTTCCGAAAAACCCAGACGGCCCAAGAGAGCCCCGAGATCGCCACATGTCAACTTAAGACGCCCACAGGAGGGACCAAGACTGCCAAAGATGGCCCCCAGACAACCCCAAGATGGCCCAAGAGAGCCTCAAGATGGCCCCAAGACAACCCCAACATGGCACTAAGAGCCCAGAAATGTCCCCGAGAACTTGCAACTATTCCCCCACGACAGCTTCCGAAGGCGCCGGACGGCCCGAAAACGATGGTCCAAGAGAGCCGTCGAGGCCTTCACGAAGGCCCGAATGGACCGAGACGACCTTCAAGATGACCCAAGAGTTAGGTCGGGCCTGTCCCCGTACAGGCGGATTTTGGACAACAAATACTCTGACGGAAAGACCCCATATGACAATCCTTTCGGCTAATCTGGAAACAAACAAAAAACTCACTGTCGTGCGGGCCCCATAGGGAAGGAGCTCCCGCCTAAGACTTCCTCATAGTTCACTCACAAATGAGGCTCCCGCCTGAGACTTCCCCCGCATTCAGGCCTCAGGAGTTCAAAATTGACGACAGTTACAATTTCGAGGATGACCCGCTCGGATTAAAAATATGAAATGCGGGCCCCATGGGGAGGGGGCTCCTGCGTGAGACTTCCTCGCTTCACTCACAAACGAGCCTCCCGCCTGATACTTCCTCATATTCAGGCCTCCGGAGCCCAAAAGTGACGACAATTACACGTTCGAGGATGATCCGCTCGGATAACAAACATGAAGTGCGGGTGCCATAGGGAGAGGGCTCCCGTCTGAGACCTCCTGGCAATTCACTCACAGACGGGCCTCCCGCCCAATACTTCCCCCATGTTCATGCCTCCTGAGCCCAAAAGTGATGACAATTACAGGTTCGAGGATGACCCGCTCGGATGAAAAATGTGAAATGCGGGCTCCATAGGGAGAGGGCTCCCGCCTGAGACTTCCTCACAATTCACTCACAGACAAGCCTCCCGCCTGATTATGTCTTCCCCCATATTCAGGCCTCCAGAACATGATGTTGAGCGATGAGCGAGAGTGTGTGTGTGTGTGTCTGTGATGTGCGACTGAATATGATGATGATGGCGGTGGTGGTGATGCTGATGATGATGATGATGATGATGATGATGATCGATGGCCGATGGTGATGGTGTTCGATGGTGAGCGACTGGATATGATGATGATGATGATGATGATGATGATGATGATGATGATGATGGTGGTGGTGATGATGATGATCGATGGTGATGATGACCGATGACGGGGTGAATGCGTGAGTGAGGCGGAGAGTGGGAGGGAGGTTCCTGCGCGGAGGGTGTCTAGAGAAAATAAGAACCCCACTTTGGATGTGGGGGATTAAAGATACCGAAAATATATTCAAAACATGCTCCAAGATGGTCGAAACATCGTCCCCAGACTATGTTTTGACTATTCTTGAACTTTCCTCCTGTAGAGGGACAGATCCGACTTAACTCAAGAGGGCGCCTCCCCAGTGTTCCCCCCAGTGGCATCCCCGAGCACTGGGGGAACACGAAGTCCAGTAGCACCGCCGCACCTACACTCGCCATTTCACCACGCAAGAGTCCCGACAAGGCACGGGGCGACGGTGGTTCGCCGTGGGCGTCTTCGATCCGCCGCCCTCTCAACCTGCGGAGGGACGTTGGCGTGCTTAACTTTCTAGCCTCTGCAAACCCTTCCCAGCGCTCTCCGACCCAATCCTCCGGCCACCTGCAAACCACCGCAATGTCAAAACAGCTCGCCTCCTAGTTCGCTACGACGGCCCAATCTTGCATCCAAGACGGCCCAAGACGGTCGAAGATGGCCTCCAGGATGGCCCCAGACGGCTCCAAGACGACTCAGGTGTCCCCAAGACGGCCCAATGGGGCTTACAAGACGCCCTGAGAGGCCTTCAAAAGGAACCCCCAACTGGGCGCCTAGAAGCAATCATCATTGACGTCCGATGCGTTTCAGTGATATCGGCGTTCTAGCCCTTGAGGACATCCGACAGCCTCAGACGGCCTACGAGGCCTTCAAGACGGCGCCAAGACGGTCCAAGAGGTCCCAAAGAAAGCCCTGAGACGGTCCAAGATTGCCTCGTACGGCCTCCAAAACGGTCCCAGATGTCCTTTAAGACGGCCAAGGTGGGTCCAGATGGCACCAATACGGCCCAAGATGGTTCCATGACAATCCCAAATGGCCTAAAGAGGCGATCCAGAGGTCCCACATCCTTGTCCCCCTCTTCCGCTTCCCTCCTCCTCCTCCTCCTCCTCCTCCTCCTCCTTCTCCATCTCCTGCCACCTCCCCTCTTCCTTCCCCGACTGTTTCCACGATGGCTTGACCAAGCTTTGGTCCAACGTTTGGCCGCATCGGCTTTTCCAGAAAGCCATGGAGCGGCGGTGACTTACCGGAGGTGCCTTCGATACTAGCCAGAGTTTGATTGAATGCAGCCTCGTCCTCCGCCTTGAACGTGGGGGGTGGTGCATCCTGACGATCAACTCCCTCGTCCGCCGCTACCCCAAACCCCTGTGAGTACTGACTGGGCGACAATGCAGAAGTGTGCGGCGCACCGACGAGGAGCGCAGCCAGGGTCATGGACAAACCAACCATCGCGCAGGCAGGCAATATGGAAGTGTCTGGTTCTGCAGCGGCTCGGCGATCCTGAAGCCAGGTGCCGAGCCTGCTTGAGCCAATGCGGTCGGGACTCTTCTGACCCAGGTAAATCCAGACCCGGGTCAGCAGGAAACCGAAAACTGCAATGCAGGAACACAAAAAAGCTGCAACGCAGGTCTTCGCAAACCTGGGCCGGCCAACATGTGCGACCGCTCCGCGGCCACGAGCGGCTCGCTGACCCGGGTCAGCCAGAGGGGGTCTTCGCAGGCTCCTGCAGGATCCGGTGCCGTGGCTGACCCCCGTTTGCATTGACCCCCGTCTCAGGGCTCCCGACGTGGCGCGGCCCCCAGATCTCCGGCGTCGTGTCTTTCTCAAGACGTGGGCCCCGGGGCCCCAGAGACCGGCGCAACGGCGCGGACCAAGTCCCGACTGCGGGCCTCCTGGGCGCCGAGCCCGTGATACGACACAGGGGCGCACCGATCCCATCCGATACGCGCGGTGACATCAGGGGGCACGCAATACGATCCTCATGCCGAATGTTGCACACCACGATGGAGGAGATAAGATGTTTGAATTCATGTGTGTTCTTTGTTTTGGCTCCAACTTTGAGTGGGGACGCCTGGGGTCGTCCAGGGTCAGGATCTGGGGCGGCATTAAGACGTACTACTTCCAACTGAAGGTGTTCAGAAAGCTGGTGGCGCTAACGCCTCAGGAAATCGGAGAGTGGCGGCACTTCAACGTCCATCCCCTTCACACCCTGGGGACTCGGAGCGCAAGCTGGGGGAGGAGGTCCAGGTCAGGGCTTGATCCGTAACCGCAGGTTTGGGCATGGATATTCCCCGCCTTCCGGCAGCGGGAGGGTGTACATACCCAACGCCACCCAAGATCCTCGAACCCATATTTCTAAACCAGTATGGATAAATCCCAGGGGTACGTGTGTAGGAGGAGGGGCGGGGGGACGCGGAAGGGGAAGGAGGAGGAGAGATGCTGGTTCGGGACGATTCAATCAGCCTCGCCCGGGCGGGACGCTCACAGTGTGCGGTCTGCAGACTGGGATCACGACTGGCACGAGCAAGGCTTTTTCACGGCAGCCTCCTCCGATCAGCTGCCCGGAAGAAGCAGGGAGGACGCAGGAGATGGGAAGGCGGTCAGAGTAGAGTGGGCGTTCGCCCGCCCGCAGACAAGGAAAGCAGCGTGACGTCACCTCGGCTGCTGCAGCAGGAGGGCGCGTAGCGTATACCGCATACAGGGGGCACGCGCATCCGACCATGCAGACCTTCCACGAACGGCCCGTAGCCTCCCTCCTGATGCAGGTACATTCCACTGGGCCCCCCCCAGGGACGAGGCACACAGCTGATGGGCCTGTCTTCCACCACCACCACCATAAGTTGGAGGGGGGAAGGAGGAGGAGGAGGAGGAGGAGGAGGTGGAGGAGGAGGAGGACCCCCTCCCCCTCCAACTTATGGTGGTAGTGGTGGAAAACAGGCCCATCAACAGCGGCGGCAGCACCCAAGTGGGCCGTGCCCTGCTATGCGCCTGCCTGCGAGGGGCGCTCCGCTGGCTGGGCCTGCCAGAGGCGCAGCAGAGCAGCGACCGTCGCACGGCTGGTCCCGCGGCTTGGGTCTGCGTGCTGGTGGAGGGGCGGGGAAAGCACACCGCTGGACCTCCCTGGGGACGAAGCGCAGCGGCGACAGCTGCAGGCTGGCAGCACCAGGAGTGGGGGGGACCCAGTCGGGGGGGCCTCGTGGAGGAGGCACTCCGCGGGGGACGCAGCAGCGTTGTCACAATCACAGTTAACCCGTCTACGAATGACGCACGATAAGGATGCAAGGGCCTTGAAAGGCCGTGCCGACACTCTGCGAGCGGGGCGCGGCCAACGAAAGCGGCCAAGGACGGGCCGAAGGGGAAGGATGCAAGGGGAACCTTGGAAAGTCGCTCATCCTTACTATATTGGTTGACTGTAGGTGTTGCATCATTGCTGGCAGCACCCTTAGGGAAGGACGGTGAGGTATACAGACATCGTGCTACCACAGGGTGGTTGAAGGAACGAAAGGGCTTTTCTGGCCACGGCGAGCCTCGGCCACGACGAGCTCTCCCAGCCCAGTTGCAAGGAACGGCCCGAAAACCAGAGCCCCTTCTTGCCCTGAAGTGGCCCTTCCGCTCTCACTTCAACGCCTCGACTGTGATCTGGGTGCGCGGGGCGGGGTGGGGATCGGGGGTGTTCCCAGCAACCCACGGGAGAAGGGCGTCGGGGGCCCCGGTTGGGCCCGCTCGGGGCGGGGGGCACACCCGCGGGACCTCCCGGGAGGCACGTGCAGCGCAGGCAGCGGCAACTGCCGCGGCCCGCCACGACCAGGGGGAGGGCGCCCTGCCCTCGGGGCCTGCGCGGACCTCCCAGGGGGCCGAGGCACGATGGCGACAGCTGCGCGGCTGGCAGCACCACTGGCCATCGCTCGGACGTCCATTTCGTGTGCTGTGTTTCGGTTTCGTGCGTGGCTTTTTCGCCAAATGATCCAGGATGCTCCTCGATGGTCCTCGCCGAAGGAAAGATGCACACGCCCGAGCGATGCCAAGACCGGTGTGGAAGGGAGGGGAGCGGGGGCGAGGCCTAGGCTTGAGCCCGCGGGGGGGGGGGGGGCGCGCTCGCCGGACCTCCGAGGAACGCAGCACCTCGGCGGCAGCTGCACGGCCGGCGGCGCCAGGGGAGAGGTGGAGAGGGGGGGGCCACGGCGGGGCAACCAACGCCGCGGCCGAATTCTCGCGCCGCACGCTTCGTGGGCCCTCGGCCCCGGCGCTCACCCAGCGAGGTGGTAAACATGCGCGTCAGCGCAAGTAGATAAATCTGTCTCCTCCTCCTCCTCCTCCTCCTCCTCCTCCTCATCATCATCATCATCATCACAATCATCACCTCCACCAACCACCACCAGCACAACCAGCACAACCAGCACCAGCATAATCATTTACTTCATCAGCATCGTCACCATCAACAAGCTCATCATCATCATCACCATCAGCATCCTCATCATCGCCATCATCAGCGGCATCAGCATCATCATCATCATCATCAGCATCATCATCACCACCAGCATCATCGTCATCATCATCATCATCATCATCACCATCACCACCACCACCATCATCATCATCATCATCATCATCATCAGCAGCATCATCATTACCACCACCACCACCTTCACAATCATCTGTATCAACAGCAGCAGCATCATAATAAACAACATCATCAGAATCATCACCATCACCAGCATCATCATCATCAGCAGCAGCGTCATCGTAATCAGCATCATCATGACCATCATCATCATCATCATCATCATCATCAGCATCGCCATCGTCATCATCATCGTCATCATCATCACCATCAGCATCAGCATCACAATTATCATCACAATCATCAACATCACCATCAACAGCATCAGCATCATCGTCATCATCGTCATCATCAGCATCCTCATCATCACCATCATCATCAACATCATCATCATCGTCCTCCTCAGATTCCTCTTCTTTTCCTCCTCCTCCTCCTCCTCGTCCCCCTCCACCTTCTCCTCCTCCTCCTCCTCCTCCTCCTCCTCCTCCTCCTCCTCCTCTTCCCCCTCCGCCGCCTCCTCCTGCCCCTTCGCCTCCCTCTCCATCCCCCATCGCTCTATCCAAGAGAAACGTCTCCTGACCCGGCTGCTGATGCTCCTCTTCCTCCTCCTCCTCCTCCTTCTCCTCCTCCTTCTCTTCCTCCTCCTCCTCCTCCTCCTCTTCCTCCTTCTCTTCCTCCTCCTCAGCTTCCTCCTCTGGCACGCTTATCCTGTCCCTGCTCCGCCTGCTGCACCTCCTGAGCCTCTTCCTCCCTTCTCCCGCCCAGGCTCCCCTCCTCCACCTCCTTCCCCCCCATCACCTATCCCTTCTCTCCACCTCCTCCTCGTCCCCCAGACACCCCCGCCCTTCCCGCCTCTCTCCCCTCCGCTCTCCTCCTCCTCCTCCTCCTCCTCCTCCTCCTCCTCCTCCTCCTCCTCCTCTTACCTCCTCCTCCTCCTCCTTCTCCTCCTCCCCTTACCTCCCTCGCACCCAGCCCGCCTCCACCAGCCGTGCTCCTGCTCAAGGTGCTCCTGCTCAAGTCCAGCCCGTCCCCCGCGGCCAGAGCACGCCACCACGGGGCCTGCCAGGTCCGCGAACCAGTGGACGAAATAGAAGGCAATGTCGCTGGAGGATGCCTCCGTCTGACTCGCTGTCGCCCCGTCGCCGTCGACGCCGTCGTCGCTGTTGCTGTCGCCGTTACTGTTGCCGTCGCTACTGTCGTCGTCGTGGCCAGACGAGGAAAGAGGGGGAAAATGAGAGGGAAGGGGGCAGAGGGAGTAGGATGGAAGAGGCGGAGGAGGATGGATGATGATGAGGGAGAGGGGGTGGGGAAGAGGAGGGGTGAGAGGGAGGAGGGAGTAGGATGAAGGAGCGAGAGGGATCAGGACACGGAAGGAGGGAGATGGGAGGGCGGGGAGCAGGGATGGAGGAGAACGAGAACGGTGTCGAGGAGGCTGAAGAGGAGGCGGGACAAGGTATGGGAGATTCCTCTCGCATTCTCCCCCTTCCGCCCACTCCCTCCTGGATGGACAGAAAAAGACGAATCGAATTCCTCTGTGCGAAACGGATTGCGGGCCCGTTTAGACGATGCGTAGCGCCCTGGTCAGCTAAGAGATGCTTCTCTCGCGAACGCTTAGACCAGTAATTCTACAAATCAGACACTCGCTGCCGAACCGCTGCACAAACGCTGAAGGGACTCGGGGCAACTGGGGACACGCACTGGGAACACACATAGGCGAGACGTCCTGGAGAGGCATTCTGGAAGAGACGCAGTGGAGAGGAGCACGACCCTGAGAGCTTACCGTCGTGGAGGCGTGCCGGGGAGTTGCTCTACAGAGGCATGCTGGGGAAGCGCACTGGGGAGCGTTCGAGACGCATCGGGGAGATGTGCAGGAGGCACGTCCGTTAACCTTGTTACCGCAAGCGCGTCTCCTGCCCCCACGCAGAGTATTAGGGGACTCGGCCTCTCCTGCGGCCGCCGCACCCTCCGCCTCCGCGGCCTCCGCCGTCACATCCGCCGCTGCAGACGGCGACGACGGCGACGGCCAAGACCTCCAGCTGAATCCAAGGAGGTCTCTGGTTGCCTCTGGGGGTCCCCGAGGGATCCGCGGGGGCCCTCGGCGCCACAGCCGCACAGAGCGCGTGCAAAATCTGTACTGTGGCGCTCCTCTTGCTCGTCCATCCTCCCCCTCCTCCTCCTCCTCCTGCTCCTGCTCCTCCTCCTCCTCCTCCTCCTCCTCCTCCTCCTCCTCCTCCTCCTCCTCCCCCTCGGCGACGACGACGACGACGCGCCTTTCCAGAGATGATGACCTCGCGGAAGGCCTTGAACAGGGCACCCGGTGGCGCCTGCAGCCACGAGACGAGGTGGGGGGGGGTGGGGAGAGAGGGGCAGGCAAGGAGGGCCAGGAAGAAGGTTAACCTCTTCGTCGTCGTCTCCTCCTCCTCCTCCTCCTCCTCCTCCTCCTCCTCCTCCTCCTCCCCTTCCTTCTCTTCCTCCTCCTCCTTCTCCTCCTGCTCCTCCTTCTCCTCCTCCCTCCTTCTCCCTCACAGCCAAGTTCTGGTGCACAGTACACACGTCGCATCCAAGCCTCATGCCTCTTTCCTGGTTTCTGATTCGTCAGCACTGTTGAGCACCTCCCCTCGTCTCTTTCACTCATCGACATCGTCGCATTACCGACGACGACGATCCCTGCCCGTGGCGCGTCCGCTGGACGCGACGGCGGCCTTGCCCGCCGCGCCACCAATGACCGCCACCCAGGAGGCTGGGGCGGCAGCGGAGAAAGGGAGAGGCGGGAAGGAGTCTCGGTCATACAATCCGACTTCACCACAAAAAAGCTCACAACTGGTGCGCCCCTGGCCGGGGTGGTTGGTTGGGGTCGCGGTGTTTCTGTCTGTCCGCCGTTGGGCAGGGCGGCATGCGAGCATTGCCAACACTGTGATTTAAGAACCTTGCTCCACCCGTGGCCCACATTGAAGGGTCCCCAGGCGGAGCTGTGGTTCTCGACGTTCCCTCCTGCCGATCCGATCCGATCCGATCCGATCCTCCGTCTCGCGGTAGCGCGTTGCCGCGCGGGCGCGCGGTAGCGCGGAGAGGGAGGGGGGGAGTAGGGAGAAGGAAAGCGAGGAGGGATAACGGGGGAGGGAGGGAGGGCATGTACCAGGATGGAGAGATGTCGAGGTATGAAGGAGGGGGGAGGATGATCAGGATGGCTGGATGAGACGTGAGGTAGAATGAGGGCGAGAAAAGGAGGAGGGGGATGTATTTCGATGGATCGAGGAGGTGGAATGAACACGGATGAAAGAGGAAGAGGGAAGAACGGGCAAAGGAGGAGAACAGGGAGGGGGAGGAAGACCGAAGACAGATTTCTGGGGGGAAACTATGCTCATCAGCGTCCTCCGCCTCCCAGGCGGTCCACGGGTCCACGAGTGGCCCTCAGAAGCTGCCTTCCGCAGTTTGGGGACGTCTCGGCTGCACGTAAAAGTGTGACCCTAAGGAAAAGTGACCTTCGGTGCTTGATTTTCGGGGGCCGCGGGAAGGCCGAACAGGAGTGCGCAAGCCGCTGCTATGGCACCGCATCCAGCCATCTGCGGACACAACTGTGCTCGCACCAATGGTCACTCCCGCGAAAGGTCACTCTGACGTCTGGCCGAGAATCGTCGTGAGCGGAATGTCGCGGATCGGCTTGCACCGGCTACTCCGGATCTCATAACAATGGGGGGGGGTCTGCTTTTTGGAGGGGTCTAACGGGCTTCGTCAAACACAATTGTGGGGGGGTCTCGATTTTGGACCCTTTGTTGCCTGTCTGGGGGGGCTCTACTTGGAGGGGGTCCCAGACCGGCCGTCAAACACTTTTTTGACCCCCACCCCCTAATTATGAGATTTGGAGTACCGATCAACCAACCCAATCCTTGCCAGTCTGGTCAGCAAAGAATGGCCCGTAACTTCTGAGAATCTGCTTCCACCATGTCGATCGCTCAGTCGAGCCTGGTGCGGGACCTCTCCAAGCACCCGGTTGCACAGCTCGCCGGGCCTGGTCGGGCGCGGCGGCGGCCTCGATCCAAGACCCCAGCGGCTTGGGCGGAGACCAACGCGCACATTGCTTCACACGCGTGCCGCGCACGACACGAGCATCGAGCTCGAGATGCGCCGTCCTGGCGGAGGCGCCCCTCACCAGGAATGATACTGCTCACTCCCCAGGTTCACCCTGCGTGTGCTCTCCCCGACTCTTCCCTTGGAGGCCTCCTAGATAAGGGGCCGAGTAGATGGGGTCAGAAGATCGCCCCGCATCGCTGATGCATCGCCAATGCATCATCGATGCATCGGCGATGCGTCGGCGCCGTCCGCGATGCATCGCCGACTCACCGCCGACGTCGCAACGGGCTCCACATCGAGCCGCCTCGCCGATGCACCGGCGATGCGGGGTGATCCTCCGACCCCATCTGCTCGGACCCGATCCAGGAAGCCTCGACCGACTCATCCCTGCGCCCACCATCCGCAAGTCCGCCCCGGTGTGATGATGGGCCTGTTGTCCACCACCGCCACCACCACCACCACCATAAGTTGGAGGGGGAGGGGGTCCTCCTCCTCCTCCTCCTCCTCCTCGTCCTCCTCCTCCTCCTCATCCTCCTCCTCCTCCTCCTTCCCCCCTTCAACTTATGTTGGTGGTGGTGGAAAACAAGCCCATCACACCACGTTTCCTGCCGAGCTCGCCGTGGAAGTGAGCGGGGCCACCCGAACGCGGCCTGGGGCGGGCGCTCCGGCCGCGAGCGGGGCGCAGTGCGGCTGCACGGGGGCCGTGCAGGGCGCGAGGAACGCACGTGGCGTGCACGAGCACCTCTCTCGCTCCTGTCCGCGTCTGCGCAGGTGGTGGGTGACTACTACTTCTTTTTCTTCTTCCTCGTTTTGATTATGATTGCTATTATGATTGTGTTTCTTCTGAGTGGTCTTCTCTTTCCAGCCTTCCTTTGCTTGGGCCCTCGCCTCGAACAGAGGATGTGTGCTACCTTTCCTCTCTGCCTTGCCTGCCCTCTTCTCGATCCCTCTCCTCTTGTCTCCGCTTGCTCTCGTCGACCCTGCCTTCTCGGGAGCGGCCAAGAGGGGGGTGTCCAAGAGGGGGGGGGTGCAAATCATGACCAGCGGCATGTGCGCGGCCCAGCGGGGAGGCCAGGGACGTAATGAAACAAGAAGGGGCGCCATGAAATCTGGGGAAATATCATGGCCCGCGCCATGATATCCACCCCCCCTAGTCATCACCCCCCTCTTTTCCGCCCCCGACCTTCTCCCCAGCCTCGCCGAGCTCCAGCCAGTGCAGGACGTTCGGCAATCCGACCCGCGCCAGGTGGTGTGATGGGCCTGTTTTCCACCACCACCACCATAAGTTGAAGGGGGGAAAAAGAAGGAGGAGGAGGAGAAGGAGGAGGACGAGGAGGAGGAGGAGGACCCCCTTCTCCCCAGCCCTCGCCGAGCTCCAGCCAGGGCTTTCGGCAGTCCGACCCGCGCCAAACCTGTCCCTCCACCACGGAAGACTGGGGATCCCCGGTGGGAGCTCCCGAGAACGAGGGCCCCGCAGGACGGGAGCGTCCGACAGACCCAGTCTGAAGTCCGGCGTGTCCCCCTACAGGGGGACTTGCGACGGATTTTTTTTTAATGCCCAAACAAATGGCCAACAAAATACTCAAATTATCCCAGTGCGACCCTACCTAGGAGTTGGAGCCCCTAGGAAAGCAGCATTAGTAGTAACAGTAAAGCTAAGCTAAAGCTAAGCTAACGCTAAGCTAAAGCTAAGCTGAAGCTGAGCTAAAGCTAAGCTAAAGCTAAGCTACGGCTAAGCTAACACTAAGCTAATGCTAAGCTAAAGCTAAGCTGGCGCTAAGCAAAAGCTAAGCTAACGCTAAGCTAAAGCTAAGCTAAAACTAAAGCTAACGATAAGCTAAAGCTAAGCTAACGCTAAAGCTGAAGCTAAAGCTAACGCTAAGCTAAAGCTAAGCTAACTAAGATGAAGCTAAGCGAAAGCTAAGCTAAAGCTGAGCTAAGGCTAAGCTCAAGCTACGCTAAAGCTAAGCTAAAGCTAAGCTGAAGCTAAGCTAAAGCTAAGCTAAAGCTACGCTAAATCTAAGCTAAAGCTAAGCTAACGCTAAGCTACAGCTAAGCTAAAGCTAAGCTAAAGCTAAGCTAAAGCTGAAGCTAAAGCTAAGCTACATCTAAGCTAACGCTAAGCTAACACTAAGCTAAAGCTAAGCTAACACTAAGCTGAAGCTATGGTAAAGCTAAGCTAAACCTAAGCTAAAGCTAAGCTAAATATAAGCTAAAACTAAGCTAACACTAAGCTGAAGCTAAGCTAAAGCTAAGCTAACGCTAAGCTAAATCTAAGCTAAAACTAAGCTAACGCTACGCTAAGGCTAAGCTAAATCTAAGATGAAGCTAAGCTAAAGCTAAGCTGAAGCTAAGCTAAAGCTAAGTTAAAGCTAAGCTAACGCTAAGCTAACACTAAGCTGAAGCTAAGCTAAAGCTAAGCTAAAGCTAAGCTAAAGCTAAGCTAAAGGTAAGCTAAAGGTAAGCTAAAGCTAAGCTAACACTAAGCTAAAGCTAAGCTAAAGCTAAGCTAAAGCTAAAGCTAAAGCTAAGCTAAAGCTAAAGCTAAGGCTAAAGCTCCCAGGGGACTGGGGGAACCGCGGGGCGGGGACTGGGGGAACCGCCCGGGGCGGTTAGAATTGCCCGGCCCTTTAAGCAAAGAGAGTAAGAACCCTTCTAGGCAGAGCCTAGGTATGGAAACATACTCCCCCGACCATTTGTTTACTATTCTTGGATATCCCCCCTGCTATCTTTACTAATTTTGGATGTTTATTATGTTTACGCAAAATTGCTCCAAAATGCGCAAATAATATTAAACTGAGCAAAACATGCTATACAAGATAGTCCCCCGACTACGTTTGTTTCATATGTTTTTGATCATCTTGTTTTTTTGGATACTTGTAAGAAAAAATACTCAAAACATAGTCCCCCGACTATTTTTATACTATTCTTGGACATCCCCCCCTGTAGAGAGACAGGCTCGTTCTCAACCTGGTCGGTGGCGCGCCCGGAAGCTCTCTGCGGCCGTGGGCCGCCGCGCGCTCTCCGGCACGCGCTGCCCCGGAGCCGGCGTGCGCGGAGCCCGCGGCTGGCCGCGCCGCGGCTCCCGAGAGGGGGGCCCTGCCCGGCTGCCGCAGGGCAGGAGGCCGGCTGCCGTCCACCGGCGGCGCCGGGCCAGGCGGGGGCCCGAAGCGGGCACGCAGGTGGGGAAGAGGAGGGAGGAGGAGGCGGAGGAGGAGGAGGCGGAGGAGGAGGAGGAGGAGGAGGAGGAGGAGGAGGAGGAGGAGGAGGAGGTGGGGCGTGGCCTGGAGGCGCAGCGAGTGCCATTCACCTACCTCTGAGCCCACATTTCTGGCTGTGGGCTCGGAGGAGAGGAGGAGGAGGAGGAGGAGGAGGTGGAGGGGGAGGAGGATAAGGAGAAGGAAGATAAGCAAGGGCGCTGTGCGACTATCCCCTGCGGCCCAGGCGGGCCACACACGCAAACAGAAACCACACCGGCGAGGCAGGAGAGGGGAAGGAGGACGGGGCGAGGAACGGCGGTGATGGAGGGACGGGGCGAAACAACTCGTCGCCCGTGACTGGGGAAGCCAAAAAGTACGAACACCGCTGCTCTGACCTCTCCCGGGGTGCGTTCTGACCAGGATTTCGAAGCGAATCCAGCGGTGGCAACGAGGGCTTCCCACGAGGCTCAAAAATGGGTAATCTGCCGAAGGGCAGAGACGTGGGTACCTTTTCCTCCTCTGAGGTTCGGGCGTTCGTTCGCCCCAGTTGCAAGGAGTAGAGCCCGTGAGGAGCGGGAGCCCCCCACAACCAAAATGTCCGAGACGGGTTATCGCGGAGTCGGTGCGCGGACTGGCTATCGCGGAAAGATGGGCGCACACCGCTGGAGTGAGGGAGGAGTGAGGGAGGAGGAGGAGGAGGAGGAGGAGGAGGAGGAGGAGGAGGAGGGGGAGGGGGAGGGAGAGCGAAAGATCGAGAAGGAAAGAGAGAGAGAGAGAGAAAGAGAGAGAGAGATATTGATGGGGATACACACAGACGCAGCACATAACAGCAAGGCACCAAGAGTCCGAGGAGACCTGCATGCCCGAGATGACCTCATCGCGCGATGCGCCACCACACAGGGGAGCTGAGCACACTGGAGGTTGAGGGCGACGAGGAGGAAACAGGGCGGACAAGCAGGATGAGAGGTATGAGGAGGAGGAGGAGGAGGAGGAGGAGGAGGAGGAGGAGACACCGCAGCCACAGGAGCACGAGCAGGCGAACAGGGAGGAGCAGGGCGGACGAGCAGGAACGAGCAGGCGAACGAGCAGGCGAACAGGCGAACAGGGAAAAGAACTATGCACATGCACCGATTCTGGCCAGGCCCATCCTGAGCCCAGGATCGGTGCATACGCCCTCCTAACTTGGCCAGGAAGGCATATGCACCGATCCTGGGTCAAAAATGGGCCTTGCCAGGATCGGTGCATGTGCACAGTTCTCTTCGCCCGAAATGTCGGGGCGTTGACCTAAGGAACCCTAAAGAAGGAGCGAGGCCCCTTTTACCATAAGTTGAACTTCGATTTCCCATCGGAAACATAAGGAAAACCCGAGGCAAGCTGTGGAACAATTGAGGAGCACGGAGCCCCTCCCCAACGAAAAGGGTTCCTTCTTCAGGGACCCGACTGTAGGAAGACAACGCCGATCCTCAGGGCCCCGTCAGCCCGGACACGGCAGACCAGGAAAAACACGGCATCCTTCGAAACGACTTGTTCCAGAGTGCGGCACACGAGAACAAAAAGCTGCACTGCGACACTTCTGGAAGAGAGCCGGACACAGGCCCTCAAAAAGCATGCAGAGAACGCCCTGTAGACCGGGACAGAGGACCTGAAGCCTGCAGAGCAGCAGCAAGAAACTGCACTGGACGACTAGACCCGACTTTTTGCAGGAGAGGGTGCTGCTTCCCCGGCGTGCCTCTGTCCTGGTTTGTCTGTGTCCTGGTCTCCAGGGGCCCGGGATCCTGCCCAGTGGCCAGCGCCGGTGCGGGAGCTCCTTTCGACCAGGGACGCTCTGACGGAGGACGCACTAGCGAGCACCCACTCGAGATCAATACTGCGCGGTGAAAGCAAGATCGTGAGAAGATGAACGCGGCATCCGGGGAGAGAGACAGGATAGCCGTACTCGTCTGGAGTATCTGCTGATGAAGGAACAAGCATATTCGTACACACACACACACACACTGTGTATATATATATATATTACGTATGTAGGTGTACATCCATGAATAAGTGTATATATATACATACATATAGGTGCACATGTATATCGAGAGAGAGAGCAGGAGAGAGAGAGAGAGAGAGAGAACACTATGTAATATAACGAGAGCGAGAGAGAAAGGAGACAGAACGGAAGAGAGAGGGGGAGGTATGGAACCACGCAGGCAGACGCAACACACATGTTTAGCCACACGCGCACGCAGACTGAGCATGTGCAGAGGGACGGGAAGAGAGAGAGAGAGAGAGGGCGAGAGAAAGAGGGAGATGTGAAGAGATAACGAGACAGATAACGAGACAGATAAAGGGGGGATCTATACATACATACATACATACATACATATATATATATATATATGTATATAGACAATTCAGACGAATATTGTTTTTATATATATATATATATATATATATACATTCCATGTCTGTAAACGTACATTCACATACGGAAAACGTACACGTCCCATAGGCTAATGAAACAACAGCGTTCGCCACGTATGGAAATAAACAGAGACAGAGAGGGCGAGAGGGAGGAAAGGGATGCAGCGACAAAGAGAGAAAGAGAGAGAGAGAGAGAGAAACAGAAAAAAGAGAGAGAGAGGGAGAGACAAGAGAGAGAGAGAGAGAGACAGAGGGAACGACGTCGACAGAGGGAGAGAGAGAGGGAGAGAGAGAGAGAGAGGAAGAGAGAGAGAGAGAGAGAGACACACACACACACGGAGCGTGAGAGAGAGAGAAAGAACAACAACGATCAAGGGAGAGAGAGAGAGAGAGAGAGAGGTTGCCCGACGGTGCTCATGACGTGTATGTGTGTATACACATATATCAAGAGGGCGAAATCGTCTAAGAGAGAGAGAGGGAGAGAGAAAGAACGAGAGAGAAAGAGAGGTGCAGGGGGACGAGCCAGGGAGCCAGCACGACGAGAATATCCAGCCTCACCCTGCACGAGCCAGCCGAAGTTGTAGTCAAGCTTGCAGTGTGTGAATTTGAGGGAGTCCTGCTGCTCCTGTCAGATGCTGCCAGCAAGAGGCGATTGATCACCAGGGGGCGATGAAGGAGGAATCTGATCGAGGGCGTCTGGGTGGGGGGGGGGGGGGGGGGGGGGGGGGGCGCAAATCATGACTGGCGGCATGTGCGCGGCCCAGGGGGGGCCGGGGACGTATTGAAATGAGAAGAGGCGCCATCAAACCTGGGGAGATATCATGGCCCCTGCCATGATCTCCACCCCCCCTTAGTCATCACCTCTTTCTTTGCCGCCCCCGAGATGAGGAAGGGCAAGCGGAGGAGGAACTGAAGCTGCAGAGGGGCGGCGACGAGGGGTAGTCGAAGATGAGGGTGAGGACGTGGCAGAGGAGGACGACGAAGACGATGATGAAGATGATGACACGCACATTGATGTCAATGAGCTGGGGAAGAAGGGGTCGGGGAGAGGGAGATGCATGGAAGACGAAATACAGAAGACATAGCGAATGCCGACGAAGCGCGAACGACTACCAAGTCACTACCAATATCCGGGAGAGGTTGGCAGGAAACGAATGTTTGAGCTGTACTGCTGATGACGCGGCTGCAGAGGTCTCTTTCTCCTCCACCAGCTCCTCATCGCCTTGGGGTCGTACTGTCGCTGCCCCTCATGTCCGTTCCCCTGCGCCTCCGTCTGGCTCTGCCGCAGGCCCTGGGTATGCGTGCTGCTGGTCCTTCTTATGCTGCTGATGCTTCTTGAACTCGTCCACCTTCTCTTCTGATGCTGCTGCTGCTGCTGATGCTCCTGCTCCTCCTCATTATTCTGCTGCTCCTCCGCCATGATCCGCTTTCTCGACCTCGAGCCCGGGTGGGAAGTCAGAAGGAGTGGGCCAGCTCAGAAGGCTCCGAAGTCCCCCGGCCCTCTGAGAAGTTCCCTAAGCCTTCCCCGAAGACGCAGAAGACCACTCGGAAGGCGCGAGGGCTTCCGAGAACTCCCGCCGCCTTCTGGGAAGGCCTTCTCAGTCTCACATCCCCCCCTTGCTCGCCGCCGACTTTCAATCTTCCCCCCCATCCGGGCCCTGTCCTTCGACTGCGGCCTTGCGTTGGGTGTGGGCGACTCCGCGCCAGGGTCCGGGCTGCAGGAGGCCCCCTGCTCCGTACACCCTGCGAAATGCTTAAGAAATCATGGGTTAAGAAACTCATAGTCTCAGAACTTGAATAAAAACCCAACAGTTCTATTGAAAATCTTGGGATTTACATTGAAACATTAAGAATAATCGAGACTCTGGTCGAAAACTTAGGTTTTCTTAAGCATCGCCTAAGGTGTAGGGGTCGTTCTCGAACGGGGCGCGCAAAGACGTACTACTGTGTGTCCTCCTCGGAGGCGCGCGTCCGACCCGGCCATGTAGTATATCCACCCTGTAACATGTCGTTTCCCGAGCGGTGTGGCCCGAAACCGCCCCCCCACGGAGCATGTACCATAAGATTTCTCGGCGCGCCCGTCGCCCCTGAGGGGGCGACGCACACATAGCATTAGTATGCTGAGGTGACGCCGATGAAGAGCCGTTCAGGGCATCGGTGCATGATCCCCAGGGAGGAGAAATTCCCCTCCCCCTACATCCCTGCAGGGATGTATCTTCATTTCGGGAAGTGCTCCATGGAAAGACAATACTATGATAATCCTCAATTGCATCAAAACGCCAATCCTTGGGACTTCGACGCCGCACTTCAACTTGAGTGTTGCGTCCTGAGGCTCCTAGCTCGTTCCAGATCAATGATCCTGCACCTTGAACCCTGCAATTCCTTTCAACGGTTGCAAGCTTGTAGAGAGAATGTCCAAGGTGCTTCGACGAAAACCACATTTCAAAAACGAGCTGGCCTCCATTCATGAGACTGCTCTATGCTTGTAAAGCGAGAAACACATGTTGAAAGTTACCTGTTGGAAGATCTGAACACACATGTGCGCGGCGCGAAGGGGAGAGTCGCACATTGAAATCAACTCCCTTCCATGCCTGGAACTGTTGCAGATTCCAAGCTTCAGGGTCATAAGAATCTAGGAAGTCTCGGGCGAAACAACCGGCCCGACCTACGGACACGTCTGGGGATGCGACACGGAGGAGTTAGTTAGCAGGAAAAGGGAAGGAGGATGAGGGTGGAGGCTTGACCCAACAAGAAAACCGAGAGGAGGGAGGACGATGCCAGCCACGGGATGACACACGGGGGTCTGCCCCCCTCGCTGCCAGCCGCAAAGTCTCCTCTGACCTCTGGGCTACCGGCCTCGAGCTAGGGTGGTCAATGGGGAGGAGGAGCGCAAGCAGCACGATGCGCTGCACGAAGCACGAGGAGGAGATTCTTTAAAGGACCAGGGAAGGAGGAGGAGGAGAAGGAGGAGGAGGAGGGGCAAGGGGGTCATTGCGGGAGGAGGAGGAGGAGGAAAACCATTGGAGGACCAGGGAAAAGGAGAACGGTGCGCAGCAGGAAGGAGGAGGAGGAGGAGGAGGAGGAGAAAGAGGAGAAAGAGGAGGAGGAGGAGGAGGAGAAAGAGGAGAAAGAAAGAGGAGGAGGAGGAGGAGGAGGAAGAGGAGGAGGAGGAGGAGGAGGGGGGGGGAGGGGGAGGGAGGAGGAGGAGGAGGAGGGAGGAGGAGGAGGAGGAAGGGCCAAGGGGAGGGGAGGCAGGACGAGAGGACGGACGAGGGCGGGACGACCGTGACCGCGACCGAGGGGGGGACGGCGGCCTTCGGCAGCCCGTAGAACGAGGGGAGCGCGCTGGGGCAGTGCTCGAGCACGTAGCTCAGGGCGATGTCGTGGTCCTGCACGGCGCGCGAGGGGCGGCCGGCGTGATCGTGGCCGTTGTCGTGCTCGTGCTCGCCGCCGCCGTCTTCGACGTTAACTATGGTGGTCGCCGTCTTGCTCTCCTTGTCATGATCTCCTCTGCTTCGTCGTCGTCGTCCTCCTCCTCCTCCTGCGACACCTCCTTCTCGATCTCTTCCTCTCCTCCTTCTGCTTCTGCTCTGGCCTCTGATCCCTCCCTGCCTCTGAAACTCCCTCTCCTCCTCCTCCTCCTCCTTCTCCTCCGCCTTCCCCCCTCCTTTTTTATGTGTCCCCCCCATTATCCCCATCTTTTTCAATTGGCTCCTCCTCCTCATTCTCCTCCTCGTCACCAACCTCCTCATCATCTTTGGCATTCTGCTCACGCCTGCCTCCTTCCCTTTTCCTCGCCTTGCCCCCTCCTCTCTATCAACTCGTTCCGCCTCCTCTTCTTGCTCCTCGTCATAACATCCGCTCTTGCTCCTTCTCCTTCTCTCTCCCCCTCCTCCTCCTCCTCTTCCTAATTCCCCTCCTCCTCCCTCTCGCACTTCTCTATTCTGTCCCTCCACCTGCTCCCGGGACGCCGAAGGGCCTGAAGACTTGCGGGGAGACGCCATGTTTTGCTGAGGGCGAGGGGGGGAGGGAGGGGGCATTCTTCTTCTTCTCCTCCTCCTCCTCCTCCTCTTCCTCCTCCTCCTCGTGTTCATCATCCGCCTCGTCTTCCTCTCCCTCTTCCTCCTTCTCCTCCTCCTCCTCCTCCGCCTCCTCATCCTCCTCTACCTCCTTGCGTTCCTCGCCCTCCTCCTGCTCTTCTTGTTCCTCCTCCTCCTCCTCCTCCTCCTCCTCCTCCTCCTCCTCCTCCTCCCGCCTAGTTTTCACTCCTCACTCTGTCAGCATCGTTTTTTTCTCCTCCCCCCTCCAACTCCAACAGCTCCTCCAGCTCCTCCTTCCTCATTCTCCTCCTCCCTCCTCCCTCTTCCTTATCGAGCCGCCATGCCGGCTCGAGGGGCCCCTGGGTGCGGTTACAAGGTAACCGCGCGCCCCTCCTCGGGAAGGCTGCCAGACGCGCCCCTGGCTCAGCCGCCGCCGCCGCCATAGTGCTGCCGCGCCGCGAACGCCCAGGTGGCCGTGACCACGCAGGACGACAGGGCGAGCCGTCCTGGCACAGACGGCTACGAGCACAGCGTGGACGGGCAAGGGTGCTCGTCCGCCTGGCCGCAGCCCGACGACTACTTTCGCAGCACCACAGTGCAATGCGGCCGCAGGGCACCCCTCCGCCTTGGGCAGCCGCCAGTGCTCATGCCCCAGGAGGCAAAGGAGCGGCCAACAGCAGCAAGGGAGAGCCCCCTACGCAGTCAGCACAGCATGGAGCCGGACGTGCAGATGGTTCCTGGTGTTGCTCAGCTTGCGGCACATACAACTGGCCAAGTCAGAAGATATGTTCATGGTGCTTCCCGCCCCAGCAGAGCGCCCGCAGGTCCAGAGACAAGCCCAGATCCAAGACCCCCAGCAGGAAGAGGGATCAGAAGGCAACTTCCGATGCCCCAGCACTTGCCGCCACGGGGAATGCTACTGCCTCTTCGGTGAGCATCCCCCCCGCATCAGCGGAGGCGGCCAGGGCGCACCCGAGCTGGGTGGATCCACCTACCGACGTGAAGGATTTGGCCAACCATCGGACCACCCTGAAGAGTTCGTTGAAGGCACTCGAGCAGCAATTGACATGTCAAAGATCACTCAACATGAACGGGCAGCGCGTGCAGATGCTGGAGTTAGAGTACGCCACCATCCTGTACATGTACATCGCAGCGCAGCCCCCGCGGGAACGCACCAACCACCAAGTCATGCACCTCGAGCGAGCTCGCGCTCGCTTGCAGACAGCAGCAGAGACCGAGTCCGAGGCCAAGGCGCAGCTCGCCAAGGCCACTTCAGCACGCATCGCGCTGGAAAAGGACGTGGGGCAGGCAGAGGTGTTGCTAGAGACGTTCAAGACACAGCAGGCCGAAGCCGAACAAGCCGAAGCGCAAGCTGCCGCCCAGAAGAGGACGGTCACCTTCGGCGGAGACGGAGACGCAGAAATGACACAATCGCCATTTTCACCAGCTGCAAGCCCTCCATCGACTGCAGCACAGCCACCAGGGCAATTCAGTCCAGGGGCCATGGCGACGTCACCGTTTGCGCCATCACCATATACGCAGATGATGGCAATGCCAGCTCATGGCCCCTCAGTCATACATCAACTTCAGCAAGGACATGCTACGCTCACAGGCCAGTTGGCCACATTGACCACGCAGTTCGCAGCGCTGCAATCATCTCTGAGCGCAGTGACCGCCGGCTTGCAGCATCAGACTCAAGCCGACGCAGCATGCACCGGCAGCAACGTGGACAAGGGCGCTACAGCGGCGAGAGACGCCACCCGAGGCGCAACCGCCAGTGGCACGGGGCAGGCCCCCGCGAATGCCCCCCCAGCCCAGCAGCCCCATGCAGGAACGCCACGGCAACACGCTGCTGCCGCCGCCGCTGGAGGCCCACTGGCGGGCCTCGGCCGGGCTCCACCGCAGCACATGCCTGCTGGGCAGAGGGCCGCAGGGCGAGCCTTTGCGAAGCCGCCGCCGCCAGGCCAGCTCCCCCTTCAGTGGGGCCCCGCCCGAGGCGTCCAGACCGCCGACGGAGCGGAGGTCCCAGCTGGCGAGCACGACGAGGACGACCTGCCCAATATCTCGGCAGAGGAACGAGCTGCTGCAGTAGCCCTGGGAGTGTTAGCACCGCCAGATCCACCCGCCGCGCCTCGCAAGAGGCCCGAGGAGGACACGACGCCCGAGGACGCACCAGCCCACAAGTTGCAGACGTTGCCGTACGAGGAAGAACCGCCTACACCACCATCGGGAACGACCGCCCCAGGCACAGGCCCCTTCCTATCGCAAGCAGAAGCCGTTTTTCGTGCAGCGGAGGAGAGTTGAGGAACGACGAGCTGCCTGAGCAGCCCGCCAGCTTCGGCATGCAGGACCTCTCTCCTCTGGAGTACCAGATATCGGATCAGGGGTGCCCTACACCCCCTGACGTCCCCTGGGATGAACACGCCTTCCTCAGAGGATGCGATCGGTCCCCTCTCCCACACACCACGGCACTTGCTGGCATGCTCCAGCTGCCTTGGGAGGCCCAGCTCGATCGGGACATCCTGGGCCTATCGCAATATCTACGCTCATCCACTGTTTCGGCCCTTTCAGGTCTCTCTACCCTGCAGGACTGATCCGAATGGGCTTCACTTGAGATTTATACAGACGGATCTGGCGGCGGCAGCATGTATCCACCAGGTGCCAGCGTCCCCGAAGGAGCTCCTCGCACGGGTCCCCCCAGTTGGGCGCTCGTGGTTCCGGTTACCGACTCCACGGGGGACCAGGCTCTATTGGGTTACGCTGCGCAGAGCTTTGATCCTGGAGGTATTTCGAACTACCTGGTTTCGTTCCTGGCTGAGATTCTCGCCGCTCGATGGGCTCTCGCTTGGGTCCTTCAATATGGGCATGTTCCCCTGGCCATATCAGTCTTTGGGGGCAATCTGGGAGCCTTGGACGTTATGCGAGCGGGAGCCATCTATGGAGCTCTGGAGGCCCATCGCCGCGTGCTCAACGGCTTGCCTCTCCTAGTCCAGGCTCGTTTCCATCGGTTTTCGGTGTCGCATATTGCAGGACACTCAGCGCAGCCATGGAATGAGCTCGCCGATACCCTGTGCAGAGATGTTTCACTCCAGTATCTAGCGCCCACGGCCCTCCCAGATCAATGGCAGGAGGCTTGCCGGATGGACATGTGCAGTTTAGCATGGGCTTGGCTGGGCGCACAACCCATCTCCGTAAGAGCGCAATACCCACCAGCAGCAGGATATCACTTACACGACAGTTATCCTGCGTTTTTTTTTTTGTTTTTCATCAGCTTGCAGATCTTCAGCCGCAGCCCAGGGGACCTGGCGCGGATGAGAGGCCAGGCGATGATGCTTGTATGGGCCCCACTACCAGGTCCACGCGCATGATTACGGCCAACGTTCTCACTTTGGACCCCAAGGCCGCACGACAGAAACGAGTTTCAGGACTTTACCTCCCTGGGCGTATGGCGTATCTGGCTTCTGTCTTCAAGCGGTCCCAGGTTTCCTTGGCGGGCACTAATGAAACGCGCTACCCCAGGAACGGGTGCACCAACACGGGGGAATGCCTCGTCTTACACGCCGGAGCTGATCCGCATCGCCGCTTTGGTTGTTCTCTCTGGGTCAACCTGAGGCTGACATACGCAGACGGCTGCCGCTTAACTGCCAAGCAATGCCGAGTACTGCACGCCAGCCCGAGGTTATTAGTGGTTGCTATTCGAGCTGACGCTCTCCGCTGCAACGTTGTAGTGGGCCATGGGCCACGCAGCGTTACCCAGGCGACGAAGCTGCAGCAATGGTGGTCTGAGACGGGACAGCTCTTGGACAAGCTCCTGGATCCTAGCATACCTGAGGTTCACTTTTGGGACTCCAACGGTACCGTGGGCTCTGTCGCGTCGTCTAGTGTAGGCAGCGTCCACGAGGCCCCCGAGAACAAGACTGGATCGCTCTTTCACGAGATGCTACTCGAAAGGTCGCTCTGGGCCCCCTCCACCTCCCTCCCCTCCTCAGGCCCCCGTTGCGCCACTTGGTATTCACCGCAGCGCCAGGAGGGGAAGAAAGGACGGCGCATCGATTACGTGGTCTCTGTTCACACTCGGTTGCCGTTCAGGACGCTCGGGTGGCGCACGATATAGAGCTGGCCATCACCATCACCGATCATAAGGCAGTCTCGATCATGGCTAAGATACCCATGCAGCAGCAGAGTCCAGCGCAGTATGCTTACCCACGCATCAAGTGCGACGAATCTCTGTTTTTGCGACACGAAGGCGCGGCAACGCTTTCAATATTTGCTTTTGCACGCGCCGCAGCCGGAGTTTTAAGTTCATACTGCTGATCATTGCCAGCAACTTACTACCTACTTGCAGGATGCTATCGCCACCGCCTTTCCCCCAAGAAGAAGGATAAAGGACGTGAGCCTAGGCAGGCTCGGGTGTCTATCCAGGCTCTTGAGCACATGGACACCAGAGCGGGGATCCTCAGGCACTTTCGCGACACCTACAAGTCCTGGAAGAGAGCCGCCCTGGCCACCGTATTTCGAGCCTGGGCTGCACCACTTGGGGGTCCTTGGTTTTCTTATAGACAGCTGTCCTGGCGCTTCGCGCAACACCCGCTAGATTCTGGAGCTCGGAGATGGCATCAGTACATTGGGGAGGCTATCAAAAGCGCTGCTCAGGGTCTATCTGGGATTCAGAAGCTCCTGGTCGAGTTGGAGGCTTACCCGGGGGCTCACAAAGTTTCCAGGCCACGGCCTGACAGACTCCAGAGTTTCGAACTCACGGGGCTTAGCGAAACCATCGCACAGGGTAACTGCACGATCACCATCAATGCGCTTGCTGCTGGTGCCAAGGTCGTCCGGGCCATGCGTCACACCAGCCTCTTTTTGTCGACCAAAGTGGTCAACCTGCAGCTCAGAGCCGACTCGCGCATGCACGCACAAGAGATTGCCAAAGATGTATCCAGCGAATGGTCGACGAGGCGGGGCCACCTCCAGGCTTTTCGCAGGCTCAGGTCCATCGGGGCAGGCTCCAAGAAGAAGGTTCGGCATCGAGTTTTACCCATTCTCAGCGGTTTCGACGAACATCCACTCGACTCGGAACGAGCTGTAGCCGATATGTGGACACAACACTTCGCCCTCATCGAAGCTGGTCCAGTCATCCCGTTCTCGGACCTGGCCTGGCGCAGCTCAGGGATCCAGGAGTTGCCCCAGGAGCTTCTCGATCGCATCGCGTTCGCCCGGAGGATCTCTACACCATGGCGCAGGTGTTGCATGCTTTGCGTTCAGCTAAGCCGCCGGCCGCAGGGCCAGACGGTATCACGGGCAACATGGTCCGCAAGCTCGCTGGCGAGCTTGCTCCGCTGCTGCTGCCATTGTTCCTAAAGGCCCAGGTCTGCATCTCGGAGCCTATCCAGTGGAAAGGTGGTGTTTACTGGCCCCTGCACAAAAAAAGGCAGTCCAGCTTCGCGTCTCAAATACCGATCCATCCTTGGGTCTTCTCAGCTCGGGAAACGTTTTCGAAGTCTGCTGCGACGAGATGTGGCGCCCCTTTTGCAGCCGCTGGCGGGCCCCCGTCAGTGTGGAGGAGTGGCTCATGGAGGCGCGGACTTTGCAGCACTGGAAGTGCGCACCATGCAGGAGATCGGCCACCGGTCGGGGCAGTCCGCGCTGTTTATCCCTACTGATGCAGTGCAGGCATTTTATAGATCGGCCAGGGAGCTAGTCTTCGAGACAGGTGCTTCAGACGAGGTGCTGGCCCACATCCTCAAACTTGCTGGGCTTCCACCGGAGGCCATGGATGAACTCGAGGCGTGCATCAAGGCCCATGGGCCCATCATGGGGGCTCCGCAGTTCCCCAAGAGGCTTCGCGCGCAGGTGGCGGACTGCTATCAGTCCAACTGGTTTGTGGTCCCAGGGAGCTCCACCATGGCTTCTCCTCAAGAGGGAACGGGACCTGGCCAACAACTGGGGGGCCTGGTGTACAATTTCGTCATGGCCTTCGTGGCCAAAGAAGCCCAGGACGCGCTGGTTGATCTTGGGATTGAGTTACGCATTCCTGTCTCGGAGGCCCGCTCTTAGCACGTGCCTGGACCAGAACACGCAACATGTGCATACCGACCATTCTTTGGACATGGCTTTTTTTCGACGATGAGATGTTCATGCTCCTAGGAAGCCCGTCCTTCCTACTACGGCTTGCGCCGTTTGCCGCCAGCATCATCTTCGACGCGTTCGGGTCCAGGGGTATTCAGCTTCATACCGCCAAGGGGAAAGCTGCTGCCCTATTCCAGCTACGCGGTAAAGGATCAGACATCGCGAAACGCCGTCTCTGGTTGCAGTGGGGTGGTACCATTCGGTTCGTCACTAGGCTCTACGGCCACATCGACCTACATGCAGTCAGACAATGTACCCACCTCGGAACTGTGCTCGACGAAGGTTGTTCTTTAGGACCCGAGCTAGCGCATCGCCGTCAAGCTACAGTTTCTGAATGGAAGAAGCTTCGTAGCGTCGTAAGATATCCTCACCTCGAGAATCGTATCGGCATGATGTTGATTGATTCTCTTATGTGTTCGAGCTGGCTGTACCAGGCATGCACTTGGCCGGCTTTAACGCTGGCGCAGTCGGCCCAGCTGGCCGACGATATTGTTCGCATGTACAGAGCGGTCCTCCACTGCCCGAGGGTTGACAAGACCGCGCTGTCATCAGCGCAGATCCTTGCCAAAGTTGCCAAGCCAGATTTGAACTCCATGCTGCGGGTGCACAGGCTGAGACTTTTTGGACGGCTCCTGCATCATGGGCCAGCACATATTTTGGCTCTAGTGGGATATTGCGCTACCCTGGGCACTAACTCGTGGTTACACCAGGTCATCCGAGATCTAAAATGGGTCCGTCAGCACCACTACCGCCTGAAGGAGCTCCCCAAGGCCACCGAAGATCTCGCAGCTTGGGAATATTGCATCCTAGGTTCTGAGGCTCGCTGGAAGGTCTCCCTCAAGGTTGCCCTGCAGGCCCACATTTCGCATCATGCTAGAATTACTCTTGCCGCTGTCGCGGAGGCCGAAACTTTTCAGGTATTATACGATGCAGGTGTTCCGAAGGCCTTTACAGATCCCAGCCACCCCCTGATGGGTCCAAGACCAAGCCACCATGCCATCGTACACGTGTCTGTGGTGCCCGGAGAAGTTCGACACCATGAAGGGGTTCAAGCAGCGCACGGCCCGCGAGCATTGGACGTTCATATATAGAGTACGCACACATCTAGGACACACCAAGCAATGTCAGCACTGTCAGACTACGTTCGCAGCACGAAAGCCGTTAATTGAACATCTTGCTTTCTCGTCACCGAAGTACGCGCTTGCCATGCTCAGCACGCCCTCCGATTGTTCCTACGACCAGGTAGAGAAGCTCAACGAAGAAGCTGCCAACACTGCGGCACAGAAAAGAGCAGCTGGCCTTGGTCGATGGCGCCCAGAGGTCCCAGCTATCCAGGTGCGAGGACGTGCCCGAGCCCGTGCTGTCCAGATTCGGTTCGCACGTGATGTGGTCGCGCTACTGTCCGACTCTGAGGCCAGCGAAGTTCTGCTGCGTTCTGATTGGGTTTTTTTTTTCCGAGGAGGCGGCCACGCAATATTTAGCTTTGTCGGGGGTGGCGGCCCCTGCGGTCCAAAGCGACGGTCTTGACGACCGCTACTGGCCCTTTCGGCCCCAGGACTATGCCCAAACCGCGGCCGATCCCCTCCCCGTCAGAACTTGCAGAGCCCAGTTTTTTATGCTTAACCTGTTCTGTGGGAAACGCAGAAGCGGTGATGTGCAGTGGCATCTCTCCTCGTCGCATCCCCTCCCGGAGTGCGAAATCTTCTGCCTCTCGATCGATATTGCGATCGATAATGAGCGAGGCGATTTAACTCAGCACGGCTCTATCAGGTTTTGGATTGGTCACATTCGTGACCGACGGGTGCTCAACACAAGGGGGGGGCCCCCCTGTGAGACTTGGAGCGCTGCTCGCTGGCAAGAAGGGCCCCCCCCCTCTCCGCACCCTAGACGATTTCTGGGGAGTCCCAGGCTGCACGCCCAGGCAACAGGACCAACTCCGCATAGGAGGTCAGCTCCTCCAGGCCTTAGTTCTTATGCTGCGCGAACACATGCGTGCTGGGACTGGTGGGTGGATGGAACATCCTATCCCAGCCACCTGGGTGCCTGATGCCCCCTCCTCCTGGCGTTGGCCCCCGCTCATTGCCCTCGTTTCCTCCCCCGTTTCCAGCATGACTGACTTTGATCAGTGCGAACATCACCCGGCCACTACTGACATGTCTCAGATAGGTCGGGCCCCTACCCGAATCTTTGGAATTCGAATGCCCTCTGCTCCCTGAGGCTCTGACGAACACGCCTGGAGCGGGGCGATGTTCCCACGGCAAAGGGGCCCATCTCACTCCGCTAGGCAGGAAAGGTGATGGATCATGGCGAACTCAGGCCAAGAAGACGTATCCTAGTCACCTCTGCCACGCGATTGCGAAGTCAATTTTGGATAGCGCTCAGCAGATAGTGGCACCAGCCAATGAAGCAGACTTTGTCTTTGAATTCGAGGAGTCAGGCATTACAGATAGTCTCATGCGTTTCTACGTTCCATGGACCCCTGACTGTGATCAAGATTTCGCCCTGGCCCCCGACTTTGCTGGAGGCCACAAGCGTTCTCGTCGCACGGTCGATCCTGAATTCCACAGGTTTTATCCTGAGTCCGAGGGGGATGGAGTTTTCCTGACCCTCCCTCAAGAGGATCAAGATCCCAAGGACCAGAAAAGGCTCTTCGGTTCCCCTCAGAGCCAGTCGGTTTCGACGGCTCGGTGGGCCTTGGAGGTCTCCCCTCTTGTCCCTTCCCCTCCTCCCCCCCCCCCCCGCCCCTCCTTCTCACCGAAGAGCAGCGATCTTTGATCGCCCACAACCGTGCGCAGGCCAGGGTGCGCCGCTCTGTCCGAGCCCAGGCCACCGCCCGTGCCGCCCACGAGGCCAGAGCCCCGTGGACTGCCCAAGGAGGGCAGCTCCTCATCAAAGACCTGTTCATGCAGGACTAGGGTGGAGGAGCGCCTTTCTTCTCTTTTGTTCTCTCTGCTGTCTCTCGATGTTAGGTCGCTTTATTTATGAGAGTTTTCCTGAATAAGAATTGCTACAGTTACA
Organism: Prorocentrum cordatum; assembly: GCA_963575745.1. Lineage (NCBI taxonomy): Eukaryota > Dinophyceae > Prorocentrales > Prorocentraceae > Prorocentrum > Prorocentrum cordatum. The sequence continues at coordinate 181,302 of CAUYUJ010000281.1, forward strand.
GAAACGTCGGAGCACACTCATGGTCATGCCCCTCGTCGCACACACACTTCCTTATCGTTGTCAATCCTATTTCCCTCCTCCTCGTCCTCCCCGGCCGTCCTTTACCAGTTTCTCCCACCCGTCCAATTATGTCACCACCCTGCCCCCTCCTGGAATGCGCAGCATCGTAAAAACAAAAGTCGACAGGAGCCCTGGACCCCATCCTTCCGAGGTATCCCCAAAACAGCATCGATCCTTCAGGGCCCCCATTGGCCTGAGACAAAGCAGCGCAGCCCCGCTCTGGCAAAAAGGCGACGTCAGGACTTCACCTCAGGGCCCTCAGAGACGACGGCCTTCAGAGACTTCCTCGTCCTTCAGGGACATCCTCCTCATCCTCCTCCTCCTCCTCCTCCTCCTCCCCCTCCGTTTCCTCCTCCTCCTCCTCCTCCTCCTCCTCCTCCTCTCCTCCTCCTTCCCCCCCCTCCTCCCCCTCCTCTCTCCTCTTCCTCCTCCTCTTTCCCCTCCTCCTCCTCCTCCTCCTCCTCCTTCCTCCTCCTCCTCCTCCTCCCTCCTCCTCCTCCCCCTCCCCCTCCCCCTCCTCCTCCTCCTCCCGGCGACAGCGGCGACGGCGGAGCACGACGGCGACCTGCCACGGGGCGCGCCGATCCCCGATCTTCTCGCCGCTGCGGTAGCCGCGGAACCCTCGGAGGGCCTTGCTGACCACGGGCTGCAGCACGTCCTGCCCCGCGCGCCGCCTCTGTGGGCCCCCCAGCCTCTCCCCCCCGGGGGGGGGGGGGGGGCAGGGAGGGAGGGATGGGGAGGGAGGGAGGGAGGGGGGGGTGGAGGGAGTGGGGGGGGGAGGGAGGGGAAGGCAGGGGGATGACGACAATGACGAGGAGGAGGAGAGGGGAGTGAGGGTCGGAGGGAGAGAGGGAGGAGGGAGGGAGGGGGATGATAAGGAAGAGGAGGAGGAGGAGGAGGAGGAGGCGGAGGAGGAAGCGGAGGAGGAGGAGGGGGAGGAGGAGGAAGAGGAGGAGGGGGAGGGGGAGGAGGAGGAGGAGGAGGAGGAGGAGGAGGAGGAGGAGGAGGAGGAGGAGGAGGAGGAGGAGGATCGACGAGGGGGAACATCGTCAGGAGGGGAGCGGGGCGGGCCAGCAACGGGTGCGGCTACACGCGGTGGACCACCATAGGGCCCTCCCAGCCCACATGCGGACGCTTCCGCATGAAGCGAGCCTCGTGGCTGGGACCAGTGGCGAAACGTAGAGATGCAGCGCATGCGAGGTCTCAGGGCGGCGGCGGCGGCGGCGGCGACAACAACGACGACGACAACGACGACGACGGCGAGGACGACGACGACGACGACGACGACGACGACGACGACGGGGACGACCACCACGACGACTACCACACCACGACAACGACGACGACGCCGACGCCGACGACGACGACGATGACGACCGAGTCCCTGGCATGCCCCGCCATCTCTGGCACGCTACTTCTCCCGACCCCTCCAGCTTCATGATATCGTGGATGGTCATGAGGACGAGGATCGCGAGTGTCCTGACGCCCAAGAGTGGGAAAGGGGAAAGCAGCCTCGTCGGTCTCTTCCTCCATCTCTTCCTCCTCTCTCCCCTTCCCTCCCGCATCCCTTCGCCCCCCTCCCACCCCTCCCCCTCCTCCACCACAATCCCTGTTATAGATAAGTTCCTCCCGTCCGACCGCCAGACGTGACTGTAGGGCGGGCCAGGCAGTTCGCCGAACGCTTCCCAGATCATTATCTCGCAGCTTGGAACTTCCAAAAAACTACACGGCTGGAGAGGGCGCGCCGTTTTCACCATGTGGCTCTCGCTTCCGCGCCGCGCATACTCGGCATGCTTGTTTTTTTTTCCGAAAGTTGCATGGACGGAAGGGGTCATTTCAAAAAGGTGGTTGCTGTTGCAGCGGCGCGCACATGTGTCATGCAATATTCCAACAGCTACGTTGGTGGAGAGGGGTGTTCCCAACATGTGGTTCTCGCCTCAGCGCTGCGCACATTCGATTGAACCGCTTCCAGCATTGTCACTATTGGCGGGGGCCCTGTTTCCAATGTGGCTCTCGCCTCAGTCTCACAACAAGTACAGGGATGGCCATCATTATGGAAATGCGGCAATCGCTCATCGCCATGGCGCCACGAACATTCGCCTGTCAAGTCTTGCAACGCTCGCACGTCACACTGCTGGGGTGCGTTTTCAAAAGGCGGCTCCAGCCGCAGCGCCGCGCACATTCATCGTAATTAACATCTTCGAACTGCTACACGGATTGGACGGTGCCGTTGACAAAACAACTTTCGCTGAAAGACTTCCTGAACCCTTCTGGTCAAAATCAAAAGAATGTCCGACCACCGTACGGATGGAGGGCGGCTCCTTATCAAACCAGGGCTCTCGATAGAGTCCCTTCAGTTTCACAGCCGGGCTGCTAGTATGGAAGACAAATTGCACGGATTGGAGGGCGGCTCTTTTTCAAAGCGGGCCTTCGCTGGATACCTTCCCGGGCTGTCTGATCCCACGTGACGGCGCGCACAATGGGGTATGGTGGATGGGGGAAGCTTATTAGAACTGAGGCTGCTTCTTAGAAGGCGCCGGCCTCACATCTACTCATCAGTCCCGCGATTTCTACGAAGAATGGGTGCTTCAAAGAAGCCTTCACCCTCCCCCTACGGCCGGACTTCAGAGAGAAGGACATCCGTCAAGAGCACGAGACCCTCCGCCAGCCAAAACAGCCCAAACCATCAGATCCACTCGATCGACTCGAGGGCTCCCTCGCCCCAGGATGCACGAGAACATCCAACAAGCACGAAGGACATGAGGGTACCTCCCCGAACCGACCTCGATCTTACACCTCGGTCCGACCGTAACCCCCTCCTGCTCCTCTTTGGAGTCCCGAAACGGTGCGGTGACAGACCGTGCGGTGACCTCGAAATCCCTCAATGAGACCTCACCGCACGGTCCGTCACCGCACGGTCTTGGGACCCCGGAGGCCCCTGCCGCCCGAGACATCCTCGGAGAACGACCCGAGCCCCAAAACCGTGCGGTGACCCCGAATTTGGGCGCCCGAGTAACCCGGGGTAGCTCGGGTCCGGGGTAACTCGGGCCCGGATTCCCGAAACAGGAACCCGAGTTGACCCTGACCCGAGTTACCCCTGACGATGTGGGGCTCTGGACGCCCGAGTTATCCGGGGTAGCTCGGGTCCGGGGCAACTCGGGTTCGGATTCCCGAACAACGAACCCGAGTTAACCCTGACGCGAGTTACCCCTGATGATTCGGGGCTCTGACGAATCCCCACCGACTCACCGCACGGTGTGGTCACCACCCCGATTGGGGGCCCCCGAGCCTCTGCGCGTGGCTTGCCTGCTTTAAAACAGGGCTAGCATCGGGATAAATCGCTCCAGAGCGTTCCGGAGCGCTCTCAGAGCGCTCCGGAACGCTCTGGAGCGGCCGCGGCGCCCAATACATCCTCCAAACCCGCCGATTCTCAGAGATTTCGAGTCATCCAGGGCCGATTTTGCCCAGATCTTCGTGTCGTTTTGTGTGGTCACCACCCCGATTGGGGGCCCCCGAGCCTCTGCGCGTGGCTCACCGGGCCTCGCCGCCGTCCGGAACAAAGCCACCCTTCGAGGCCGGCCCCACCCGCGCCACCGCGCGTGCTCCTTCCGTGGGAGTGCACACACTAGGAAGCCTTTTGTAGAGGCTTCCAATAGGAATCCTTTTGTAGAGGCCCTCAATAGGAATCCTTTTGTAGAGGCTCTCAAAGAGGAATCCTTGTGTTGACGCTCTCAACAGGCATCCTTATTTAGAGGCTCTCAATCGGAATCCTTTTGCATTGGCGTTCAATCGGAATCCCCCTGAATTGGCTTCCAAGATGAATCCTACTGTAGAGGCTCTCAGCTGGAAGATACCAGACTCCCCCAGCAAGCGGGCTTCCCCAAAAAGTTTCGCGCGGCGCCCTGGACGAAGCCAGGACGAGGGTACAAAACCGGGTGAGGACAGATCGGGGACCCCCGAGATCCGGCGGCTCTGGAGAAGGCTTCGGGCGCCGCGGCCCCCTCAGAGCGTTCCGGAACGGAGTCTCCTCGTCCTAGCCCCCTTCCGACCCTGGCCGCCCAGAAGCCTCAGCGTCTCCTCGGGCCGAATTCCACGCAACATGAGTTGAGTTTTAGATGTGCACGCGGGGCTGGTCCCCCGGGAAGTCCCCGTCCTCTCCTCCCTCCCACTCTTCCTCCCTCCGCGGCCCGCCCTCGTCCTCCTCCTCTCTCTCCCTCCTCCCTCGTCGCTCCCGCGCGCGTGGGAGGACGCCGCCTATAAGCCAAGCGAGACTTGGAGCGCGCTGGCGGTACGGCGCTCACGCCCTGGCCCCGCGCACGGCCATGTCGCCGTGGTCACTCGTCTTTGCTGCTCGGGCCCCGAGGCCGCCACGGGCCCCGCCGACGGCCCCATGGAGGTTCCCGAAGGCCTCCAGCTACACACAGGAAGCCGGCCGCGGGCAGGCCGACAACCCAGGGAGAGCCTCCGGAGACCTCGGGCTACGCAGGAAGCCCGCCGATGGCCGCCGCATCCTCCTCCTCCTCCTCCTGCTCTCCCTCCTCCTCCTCCTCCTCCTCCTCCTCCTCTCCCTTCTCCTCCTCCTCCTCCTCCTCCTCCTGCTCCTCCTCCTCCTCCTCCTCCTCCTCCTCCTCCTCCTCCTCCTCCTCCTCCTCCTGCTCCTCTCTCTTCTTCCTACTCCTCCTCCTCCCCCTCCTCGTGACCCCCCCCTCCCAAGGGGAGGAGGGAGCAGCCCGCGAGCGAAAGGACGGCCCAGGCAGGAGGGGGGGTGGGGCGCGTCCTCTCGGGGTCGTGCGGCCCTCCGGGCTGCTGCAGAAGACCAGCCTGCACAACGAGGTCCTCGGGTCGGGCGCGCCATTTGACCACACTCAAGGGGCCCAAGGAGACACACACACACACACACACACATAAATACATACAAATAGCGAAATCCCCAATATTTTCCAATATTCTTTAATTTTTTTGTCTTTCCCCCACTTCCCATACTTTCCTATATTTTCTGGGGAATCGACGATTAATTGTGTCTGTATGTTTTTTCCCGTCCTGACATACGTACGGGCGATAGTGACCTCTGGTGCGCGGCTTTTGGGGGCCGGCGGGGGGACAAAACGCGAGCGCGCAAGACGCTGCTGCCGCAGGGCGTTCGGCGATTGGGGGGCCCCATTGCGGTCCGGCGAAAGTTCACTGGAACGTCTAGTCGAGCCATCACTGTGGTCGTGGTCGCGACCAGAGATCCAGCGTGGTGAAAAGATCAAGACGGAGGTTCTTCGCCGATTCCGGCCTCTATAGGAGGCCCTCGCTGGGCCAAGGGGCCGTCAACAAAACCAGTCAGGATGAAAAAAACCGTTCCTGGGGAACGAGTCGAGACTTCCGGGGACTCCGTATCGAACAAATCATTCCATCGCATATCTGGGTGATCGTCGTGGTCGTGGTCGTGGTCGGTTTCGTCGTCGTGGTCGTCGTCGTCGTCGTCGTCGTCGCCCTGCGCGCACCGAGCGCCCTTTTCTGCGCAGCGGAAGGCCCCACCAGCAGCGCCTCTCACGCTGCCGGCGCCCTCGGTTGGCGCGCGCCGAAGATCAGCGACCCGACGCGCACGGAGGTGGACCCTCGCTGGATGGCCTCAGGAGGACGACGAGCACCACCACGACAACGAGGACGACGACGACAACGAGGGCGACGGCGACGGCAGCGTTGATGTTAACGACAGCGACGGCGTCGATGCCTACGATGCCCGTGACGAAGACGAAGACAAGGACGACGGCAATTGGGCCGGCGACGCCCGTGACGACTCGGACGATGACGGCGAACATGACGACGACGACCACGACGACGAAGGCGGCGACAGCGGCGGCGGCGGCGACATCGGCGGCCTCGGCATCGACGACGACGACGACGACGATGACAATGACGACGACGACGATGACGACGACGACGACGACGACGACGGCGACGGCGACGACGATGACGGCATCGACGGCGCCGATGCCTCCTCGAAATCCCCGGACATGCCCATGCTCAGCTCCAGCGTGCCAGGCTGGACGCCGAGCTCACGCGACACCGCCTCCCGCGCCCGCGCCAGCCTGCCGCGCGAGTCGGGGTCCCGATGGACGGCCAAGGGCCGCCGAGGGCCGCTGGGGGCCGTCGACCCTCAGATCCGACGCCACAGGCACATTACTGCACCACATCGCCAAACGAACTCGACCGGAGCCCCGGACCCCATCTCTCGGTCGCGCGCCTCTCAAGCTGGCTCGGTCCGAACAACACGCCCCAGCGAAACGACGCAAGGCAAACCCGGCCCTTCAGAGAAAAAAAAAAGCAGAGCAGCGCCAGGACCTCAGGCCAAGGCCAGCCTGCCGATCGCGCCGCGGCCGCCCTGCGCCTCGCGCCCGCCTGCCGAGCGCGCCGCGGGCCGCAGGAGGCCGCCGCGGGCCGCCGCCGAGGGCCGCCGGGAGCCGCCGAGGAGGGGGAGGAGGAGGAGGAGGAGGAGGAGGAGGAGGAGGAGGAGGAGGAGGAGGAGGAGGAGGAGGAGGAGGAGGAGGAGGAGGAGGAGGAGGAGGGGGAGGAGGAGGAGGAGGAGGAGGAGGAGGAGGAGGAGGAGGAGGAGGAGGAGGAGGAGGAGGAGGAGGAGGAGGAGGAGACCAGCGTAGGAGAGGTTCGTCACGCCTTCCTATCGCGGCGGCAGGCGGCCAATGCCGCGCCCAAGCCGCAGCGCGGGGGCATTCGCCGAGGACGCAGGCTGCGTGCGGGGAAGAGAGTCGGGGGAGACAGCAGCAGCAGCACCAGGGAGACTCACCCGAGGACGAGGGGAGCGAGGAGAGAGAGGACAGCGGCCCGCAGACTCCGTGACAGCGGGGACCGTGGGAGCACTACAGTCCCCAGAGGAGTCAAACACATATTGAGGGCGATCAGCAATCGGGGATGTGGCATTGGAGGAGGTGCAAGACAAGTAACCAGGCGAGGGATGCGAGACGGGCAGAAGAGCAGGGCGGTCACGGTCAGATGAGGACTGCGAAGGCGACGAGCTCGACGAAATGGCAATCGAGATCGAACTGGTCCACCTCTGGATCTGAGATGGAAATACCTGCTCACGCGACTCAATATCCTCAGGGTCGGTAGCGATCTCAGTAGGGGGCGTCGACGGCGAGGAGACAGCAGGAGTGAGGCCACCGACAGGCGACGGCGGCTGTGGCGACGCAGATCGGCTAGACGAGACAGAGACAGGCGGGGTCAGCCTCGGCGAGCGACACGAAGATGAACTCGTAGAGGAAGCCGAGGAGGACGAAGGCGAGGGACACGTACGGCGCGGGCGAAGCCGCAAGCGATCACGGGCCGAGATCCCAACTGGGCGAGCCAACGCCGCCGAGCGCACCCCAGCCAGGGCACATGAGAAGGCGGACTCGTCCGAAAGCGGCCATCCCTCCACACACTTGGCTGCGTTGTAGGCGGCGTACGCGACTGCGAGGAAGTGAAAGGCGGGCAGATTCGGCTCAAGCAGCCCCCATCGATGAAGCACAGGCAGAGGTAGAGGGCGAGCCAGGGCACGACGAAGAGCGCGGTGAAAGGGGCGGCAACGGGCGTAATGTCGAAGAGCGTCGGGGCAGCCAGGACACCCGAAGGCACAGCGACGCTTGCCAAGGGGGTGCAGGATGCGGTACGACGTCATCCAGCCGTCAGCCCAGGTACGAAGCGCAGCCCAGGCCCAGGAGCAGGGGCAGGATGCCAACGTGCTCGCGATTGAGTCCCACGGGAGGGAGGTGACCAGGGAGGCGTGCCGTGGGAGCAGCTTGGCAAGGCGCGTCTGGAGCAGGGACACCAGCGGCGAGACGGCGGGGCCAAGAGCACGCAGAGCAGCATGAGCAGCACGTTGAGGGCGAGGACGATGGGCTGTATCCTCGGCCAGCGCGGCACGCGCCGCGGCCGCAGCCACAGCAGGCCAGTCTGGAGACCAGCACGGTGACGGTGAGCCAGTGCGGGTACCAGCAGCAGCCCGCTGGAGGATCTCCACGAACGCCTCCGAGCGCCAGAAGTGCGGGTAGCATCTGCCAGAGCCAAGCATCTCCAGGGTGCACCAATCAGGATGAGTAGCCACATGATGTCGGAGCCGATTGTGGATGTCGTAGTACTGCGGGAACGTATGAAGAGCTGCACGGGCAAGCGCCGCACATCCCATGAAGGCCCAGCGCGTGATGCGAGGACCTCCCCAGGCGTGAAGTAGGGACCAGCAGGAAAGCGGGAACGTGCCCAAGGCTACCCGGAAGACCTGCGCCAAGATCATGAGCTCCAGGCGAAGAACAACCAGCGGCATGTGGCAGAACTGGGCGACATATGATAATGTCGGGACCGCACGTGTGCAATAGAGTATGGCCGATAGACTGGGCGGGGTTGTCCCACGGCCAATAGCTTGAGCCCGATGCTGTATCTTGGCCAACGGAGCACGCCATTGTCGTTCAACGGTCACAGAGGGACCAAGCCAGAGCCCCAGATATTGCAGCTCCTCCACGACGCCAAAGGAGGCCCACTCGGGGACCCATAGACGAAGTTGTTCGACCACAGCAGCAGCCAGCTCCTCAGAGAAGACGCCCGAGAGGGGGACCAGGAGGCACTTGGAGAGCTTCAGGGAGAGGTTAGCAAACGATTCCGCCAAGACCATCACCCGATGTACAGGGACGAGGTCCGCCACAGACCGAGTCGTACCACCAATATCGTCAGCGCAGGCCCGAACTATCCCACGACCAGAGGGCTCCAGGGAGAACATAAGGTCCTTGAGGAAGGCAGAGGTAGCGAGGGCGAAGAGAGAGCCCGAGAGCGCACAACCCTGAATAATCCCACTGCGAATCCAGAATATCGGCACACATTCCCCATTCACCGAGGCCACGCCCTGAATGGCCGCATAGAGAAACGAAACGAAAGCCAAGAAGGATTCAGGGAGCCTCAGTACCTGAATAACAAATGCCATAAACTCTTGGTTGAGTGAGGGGAACGCCTGGCCGAAATCGAGCGAGAAGAGAAGCGGGATGTCGGGCGACCCAGGGGGGCCCACTGAAAGCTCGCGAGCGTGTGCATCCAGCTCCAGAATGTTGCCTCCGAAGTTGCGACCACCGACGAACCCTCGTTGGCAAGGCGGAACGATATGATGGATGAGGGGTTGGAGAGCACGATTCATGACGGATGACAGCAACTTGACGTCTGTGTTCCGCAAGCCAAGGACGCGAACCTTGTCGGGCGAGCGAGTACATTCCCCATCACGCAACTCAACGTCTGTGACGAGCTCCGGGAGAAAAGCCTGGATAGTGATGGAGGAGCAATCGAAGAGAGCCTGACCATCGCCAATCCAATCGAGGGCATCCATCAACACATGAAGACCAAAAGGTAACGCTTCCCAAGAGGCGTAGGGTAGACCGTCAATGCCAGGGGCGGAGTCCTGGGCCGCACGGAGGGCCCGTCGAAGCTGTGCCAAGTTCGGGGGCGGGAAATCGATGGTGTTCACGGGGGCGAGCCAGGAGGGGATATAAGCCCGAGCCGCATCGATATCCCAAGATTTCCGCGAAAAGACAGGTTTCCAGTAGGACGCCAGGGCCTCCACGCGCTCGACGGGGTCAGAAACCAGACAGTCATCCGAAACCCGCATCGACGACAAAGCCAAAGAGCGAGAGAATGGTGACCAGAGCCTCGCCTTCCTCTCCAACGCGCGCAACTGCAGACGGGTGGCCCGAACAGAAGGTTGGCGAGAAAGTTGGGATTCCAGAGCACGCCGACGCACCTCCGCAGCTTGCCGCTGGATGGATGATGCCCATTCTGAGAAAGACGAGGGGTGGATGAGTGCAACCTCGGAGGAGCGGACGGTGATGTGATCACGGACACGAGGGTGAGATTCCAGCATCCGAAGGGCCAGCTTGACGTCTTGCCTCCAGACCACGCGTGCAATCATTCGTGCCACCTGCAACAAAGTGTCGAGACTGTCGGGATTGTCAATAAAGAGTGAGTCGCGCACCTCTGACGCAGCAAGGCGCATGAGATGTTTGTAATGCTCTAGCTTGAACGGTGGCGACATGCTATCCCACGAGGAAGAGGCCACCAAACCACGTAGACGTCGGACAAAGCGAGGGTCGCGACAGAGACGGCGTGGGATAGGGCGAGCAGCAGGCTGACGAGCGGAGCGGGACGCAAGAGAGACGATGACCGCAGTGTGATCCGAGATTTTCGCATCCGAGAGCGCCGCCGCCGACCCCATCGTGGCGGAAGTGAGATTCATCTGGCACACCTGCCAGCCCTGCAAGGAGAGAAAGACGCGGTCTATGATGTTGGCCTTGCCCGCCGCCCGCTCGTAGTGGGTCGGTTCGCTGCCCTGAATCTCCAGCATGTCATCGAAGATGGGCCTCCAGGCAGGTGCGGCAGCGTGGTGCCGACGGCCACCACGACGAGACGCCGCGACCGGTGCCAGCAGGGACATGGCGGACTCCTCCGATATGTTGAAGTCCCCATTCAGAATCACCAGGACACGCTGTGGATCGGCACGAGCCTCAGCGAGAGCAGTACGAATAGCATCACGCACTCTTGTGATGGCAGAGGCCCCCAGCTCGTGGTTGTGGACATTGAAGAGGTAGACGCAGGCACGAGCGGCGCGCAGGGTAACCATCAGCACACGCCCAGGAATCAGAGGACGGGACTCCACCTGCACAGGGTCCTCAGGAAGATGCGCGAGAGGAGGGATCAGGACTGCGACGCCACCACGCGCACGGTCAGCAGGTTCGGACCCACAGAAACTCGAAAGGACGGTGGATCGCGGGCACACCCGATGCACGAAGTGTTCCAGCTGGAGGGCGTCTTGGTGCACCTCCTGCAGAGAGACGATGGACTTGTCGAGGCCGAGCTTGGAGAGGTAGTTAAGCTTGATGGCTGCCTTGGCCCCAGCAGCCTGAAGGAGGGCCCTGCAGTTCCAAGAAACCACTCGCAAGGCAGTGGCCGAACCCGAGGAACAGGACCGCGAAGAAGAAAAGAGGGACAGCGCGTCAAAGACACCACACGGGCTCGTCCGCCGAGGCCGTGAGGAAAGAGGTGAGCTGCATGGCGCGAGCCTTGGTGATGTCGTGGCGCTCCAGCTTGGCGACGTCCCAGCGCAGAGTAGGAGGAGCACCCCCAGCCTCCACTTCAACCTTGAGGATCTTGTCCCAGCCGATGGAGAGGAACCCGCGGTCCCGATCAGTGAAGAAGCGCAGGGCCGAGAACTCGGCGGCGAAGGCAGCGCGGCACTTCCTGAGGACGTACTCCATCTTGACCTGCTTCGGGGACTTGTCGGGGCCCATGTGGACACGTGTGCGCTCGGACAGGCCGGGGAGATCGGCGAAGAAGGCCTTCCATCCGTTCTCATCTTTGAGGGCTGAGAGGGCGCGTAGGACTTTTCTAGATGCTGGTTGCACCATCCCTTTGAAGTGAACCGCGAAGCGTTTGCACGGGAGGGTACCCTTCGAGACAATCTCGTACTCGCTGGAGTCGAAGCCCGTCTCCGAGAGGAAGTTCTGAATGCAGGCGGACATGGCCTCGAGCGAAGTTGCACGCTGGGCCACTGCGATGAGGAGGGTGGAGTCGGCGTCCCTGTCGAAGCCAGCGGGGACCTGTGGCGGGGCCTGGGGGCGTTGTTCAGCGACGGCAAGATGGCGGCGTAGCTCAGCCAATTCAGCACGAAGAGCAGAGAGCTGGTCTTCGTGATCACCCAGTCGCCGTTCACATACGTCGATCTGCTTCTTGTGCTCATCGATCTGCGACTGGAGCCTGCGAGCCAGGGCGTCGACTTGAGGACGAACCACACTCTGAACCTGCTGGTCGATGGATGCGGTCTGACCAGAGACCTGCTCCCGAAGTTTGTCGATGGATCCCAGCAGCACCGAGTGGTTCTCAGCAACGGTGGCCCTGACGGACTCGGAGACGGATGAAGTGAGAGCGGCCCGCATGGAGTCGAACTCATCACGGCACAGCTGGCGGAGGTAGTCGTCGGATGACCAGGCGTCGTTACCGTCAGCTGCATCAGCAGCAGCGTGCTCATGAGCAGCGCGTTTGCGAGGAGGAGGCAAGGCGCCCTTGCCGCCCTTCCCACGGCCAGCGCCCGTCTCCTGCGAGGGGAAGGTCGCCACGAGATCGAACTGCTCGACCAGCGACGCGGGGACCTCCTCGCCGTGGGCATCATCGGCCATACCGCGGAAGCGAGAGGCAACTGGAAACTGCGGTGTGGGGGCCCAGCTCCCACGGTAGAGGCACACGAGAAAGACTGCCAGGCACAAGGGCCTTGCTCGCCGCGGGCCAGCGGTGTCCGTGGTTGCCAATGCGGGCTCGGCCCGCAGCAGCATGGGACTTGAGCCAAAATGGCTACGGAGGAGGAGGAGGAGGAGGAGGAGGAGGAGGAGGAGGAGGAGGAGGAGGAGGAGGAGGAGGAGGAGGAGGAGGAGGAGGAGGAGGAGGAGGAGGAGTAAGAAGGAGTAGTAAGGAGGATGAGGAGGAGGAGGAGGAGGAGGAGGAGGAGGAGGAGGACGCCGAGGGGCCCGCCTGTCGAACGCGCCGGGGTCGCCCGGCGCCCCGATGGTCATCAGGCCCCGCAGGCGCAGGCCGCCCGCACAGGCGCGGGCGACGTGCGCCGCGAGCGCCGGCGCCTCTTCGGGGGGGACGCCGTTCTTGGAGGCCTCGCCGCTGGTGTCCACCTGGCGGATGCCGGGAGCCCTGAGCCCCAGAGTGTGCGGCCGTCTCTCGGGGGCTCACTCCTCGCTTCCCCAGACATGATCGCGTCGTGACAGAAATCGGGACGGGATCTTGCCACCAGTTTTCGGCCTCGGGGAAGCCCTCGCCGGGCCCCCGGGACCGTCAACAAACGATTCAGGATGAAAAACCGGCCTCGGGGAAAGGGTCTGGACTTCCACAGACGCCGTCCTGAAAAAATCAGGACATCGCATGTCTGGGTCCGCAACCCTGCGCCGTCCCTCCGCCGCCTTGCCGCCAGCTGCCGCTGGCGGGGGCGGCCTCGTCCTACTTCCGCCGCCCTCCGCCGCTTCTCCCGCCGCCCTCCGCCGAGGAAGAGACGACGACTCCTTCGATCATCCTTGGCGAGGCCCTTTCTGGAACGCCTCACCTGAGCGACGAGCAGGGTCAGGGGAGAGCGCGCGCTCCGCTACTCGCGGAGCAGCTGCCCGCAGATGTCGGCGACTCCAAAGGGTGTGGCTTGCAAAGGGTGTGGTTGACAACCGGCACCCCGGGGAGCATCCTGGGGGGCATCCCGGGGGGCGGGCGGGGGCCTCGATGGAGTTCTCCCGCGCCCCGGGGAGGCCAAACCAGGGCAGCGTCGTGCCCCCCAAGCCCCAACGGTGCCGATCGCAAACCACACCCCGGCGTAACCATACCCTGTGCAGTCGCCGAAAACGGCCTGGGTCCGCCGCGGGGGGGGGCATACGATCTCCACTGCATCGGGGCAGACATGTGGTTTCCAGACGTCTGCGAGTAGGCACTTGACGTCTTGTGCTTCGAACGCGCCAGGACACGCTCGGTGTCCAACTGAGCGACGCGCAATGATAGGGCACCCCCTGTCTTGGAGGCCTCGCCGCTGACCCCCCGCTTGCAGGGTCAGGCGAACGCATATGCGGCCAGTTTGCCACTCAGATGCCGATCTGAGCGACGAACCCGAAGATCCATCGCACCTAAAAGATCAGCACGGAAGTGTTCTGCAATTTTCGGCCTCTGGGGGCCTTCGCCGGGCCGCAGGACAGACAGTCATAAGACGACTCTGGATGAAGAGCCGGTCCCTGGGAAAATGTGGGAACCTCTGGAGGCCACGTACGGAAACATGTCAAGACATCGGATCTCTGGAGAAGAGACGGGCCTCACGTGCGATGACATAGCGTCATTATGCCGCGGCTTGCGCGACCGCCAGCGTGGCGCGCCACATTGGAGATGAGGGCGCTGACGCGCGGCCTCACGCGGACAGCTCAGGCGCGAATGCCGCCGCAATCGACCCCATTTTCTGCAGACGCCCACATGTTTTCCCCAACGATCGCCCACGTGCATTGGAGGCCCTGTCGCTGGGGTCCGCCTGCTTTTTCTCCCCGCTCGCCCGCGGGCACATCTCGCCAGGGCGGCGAGGTCAGATTCCGAAGGCGGGCCCTGAGATCCGACGTCCCGAGGAGACACCTGCAGCATCGACAGAAACTATGCCAGAGCTCCCTGGAGCCCATCTCTCCGCAAAAACGCGACGCGGGGATCTCGGGGTCGGCGGCACGGCGAGAGGTCAGATCCGGAGGTGGAGTGGGGCGGAGGAAGGCGGTGGCAGCAGTGCAGCAGCGCGGGGGGGTGGGGAGGACGGGAGGGGGGGGGGGGCGTGCGGCGGGGCAGAGGGGATGTCATGGCGTCCACCTGCACGTAGGCGCCCAGGGGCTCCACGCCGTCGACCCCCCAGCCTGCGGGCGGCGCGGGCACCGGGGAGCGGCGCGAGGGGAGGAGGGCGGGCGGTCCTCCAGGAGGGCTCCCTGCCTCCGAGGAGCCCTCCCACCGTCTGAGAAGCCTCCCTTCAGAAGCGCCTACGGCGGGGCCTCCCAGATGGGCTCGGCCCCGCCGTAGAAGCTTCTGAAGGGGAGGCGGGGGGCCCTCCCGAAAGACCGCCCGACCCTGCTCCCCTCGCGCTGCTCCGTTGCCCGCACCCGCAGGCCTAGCTCCTGCGCCGCCGCGGCCAGCTTGTCCGCCAGCTTGACAGAGCTCACCGTCTCCACCGCTACCAGGTTTGGCACTCCAGCAAGCAAGGCGCGCACCTTGTTGGACTGCAGCTTGCCGATGAAGTGCCAGCGCACAGCCGCAGGAACCAGCGGCGCCTTGCCGAGCAGCTCCTGGACGTAGTTCTCCCCGAAGACCACCTGCCCCGCGGCATGAGCAGCGCCGATGGCCTCTGCCGATTTCGTCTTCGAGACCGCCACCAGGCTCACCTCCCGGCCCGCGGCCGCGCCCTGGATGCGACCCAGCACTGCCCGCAGCCCCGACGCCACCTCGGGGACCTACTGACCCGGGTCAATCCAGACCCGGGTCGGTCAGGCCTTGCGGGATCCTGCGAGATCCTGCAGCATCCTGCAGGATCCTGCGCGCGAGCCCGGGCCCAGGCACCGCAGGCCCTGCTGGATCCTGCAAGATCCGGCGCTCCCACCCCCCGTCTGCCTGCGCCCCGACCGCCGCCGCGGCCTCGCCCTCCGGCCCGGCGCTCGCTGCACGCGCCGACCGCCTCCCCGCGCCCGCGCTCGGCCGCCCGCGCCTGCGCAGCGCGCGCCACGGCGCGGCACAGCGGCCCCCTCCGACGCCGCGGGGCGCCGGCGCGCCCGGCGCCGGCGCCGCGCGCGCGCCGCGCCCGCCGGCCGCGGCGAGGCCCGCCGCGGCGCCGCCGCGCCGCCGGGCCCCAGGCGGCCGCCGCGGCGGCCGCCGCGGCGCCCGCCGCGGCGCCCGCCGCGGCGCCGAGGCCCCGCCGCCCTGCGGCGAACGGGCGCGGGGCGCCCGGCCGGGCGCCCGCCCGCGGGCGGGCGTGGGGGCGCGCCGGCGCCATGGGGCTCTGGCGGGGAGGCTGGCGCGCTTGAGCGCGCGGGCGGAGGCGGTGCCCCCGAGGGCGCGGCGAGCTCGCGCTAAGGACGCGTGGTCGCGGAGGGATGGGGGGGGAGGGAGAGGAGGGGGCGGGGGGCGGGGGGAGGGAAGGCGGGGGCTGAGCTGGAGGTTGGGGCCAGGCGGTGAGAGGGGCCAGGTGGAGGGAGCGAGTGATGGAGGAGGAGGAGGAGGAGGAGGAGGAGGAGGAGGAGGAGGAGGAGGAGAAGAGGGCGGATGGGCGGAGGAAGGGGAGGAGGATCCGATAGAATGAGGATCAGGTCGAGGGTCGAGGATCGATGCGGTTCGGCGTTTTTTGCTGCTTGTTCTTGTTCTGGGAAGCAGGTCTTGCGAGACACGTCAGACTTTCTCCTCCCCCTGGCACTTACATAGTCGTCACCACCCGGACATGTAAGCCATACTACATACCGGCAGTGGCCGCGATAGTACACAACCAGAACCGCGCGCGGGCCTCGCGCGCTGAGGTTCTAGCAAGCTCCAGGCCGTGACAAGTTCACATATCCTCTGATGTAGTTACCAACATACGGCTCGAACATGGGGAGATTACACCGAATCGTCAGGATCGCGGGTCGAACATAGATCAATTACAGACAATGGCACACCCACACAATGCAATGCGGACCAATGCAAAGCAGTGAAGATAATGGAGTGCTCACGCTGGTACTGCAATGCGACGCAGTGCCATGGAAACCAGATGCGAGCGCCATGCAGTGAGAAGCATTGCAAGTCAAAACTTGCACAACAAATTAAAGGCAAGGCAACGCGATGCAACGCAACGAAACGAAGGCAAGACCAATGCTCACCAGAGCAATGCCGTGTGCGGAGCCATGCCAGTGCACATCCGTCTGGAAGCAGCCAAGCGGAATACAATGCAATACAATTCACAATAACGCAAAAGGCCTTACGAACCCGAGGGTTCCGGAACCTCAGAGATCCCAGGGATAAGGTGTGCAAGATAAGTGGTGGACGCCCCTAAAACGCTAGCACAACAGCTCGTCCTTCTCCTCGTCCCCCTCCTCCTCCTCCTCCTCCTTCTCCTCCTCCTCCTCCTCCTCCTCCTCCTCCTCCTCCTCCTCCTCCTCCCTCCTCCCTCCCCCAATGGATCCTCGGGCTGGTCGGCCAGCCCCGGCCGGCGACCGTTCAGATTGCCACGTAGATGTCTTACAGGGACAGGGAGAAATCACGCATTCCCCCCACCAGGCTGCTGGGCATCAACTGTCCATCGGCCACGCGGCCGGGACAAGCTACATGTTTTCTAAATTGGCCTCGGGGGGGCAGGATCTGTCCGCTACGCGGCGGCAGTCTGGGAGCCACGTCAGGCCCTAATCCCCTGAAGCCTGGAGCATTCCCCGTTGGATCTTCATATCCACCACCGGCTTTTCCTGATCCCACTTAGTGGGATTGTGTTGCAGCTATTTCAATGCGTTTCTCCCGGCACAGGGCCTGATCTGGCCTACTCTGGGCCTGGTGGCACTTTCAACTCTGGGCTATCGTCTGCTCCCGCATTGTCCCTTTCAACTCTGCGTTTGCGGTGCCTTTTGTCTCAACATCCCTGGGGTGCTAGCGGCAACGCCGCCTAAACCGTATAGGAAATAAATATTCGTTGCCTCTTGGTGCCTTCGGCCCATACCGCCACCGTTTCTGGGTTGTGGGTTAGGGCCTCTTGGAAATTCGTTAGGATATTTGGGTTATCGTGCAAGGCCTCTCGGGGGCCTTTTAGAAACAGTTTTGAAGCCTCCAGGGTGCCGGTTTGGAGCCTCTTGGGCCCTCTTTTGGGCCTGTTGGGGGCCTCTCTTGGGGCCTCCGGGGGGCCTCTTGGGGCGGAACGCCTGAATTGTCGGTTCGTGTTCCCCCTCTCTCGGGCCCCTCTTGGGGCCGTCCTGAGGCCGTCCTGGGGCACTCTTGGGCCGTCTTGGGCGCCTCCTGGGCCGTTTGGGGGCCCTCTTGGGCCAGCTTTGGGGCCGTCTTGGTGGCCTCTCGGTCCCTCTGGGGGCGAGGTTCGAAGCGTCTTGTGCAATCTTGGAACGTGGGACTCTCGAAAACGGGAGAACGCGACAAAAACGTTGAAAACCACACTGTCAATCCATGATTTCCGCCTTTTGGGGCGCTCTTGGAAGTCCCCTCGGAGCGCTCTTGGGGCCTCTTGGGGGCCTCTTGGGCCATCATGGGGCCATCTTGGGCGGCTTGGTGCGCTCTTGGGCCGTCTTGGCGGCCCGTGGGCGTCCGCTGCGGGCGCCGAGGAGGGCCCTGGAGGCGTAGGGAACGCCAAGTGGGAGGCCCAGGGCCCGGGGCCCCTGACGGCCGTTATATTGAAACGGTCTTGGAGGCCTTTCCGGCCGTCTTGGAGCGTCGGGACACCCAAAGGCTGAAACCTCGAAAATAAGTCAAAAAACGATGGCAAGACAATGATTGTTGCTTCTTGGGGCATTCTTGGGAGGCCTCTTGGAACCTCTTTGGCCCCCTGGGGCGCTTCTTGGGACCTCCTGGGGCCTGTTGGGGGTTTCTCGGGGCCTCCTGTGAGAGCCTCTCGGGATGGAAGGCTTGGATTTTCGGTTCGTGTTACCCCTCTTGGCCCTCTCTTGGGGCTGTCTTGGGGCCCTCTCGGGCCGTCTTGGGCGGCCGTCTTGGAGCGTTGGAAGCTCGAGAACGCGAGAAAGCGGAAAACCTTGAAAAACAACAAAGGGAAATCAAGGATGTGGGCCTCTTCAGGCTCTCTCGGGACGTCTCTCGCTCTCTCGGGGCCTCTTTGAGGCCTCTTGGGCTGTGTGTTTTGGGCTGTGTGTTTGCCGTCTTGAGCTCATGTTGGGCCACGTTGGGGTCATATGGGCCGTCCTCGAGCGCCTTGAGGCCTCTTGCGTCTTGGGCTGCTCTTGGGCAATCTTCAGGCTCTCTGGGGCCGTTTTGGGGCTCTTTTGGGGGCTCTTCGGCGGTCTTGAGGCGATCTTCGGGGCGTCTTCGGGGCGTCTTCGGCCGTCCTTGAGCGTTGGAAGCTCGAGAACGCGGAAAACACGGAAAAACTGCGGGAAGACAGGGATTGGGCCTCTTCGGGCTCTCTCGGGACGCCTCTCGGAGCTTTCTTAGGGCCTCTTAGAGGCTTCTTGGGCTGTGTACTTGCCGTGTTGGGCTCATCTGGAACCACGTTGGGGCCATCTGGGCCGTCTTGGAGCGCCTTGGGGCCTCCCGCTCCCGCTCTGTGGCCCATCTTGGGCCTGTCCTGAGGCTCTCTTGGGCCGTCTGGGGCTCCTTTTGGGCAATTTTCGAGCTCCCTGGGGCCGTCTTGGGGCTCTTTTGGGGGCCTCTTCGGTAGTGTTGGGGCGGCCTTGGGGGCGTCGTCGGCCGTCTTGGAGAGTTGGAAGCTCGAGAACGCGAGAAAGCGGAAAACATCAAAAACAACAAAAGGTAATCAAGGATTTGGGCCTCTTCGGACTCTCTCGGGACGTCTCTTGGAGCTCTCTTGAGGCCTCTTGGAGGCCTCTTGGGCTGTGTATTTGCCCTCTCGAGCCCATATTGGGCCATGTTGGGGCTATCTGGGCTGTCTTGGAGGGGCTTGTCGAAGTCCCCCCGGAGCTTCTGGGAGCGTCTTGGAGCACTCTGGGGCAGTCTGGGGGCTCCAGGGCCGCTCCAGGGTGCTCTGGAAGCGGTCTCGGAGGCCCCGGTCCTCCCATGCGCTGTCGGGGCCCGGCCCGCGGGCCTCTTGGGGCCTCTTGGGGGTTTCGTGGAGGCCTCTTGAGGCCTCTTGCTGGCGTCTTGAGGCGGAGAGCTTGGTTTTTCAGTTCGCGTTCCCTCTCTTGGGCCCCTCTTGGGGCCTTCTTGGGGCCCTCTTGCGCCGTCTTGGGCGGCCCTGGGGCCGTCTCGGGGCCCTCTTGGAACCTCTTTTGAACTTCTTGGGGGCCTCTTGGGGCTTCTTGGGGGCTTTCTGGGGGCCTCTTGGGGCCTCTTGGGAGCATCCTGGGGCGGAGAGCTTGACTCTTCAGTTCGCGTTCCCTCTCTTGGGCCCCTCTTGGGGCCTTCTTGGAACCCTCTTGCGCAGTTTTGGGCGGCCCTGGGGCCGTCTTCGAGCTCTCTTGGGCCGTCTTGGGGCCCTCTTGGGACGTCTTGGAGCGGTTTTTGGAGCCTCTGCGGTGCTTTAGCGCCCGAAACGCACAACAGCAAGAATGCAAAACAAATCAACGATTTTGCCCTCTCGGGGCGCTCTTGGGCAGCATTCGAAGGCCTCTTGGGGCGTCTTGGGGGCCTCCTGGGCAATATAGAACGCATCGTGCGTCGCCAGAGACCCCTCGACGGCGTCTGGGGTGTGTCTCGCTGGGATTGCTGTCTGAGGGCTCCCCAGGGCGATTTCAGGCCTCCCAGAGGCCGGCCCGGGCCGGACCCACATTTGCGGTCGAGGTTCCGGCCCTCGGTCCCTGGGCCCGGTGCGCCGTTATATGTGTACATCGCGACAAGCATCATTGCATGAAGCAGCCACCCGAGCCAACCTGATGCGGGTGAGCCCAACCATTTGTATGTATGGCCATCGTGGAAGAGGAGAGTGCAGTGTCGGTGCAGTCACACCCTTGCACAGCTGTGGTCGCACCCTATCACGCAAAACGATTGGCAATCGACGCCAAAAGCGTGTTCCGAATACTTCTGTAGGGGGGTACGCGAACGGAACCACCTGGGAGAAAGTCTACGGCTCAGCGGGGTAACATGTCAGAGAAAAGTCATAAAGTGCCGCCGCAATAGGTAGGTGGGCCCGACCAGTGACGCGAGGCCTGGGATACACACCGAAGGCGGCCGAATCGAACCGCATGCATATATCCTTTTGGCCTCAACGGTCAGCGATGCCTAACTCAAGACCCAGGCGGACAACAAGAAGCTGCCGGCTTTCCGAGCCGGTGTGGCGCACTCCTGGGCCCACCCACCGCCAGGACTCCATTCTCGCCACGACCCTCGTTGCTTTCTGCTCCCACGGGCCCAGCGCGGGTCCCAGCGCAGGCGCCCCTGTGCCTCAAGAGGGTCGCAGCTGCGATCGCCTCTGCGGTCGCCAGCGCCAGCGACGGCCCAGACTCCCCGACGGTCACAGCTGCCAGCGCGCCTTCGCCGCCCCCAGGGGCGCCCAGCTCTCGGTCCCGCGGCCGCTGCCAGAGGGGGGCGCCACCTCTAGGGGGCCACATGCGAACCCTGCAGACGGCATTCATTCGCGGCTGCGCGTGCGTCGCCGTCCGAGCAGCATCAGCTGACGAGGCCCGGTCCTGCGCTTGCTCCTGGATCCCTGCGGACACTCTCTTCGGCCTCCTTCTCCCCCTCCTCCTCCCTCTCCTTCTCCTCCTCCTCGAGGATCCTCCTCCTCCTACCCACCACGATTTCTGAGGGGAAGGATGGGGTTCACTGCTCCCGAACGAAGTGAACCCCACCCTCCCCTCAGCAATCGTGGGGGCTGGGGCTAGGGTTCGCATGTGGCCCCCTAGGAGGACCTCCACGACCTCGTCGAGGTCCACGAAGACGTCGCACGGGTCGACATCTCGCCCCATGTCTTCGTCGGTGATCAGCAGCGTGCGGCGGTGGTTGCCGCGCCTCCAGGCGCTGGGCTCCGCGGAGCCCAGCCCGTCGGGCCTCAGCGGCAACGTCTCTTGGAGCGCCAGCTCCGGACCGATGCTCGCCGTCACGTCGCCCGCGACCCTCAGCACGGCCCCAGCGCCGCCAGCTTGCCAGGCACGCAGCAGCCGCACGAGGTTGGCGCGAAAGCCCCGCAGCACGTAGCTCAGCGGCCGCGAGGCCACCAGGACGTCGGGATCGCGCAGCAGGGCGCGCACGAGGGTCAGTGTCTGAAGCTCGCCAGGAGCCAGAGCCCTCGTGTCCAGGTCCGCGGCCAGGCACAATGCACGTGCCAAGTTCTCGGCGACTTCCTTCTTGGCGCCAGCCAGCATCAGCGCCTCAAGCACCGTGAGGTGGCTGGACCTCATCGGTGTCGTTGCCATCATGATGGCCCACACGTCGCCGGGGCAGACTACGCTGCCCCTGGTTGGCGGGACGACGCCCGATGCCAGCGCCATGAAGCTGTACCGCAGACCCTCCGAGCCGCCGCGGATGCGCACCACCCTGCCCAGCGGGATGCTCAGCGCCTCGTCCGACCGCAGCCGCAGCGCGCTCAGGGGCCCGAGGTCGTGGTCTCTGGGGAGGTCCAGCCGCACATCCCGGAACTCCAGCTGCCGCAGGTCCATGAGCTGAGTGTAGCTGCGCCGGGAGCGCCGACTCTCCTCGGGCGGCTCCCGCGCCTCCTTCCCGAGGGCCTCCTGCAGAGACTTGTGCTCTGGCAAGTTCATGAGCCTGCAGAGCCGCTTCAGGGAGACGCTGCCCCGCTGCAGATAGACCACGCTCTCGTAGGCTCTGCCGAGGTATTTGCTGTAGGAGCTGGCGATGTTCAAGAGCAGCACAAACTGGCCGGCGGTCATATCCCCACGCAGCAGGGCGATGCCGCCGTGCCCGAGGATCAGGGCGTAGGAGGTCGCGGTGCCCCAGTGTATGATCCACGCTGTGTCGTTCATCTCGTCGCGTGCTTTCTGGTGCCAGCCCACAAAATCCTTGCTCTCCGCCGCGAAGCTGGCCTCCACCCGGGCCTTCTCCCTGGGCCCGAAGCTGAACAGCTGCGAGCCCGCGTTGGTGAGCCAGGCCCAAGTGTCCACCCACATGGCCTCGTCCTCCATGCGCCTCGTCAGCAGCACCTCCGTGCGCACCCGCCGGGCTATGCTCAGGCAGACGGCCACCGGCACGAGCAGGAACAGCATGGCGAACGTGATGGTGTGCCCAGGCGTGTACTGGGCGTGAAGACCCGCCTGGACGAGGATGACCGTGATGGAGAGCAGCAGGGCGAAGACGCTCTGCAGGAACAGGAACCCCTGCCAGTAGCCGTCCATGGTGACCACGTCGACGTTCTGCAGGGCCACGTAGAACCACTGCTCCGCGGGCACCCGGCAGTGCTCGACGTGCTCCAGCATCATCTTCTTGCAGAACAAGTCCCTGCGGTGTCCCATCCTTAGAGAGCAGAAAATCCACCCCCATACTAAGCACCCCGACAAGCGAAGCCGTTTAGTAAACGCACCCACGGAAGGAATCGAACAGGGCAGGGCTGTTTAGTAAACGCCCAGGGCTATTCAGTAAGCGCGAATTGTCGGGGTCGGGGTGGTTTTCCACCCTTGACTCCTGATGGCCCCGGTCCGACCGCGATTCTTCGTCTGGACCTGGTCTCCCCACCTGTTCAGGGCGGTGGACAAGATGTAGAGGCAGACGAGCAGCATGATCGAGTGGTAGTCCTTCGGCCCGTCCTCGTTCGCGGCCCAGTCCAGCATCCAGGTCTTCACGAAAGCCGTCACCACCACCGTGTGTATGGGGTCGTAGCACAGGCCAACCAACGTCTTGGTCCACTTCTCCCCGCGGGCGTGGCGCTGCATCCTGAGGTAGTGGAGCATCAGCCTGAAGCCGGTGCTGCTTTCGCTCCAAAGGTGCTCCGGCGCGCCAGGCGGGAAGTCGACATCCTGCAGGATGTAGACGCGGGCGATCGGCCCCTGGTGGGCCTCTCTCTGCGGGACCGTGGGCCCCCCGAGGCGGGCAGTGCCGGAGACGACGGCCGCCAGCTCCACGCGGAACCACGCCGTCGGAGCCCACGACGCCCTGCTGCGCGGGAGCTCGATCTCGAAAGTCTGGCACGTCTGCCCCGCCGCGAAGTGGATGTCCCGCTCGAACGGCTGGAAGTCCCTGCCCGCCTTGGCGGCATAGTTGGACGCGGTGGGCTCGTACGCCTTCGTCCGCACGGTGAGCGGCTGCAGGACGCACCCCTTCCGGCGCACGTCGATGCGCGCGCAGCCGCCGACCCTGCCCGCGAAGTACTTCCTCGAGAAGAAGACCTCGTCGTGCTCCTCCTCGTCCTTCGGGGCGGAGCCGGGCACGGCCTCGAGGGCCGCCCAGAACTGGTCGATCTGCGGCCGGCCCCAGGCCGCGCGCTGCGCTGGCTGCTTTGCGTCGCGCCCGAGGGACGTGCCCATGTCGCCCGCGGCGGGGGGGTCCCGCCTCTTGAGGGGCGACGCTGGGGGGGAGAAGAGAGAAGGAGCCAAACTCTATATACACACCGACGCCATTTTCTGGCCCCGCACTGAAACTCGCATAGGAAACCAGATCCTGGTGTATACGGGATCCTGGTGTATACATTATTCCTTGTGCCCTCGGGAAATGGATAAGACAAGTATGCACCACACCGCCCCTACGTCGTCCCCGACCCACACAAAGTCCGGGGTTTGAAAAACATCCCGCCACGGGTAATGATTGTGGATTGGGACGCACATGGACATACCAGTACTATATTTTCTCCTTGGAGACGTACTAGTACTATTTTCCTCTATAGTAGTCCGACCCGAACGTATAGTATAGCCATCTTGTAGTAGATCGTTTCCCGAGAGGTGTGACAATAAAGCGCCCGCCACGACGCGTATACTAAGATATTTCTCGGTGCGCGCGTCGCCCCTGGGGGGGGGGGGGGGGGCGACGCACATATAGTATAAGTATGTTGGGGTGACGCCGATATACGGTGCCGTTTTTTTATACATGCTCCGCATGCAGATCATGTAAGATACATGCAGGGATTCAGTATTAAAAGCAACGATGAGCTCATGCATACATTCATCCATAACTTACTCATGTATTCAGAATCATAGGCTTTCACATATCTCTATGTCTATATATATCATAACAAAACCTGCCCTGCATGTTCCAGCTTCCGAGGAGAGGCTCCGTAGGGGGGACAACCGGGTGGCACCGGCGACACGTCGCCGTCCAGGGGGCCTGCCGGCCCACCCCGCCCAGGAGGCGCGCGGACGCTCGCCGTCGGGGGCCTGCCGCCATTCGGTCGGGCGGAGGCGGGCTCTTGGAAGAGCAGGGTGCCCAGCGGCCACCCCAAGCTGCTCCAGGCACAGCAGACCCTGGAATTGTGTTGCTCCCATCCCACTTGAGGGCCACATCCCAGAAGCAATGTCGAGCACCCAGGGCAAGTGTCAAAAGAGTGTCGAGACAATGTCGAAACAGTGTCGGGCGAGTCTCCCAGGGCCCGACACGTGAAAACCCTAGGATTTCGGGGCTGTTTGTGGTGCTCGACATTCTTTCTGGTGATCAGGGCTAAAGTAGGCTGGAACATCATAACCCTGACGGAGTATCGGCAAAAGTCCTTCCTGTACCTGCCCGGGGAGGTGCAGGCGGAGCGTCTGCAGGCTGCCATCAACGCGGAGTGGAACAAGGTGAACCGCTTGAAGGCGGAACTCACCAAGATGTCAGACGAGATAGAGGCCAAGTGCGACGCCTACCAACAGCTGGCGATCAACATCAATGAGACACTTGATAAGCTCAAAGGGAAGATCCAGCAGCTTATGATTCTCGAGACCTCCCTCACACCGACAGAGCCGAAACCAGAACCTTCACCTCAACAGATCAACGCGTACATGAAGGAGCACCCCGACGAGGTGAGCTACCTCTCAGAGCCCGAAATAGTCACCAAGGTCCAGGAGGCGCATATGGCCAAAGCTGCGACAGGCAGCGAGATGGCGATGGCCCACGACCCAGGGCTACGGGGGGCGCCCTTCAAGCAGAAGGCGCTATCCATCAACGACACCAGCAAGGCCCTTGAAAAGAAACAAGCGGAGCTGAAGGCGATGGACGAAGGGACTGAAGCGGAGGCGCAGTGGTTGGAGGAGCAGGCTGCAGCGGAAAAGGTGCGACTCGAGGCATGCAACCACAGGCTACCGGGCACGCTGGCCGCGGACGCTCAGGAGCGACCCAATGAAGACAAGCCAATAGGAGACGGCGGCGCGGCAGAGGGAGCAGAGAGGACAGGCGCAACGCCCGCCCCCCTGCCCACGGCCACCAGCCTGACCGCCCCCAAGGCCAGCGCGGCGGCGGCGTCGCAAGCACCGTCGCCTGGGTAGCAAGGCTGTGGAAGACAGGCCAGGTGTAGCGGGCCCGGCGCGCATGGTGACTTCCCTACTTGTCCCGTCGGCTATAAAGTCGGTTTTGGTAGCCACTTTTAACGGGAATTCGTGGACCGCCATGCGCCACAGACTTGATGACGGGCCCTTGGAGCCGTACGCAGGTCTGTTTCTCCTATGGGACGCTCTTGGATGACCCTCACGACATACACCTTGCAATCGAACGCTGCCGGAGCAAAGGATGGCTCCCGAGTTTCACCCCAGCCGAGTTTCACCCCAGCCGGGCAGTTGGCGGAGTGGCAATTTTGGTCAGAGCTGGCAAGGACACGGGAGTTTCCCTGTGCCCGCTGTCCGCGACACAGTGTGCAGAACCGGAGCGCCTAGCGCCTAGTGGCGGTAAGGCTCGAAAAACCAGGCTTTGCGCCCATTCTGCTGGTGTCTATATACTTACACCCTGCGGTGCAAATGAATGATGCCAACAGGGCACTGCTAGCACACCTGGGCATACTGCATCATGAAACCGGCCTGCCACTTTGGCGGGGGGTGATTTTAATATGGGCCCATCTCACATTTTAGGAACCGACTTTGAGAAACGAGGGCGTTTCAAGCTGGTCACGCCAAACCGGCCAACGATGTACACTAAGAAAGCCCAGTCCAAACTTGACTACTATATGGTGTCTGTTGCGCTGCATGCATTGATAAAGGACGCGCAGCCCTTGGTAGCGTTTAATCCCTCCCCGCACAGGCCAGTCAATCTCACCATGCTCCTTGACAGATCTGTTTTAATCCCAATGCTCAGGAAGCCCGCGCGCTTCCGGGCCGAAGCAATGATCGGACCGCAGCTGCCGCACGCAGACTGGAGGCATCTCAGCGCTGCGGCAGCTGCGCTATTGAAGCAGTTGTCTGCAGGGAAATGCTTAGAGACTCACCAGCGGCTGATGGATACCTTTTTACACGATATGTGCCAAGGCCTTTGCGGCAGAGGTGGCGCGCATTACCCGCACGTCGACCACTTTGAGGCGTATCTCAAACAAGTTACAGGATGTGCAGTGCTGCCTGGCCACGGGTGCCCCGATGGGGGAAGCCTTAGTTCGAGCGGCCGAGGCACGTGCGGACGTGCCGCCCCCGTCAATAGATACGAGGGCGACGCTGTCTGAGATAGAGTTCTGCTGTCGCCAAATTGCCCCACGCGGTAGTACCATCAGCAAACCAGCACAGCAAGCTTTGACGGCCCTGGCGGGCCCAGCGGAAGAAATCTCCGCCCAACTGGAAAAACAACTACAGCTAGAGACCCAAGACCGCACCAAAGCGTGGCGAGCATGGGTCAAACATGGCAATGACAAATCTGTAGGGTGGGCTCACATATGGTCGACAAATTCGCCGGCCCAACGGGCCAGGGCGTGCTAAGATCTCCGGTAACTGGTTAACAGTATTAACAGTAACAGTATTTCTAGTTCGCGCGCGCGGGGCGGCCCCTGGGGGTCCCCCGGCGAAAAGGTACCCCGCCCCAAACGTCGCCGCCCGACCGCCGCCCGACCAAGTCTACTCAGAGATGGTTTTCCTTCTGGGTGCGGCCTCTCAGGCTCCCCAGAGCGCGCTCAGAGTGCCCCAAGAGGCCCCCAAGACTGCCCAAGAGGCCCCCGAGACGCCCAAAGAGCGCTCGAAGACGCCGAAGATGACCCCAAGACGGCCCAAAAGGCCCCCAAGACAGCCCAAGAGGCCTCCAAGACGCCCCAAGAGCCTTCCAAGAGGCCTCCGAAGAGAGCCCCAAGAGGCCAAAATCGTTGATTTTCATTGGTTTTTTCGATGTTTTTTGTGTTCTGGCTTTTTCGGCTTCCGGACGCTCCAAGACGGCCCAAGAGGCCCCCAAGACCGCTCCAAGACGGCCCACGAAGCTCCCAAGACGGCGCCGAAACGACCCAAGAGAGCCCTCAAGACGGCCCAAGACGGACCAAGAGGCCCCCCAGAGACAGGAGGGATACCGAGAACTCAAAAATGGAGTGTCCCGCCCCAAGAGGCCTCCAAGAGGCCCCAAGATGTCGCCAAGAGGCCCCAGGAGACTCCCAGGAGGCCCAAAAGAAGCCCCAGAAGGCTTCAAACATGTCTCCCAGGCGCCCCCGAACGGCCTCTCAACAGACCCCAAGAGGCCCCCCAAAGAAGCATCTTGACGACGACTCTATTTCGCCCCATCGAGAGACGACCCCCAGGGAACTGCTTCACCATCAAAACTCCCCACGCAACGCGTCCGAACGACACCCGCCCCCAAGAGCGCAACATGGGCAACGAACACACAGACAAAAACCAGCGATGCCATATCACGGGCCGGCGGAATGAGCGAAGCGATTCAATAATCCACCAATGTGAACCCCCACGCAAATTAAGTGACATGAGGAAAGGTCGGGGCGACCTTCCAGCTTCCTGCAGGCGGAGGCCACCAGGCCAGCTGGACTGTGGGACGATTCGCTTCTGCCGCGCCCGCCGTTTAGACCGCCGCAGGGGGAAGCAGCTGCCTCCCTTACGGCCAGAAGCCATTCGAGAGGCTTCGTTCACCTTTTTCCAGGGACGCTGCCCAAACACTTGATGGGTTTCACCCGAGGCGCACAACTACTGGGACCAACTGGGACCAACTGGGAGTGGTCGCACAAATGCTGCACGCGGTAGACAAGAATGGTAGATCCCCCACGGCAGTACAAACCGTCATCGCCACGCTGATCCAAAAAGCAGCGGGGAAGCAGCCGGGGGGTCCGCATTTCGCAGTCAAAGGGCTCCCCCCAGCTTTATCCAGAGTCTGGGCAAAGTGCCGACCACCGCTAGCCAAAGCATGGGAGGCACCACGTCCGAGGCCCTTCCTGTGTCACCAGAAGGGGGGAGGAGCATCTCAGAAGTGGTGTTCCAGCAGGCGCTGGTACCCGAAGCGGCCGAGGCGGCCGGGCGCGAGGCCCACTCGGGGGCGATTCTTTGGGACATGTCAGACTACTATGAACACGTGCCGCCAAACCCTGTGGCAACGAGCGGGGTCGACCAGATTCCCGCTCACGGTTCTGTCAGTTGTGCTGAATCAGCACCAAGCACCAAGATTGGTCAGCCACGAGGGATCCACTGTACTGGCAGGGCATCCAGGCCAGGGTCTAGCAGCTGGAGGCCTATTTGGCACATCTCTAGTGCAATTGTATACTGTAGAGCCGATTGGCACGTGGCAAGCCGAGCACAAGCTCCTCCCTTTGTCGCTCTTTATCGGTGATTTCCAAGTGGGCATCACGCATGCTGATCCGGATGCCGTAGTGGCGGCACTCCGCGAAGCAGCAGAATCGCTCAACAAGGTGAGTGAAGTTGAATTGGGCTGCACGGTGGCGCATCGCAAATCAAGCACCTTGGCAAATTCCGAAGGCCTGCGGGGCAAACCAGCCAAAGCGCTAGGAGCCCGAGCAGGGCAAGTGGCAGCCTCAGGCAAGAATTTGGGCATAGACCTAGGTGTCGGCAATCGGCGCTGCAGGCGATTTAGCCGCCCAATGCTAAGCAGCGGCTCGGCAACCTTCCTACCCGCAAACGCAGGTTGGCGGCGCTCCGCAGAGCAGGGACCGACATGCGCAAACTTTTTGTCAGCGGGCTAGCCTCCTATGGAACGCACGGGCCGTACGGGGCGGATGTCACAGGTGCGGACCCAAAGGAACTGCATACATTGCAGAGTTTCTTTTTTTTTTGTCCACTGGTGGGATCGCGAGGGGACTCGCGCTCTCGCTCGCTCTCTCGAGCACTGCACGAAGACCCCGCCTGGCGGCAGGGGCTGGCGCCGGCACTCCTTTGGTCCAACTTGCATGGAGGAGGAGGAGGGAGGGAGGGAGGGAGGGAGGGAAGGAGGGAGTGAGGGAGGGAGGGAGGGAGGGAGGGAGGAGGAGGAGGAGGAGGAGGAGGGACCACCTTTGCCCGGCTGCTGGAGCTCGCGGCCCCAGTCTTGGCCTTGGCGAATCCGCCCAAGGATTGGGGGGCAGTGAGGGGGGCCGGCGGCGGCGGCGATCCTGTCACCGAGGCGCATTCGTTGGGAGCTTCATAATTGCACTGGGTTTTGAAGATGCTGAATTGGGCTGGCCGCTCACTGCTTTCTCACTGAAGTTCCTGGAGACTAAGATGAACACTGCCTGGCAAAGCGCACGTTTGGCAGCAGTGCCCAAGAAAATGGGGCTGGAAGCGGAGGCTCGCCTCGACATGTCGGTAGCCCACCGGATCATTAGAAGTCGCACTGACAAGAAAAAAGAGGACATACTTTTGTCCTTCCTCTGCCAAGCTATATCTGGACAGACAAGAGGCTCCAGCAGGCAGGGTACGAAGCCTCTACCAGATGCCCGTGCGGCTTTGAGTCAGATGATATTTCGCATAGGCCGCATCGCTGCCCAATCACAGCCCCCCTTCGGGAGAAAATGTTGCAGCCAATAGACGTCATCATCATCATCATCATCATCATCATCATCATCATCATCATCATCATCATCATCATCATCATCATCATCATCAATGACACTCACCGCAATTTCCAAATTGCCTGCGGATTGCCAGACTTGCCGGGCTCCTCGGTGCAACCTCCTATGGGGTACGGGCACGGTGCCCTATCAATTTCGTTGCGCGGGCCCAGCGGTAAGCGTCCGAGACGCATTCAGGGGAGAGGTCTTCACCGACGGCTCGTGACTCAGGGACGGGCCCGCCGAGCTCCACGTGGCAAGACGGGCGGTAATTAAGCTCACTGCCGGGGGGACCTATACGCGGCAATGTGGGGGTCGGTTGGAAACCAGTACCCCCCAGACATCGCCGGCAGCGGAACACGTGGCCGTCCCAGCTTGCATGGAACACTGTCCAGAGGCAAACCCCATCCAATCTGATTGTTTGGGGGTAGTTCAGCTAGCTTCGGCGCCTTGGGCGCAAGTGGTTTGCGGGCTTGCGGATCGAGATCAGATCTTGCCCAGGCTGGGATGGGAATTTAACATCCAAAAGGTAGCAGCGCACTCAGATGTAGACACGCCGAATCCGCAGACGCGGGAGTGGCATTTGGCCACGAGCAACGATTTCGCAGATGAGTACACCCTGCGAAATGCTTAAGAAATCATGGGTTAAGAAATTCATAGTCTCAGAACTTGAATAAAAACCAAACATTTCCATTAAAATCTTAAGATTTGCATTGAGACGTTAAGAATAATCGAGACTCTGGCCGAAAATTTAAGTTTTCTTAAGCATCGCCTAAGGTGTATGCGAAATCGGCCGCATCCCTGCTAGCACAGCCCTCGGTGGCGGAGCGACCGAGACGCAGTGAGAACGCAGCAACTTTGAAGCGATATCTCTGCTGCGCGGCGAACGGGTGACTCATGCACCCTAGGCTTATGTCGGGCGTGTTCCCCTACAGGGGGATCTTCGACGACAAATCGAAAATACCACAAACATACACCGAAAAGGTAAAACAAACTAAAAACATAGTCCCCAGGCTATGTTTGGACAGTGTTTTGATTCTGTTTTGGAGTACTTTTGATTTTTCGTCGAAAATCCCCCCGTAGAGGGGACAGGCCCGACTGAACCCTAGGCAGGCGCCGTCGGAAAAACGACGGAAAGCATTCCACAAGGAAGGGATGAGCCCAAACTTCCAGTCGGGCGCCTCGGCGGCCATAGGGGCACTGCACCAGCGGCGGCCCAGCCGGCCCAAACGACCACGGCGGGGAGGCACGCGAGTCGTGCGCAGCAGTCCCCACGCCTAAGGTGCCTCCGCCTCCCCCTCCAGTAGCAGCTCGGCCAGCGAACGCGGCCGAGATCCAGGACTCGCGAAGGCGAGGGCCTCCATTCCCGCCGCTACCTCCGACCAGTGGGCACGATTTCGAATGGGCGCGCAGGAAGTGGGCGTGCCAGAAACGCCTCGGACGCACGCTACGCGATGCACCCTTTCTGTCTTGTCAGTGCCCGGGTCACAATCAAGTGCTCAGCGCAATTGCTGCAGATCTGAGAGGGCACGCGATGATCGTGGCTGCCACGCCTGACGGCATTCTTTTTGTATGCATGAAGCGTGGCTGCATATCGGAAGGAGTGCGGATAAACAGTCTCGGTGCGGACTGCAATAACAGCCCCGCCAGTGACCACACACGGTCTAGTTCGAACCGCATCCGCAGTTGGCAACAACCCGTCCCACAAGCGTGGAAGCGCGATCGTCCTAGACGAACCAGTGCCCTTGAAAGGGTTTTTGTTGTAGGGCGAAGCGGGGCTAGCAACCGCATTGACCGGCGACATCAATGCACAGGGTGACAAACTCGGATTCACAAAGGTGAAGCAAAGTTGGACTCCCCGCGTCCCCCCCCTCGCATCTCAGCCGCGCGCGCGCCGCTCGCCTGCTGCCGTCTTGGGCTCAAGGGTGGGAGCGGCCTCGGAACCTTGGTGCTTGAGCCAATGAAAAAGGAAGGAAGGGAGCGGGAGCTACCAAAGATATCATCGTGCCCATCACCGTCTCCGGTCAACGCCCTCAAGGCAGGCATCGGAGAGGGGGGGGGGGGCACACCGCGCATGCCCCACAGTCGTGGGGCGGCCCTCCGCCGAGACGAGGCTCGGCAGTGGGCAAGCATCGTGCTTGGGCTGGCCTTTTGCTCTTTCATGTTGCATCTCAGGCGCAATGCACTCTTTCTTTCTTTCTTTCTTTCGAGAGGGACAAAGCTCCACGAAGCTACCCTGGGACCCAAGTGCACAAGAAGAGGCATGCAACTAATTTGCGCGATACTCACTCACTCTCTTGAACCACCGGACTGCCTCGAGTGCCGCAATGCACTCTTCCTGCTGAAGATAACCGTGCTTCACAGTCGTGGGGCGGGCTCTGACCAGAGGGCAAATACGTGAATGTGTTGTGGGGGCAAGTGGAGATCTGTGACATGATTCGAAGAGTTGAACTCAGTACACAGCTGCAGGGAGGATGACTCCGTCTCTCCCCGCTGTCGCTGTTTCGGCGACGAAAATCTATACCAATCGTTGCAAAACTTCTTTTGAGGCCGTCTCGGCTTCCTCGTGGGAGTTCGTTGGCTCGACGATGGTCGAAGACACCCCCAAGAGAAAATCGGTACCAATCGTTGCAAGCTTGGGTGGGTATTGGCGCGAGTGTCGCCTAGCATATGCGTGGTAGTAGACCTGGGTCGATATGCGACCTATGGGCCCTACGGGATCTACACAGACGTGTGAGTCCCACGAGCCCTAAATTAGCCCTACGGTGCACTATGAGCACTGCGGGGCCCTACTCCGGCCCCTATGGGACGTGAGGTAGGTAATTGTAGGTAACTGTGTTTCGGTCGTGGGGCAGCCCTCCTCCGGAAAGAGGCTGGGCAGTTATCGTTCTCATGTTTGATTTCCTCTAAGGGGGCTCTGTACCCCAGGGGGCCAAATAAAGGGGTGCTGTAACCTCAGAAGGCATACGGGAGGGGGTGCTGTACCCTCAGAGGGCCACTAGGGAAGGGGCTCCCCAACCCCCAGTTGGGACATGCGGGGGGAGATGCTGGGTGCTAAGCTCCTTCGTAAGGTCCTGCGAGGTTGCGGGCCAGCCCCCAGCCGAATAACCAGGCATCGGCGGATAATACCGAGTAGGGCAAAAGTGCACCGTCCTAAGAAGAAGCAGGGGGGGCACTGGGGCGGGCTTCTGCCTAGGGGTATATTCGTGATTGTTGTTGTGGGGCAAGTCCGAGTTACTCACTGTAACAGGTGGTGGGAAGTGAAGAGCGGGGTAGTACAGCTGATAGCAGCTGATTGGGAAATCTATGGGTCCGTGCGACTCCTGACAGGTCTTGCGTTATTTGGTCTCCTCCTCATACTGCTCATCTTCCTCCTCTTATTCCTCCTCCTCCTCCTTCTTCTGGCCCCGTCCCCCAGCCACGTCGTGGAGGAGTAATCAGGTAGGTTTATGCTTTGACATGTTGATAATTCGCAGACCATAGTAGGCCGTAACAGGCCTGAGGTGTGTGCAGTAGCACGCGGGCCATAGGTGGCCGTATCAGGCATGGGTGTGGGGGGCTTAGCAGCCACCGTACAAAGGGCCCGCGTGTAGGCCATGGGTGGCCATAGGCCGCGCATTGGAGGGTATTGGCGCGAGTGTTGCAAAGCATATGCGTGGTAGTAGGCGCATCTTAATAGATGTTGCATCCATGGGAGTACGGGTATTGGCACGGGGCAACTAATTGTGCTTCACAGTCCCACTTGAATTCGCATTGCATGTCAAACAGTTTGCACCACGCAGGGTATCATGATTTATGTTGCAGATAGTTCAGTGCCTTCTGATGTTTGAGTTGGAATTGGAATTGAACATAGCATGCCACCATTGTTAGGGCACGAAGCGGTAAAACATTACCCGTGCCTTGAACGACAGGCGTGACAATCCTCCCCTTCCTCCTCTTCTCCTCCTCCTCCTCCTCCTCCTCCTGGCTTTCCTGGACCACCGCAGGCGGCGGAAGCAGCCGCCGCCGAGGGCGAGGCTGCTCCCGAGCCACGCCGTCTCCCAGGCGGCCACGAGCAGCGCGATGCCGGCGAGCTCCAGGGCGAAGAGCGCGTAGGGGTAGCCGCGCTGCGGGTCGCAGT
Organism: Prorocentrum cordatum; assembly: GCA_963575745.1. Taxonomy (NCBI): domain Eukaryota; class Dinophyceae; order Prorocentrales; family Prorocentraceae; genus Prorocentrum; species Prorocentrum cordatum. The sequence continues at coordinate 215,486 of CAUYUJ010000281.1, forward strand.
ACCAGGGCGGCGCCGCGGGCCGCTCGGGCGGCGCGGCGCCCCGGACGGCCGCCTCGGCGGCCTGCCTCACCGCCCCGTCCGCGTGGCCCAGGAGCGCGCCGAGGGCGTCCCGCAGCTCGGGCTCCGAGAGGCCCTCGGTGGAAATCACGGCGGCGGGCCCCGGCTCGTCCTGGGCAGGACGCAGGTGCACACTCCAGCATGACTACCTACCAGACCACCCCAACCCAACCCGAAGGCCCAAATTTCGGGTTGGGGGGGGTAAGGGTTCCACATGTGTGTTTTCGATGTTCCCGGACCCCCCCCCCACTGGAAATGGACGCCAAATTGAGGCCTTCGGGTTGGGTTGGGGTGGTTTGGTGGGTGGTGAACACTCCAGCAGGGCCCCTCCGTGCACATAAAGCCGTCCCCAGCCCAGGGCAGGGGACGCCGATCGAGATCCACCCGGGCCTCCCCCAGAGTGGGCCCGAGAGCTGTGGCGCACTGCCTCACTGCGGCGAGGAGGGGGGGGGCAAAACGGTACTGATACCACCACTCCGCGGATCTCTCCCAGGGGTGCGTCCTGTGAACCGAGCTTCGAGGCGAACCCAGCCGTGGCGGCGGAGCCCCCCCAGGAGGCCCAGGGTGGCGACGCTGGGAACCCTCCCTCCTCCGAACAACGCGGCCAGCATTGGGCAAGCAAGCTCCTCCTCCTCCTCCTCCTCTCTTCCTCCTCCTCCTCCTCCCTCTCCCTCTCCTCCTCCCTCCTCCTCCTCCTCCTCTCCTCCTCCTCCACCTCCTCCTCCTTCTCCTCCTCCACCTCCTCCTCCTCTACCTCCTCCTCCTTCTCCTCCTCCTCCTCCTCCTCCTCCTCCTCCTCCTCCTCCTCCTCCAGAGGGAAGCGGATCCTGCACCCTGGGGCCTCACCCCAGGAGGAGCGCATCGTCCCGGACCGCTCTCTGACGGTCCGGGGGCCCGTGGAGGGCCCCGAGGGCCCGACAGCGGCGAGGGGCCTCGGGACTCGTCTCCCCCGAGTCCCCCCGCTTCCCCCGCGGCGGCGCGGCACTCCTGCGCCAGGCCCCGCAGCGGCCGGCCGCCCAGCAGCGCTGCCGCGAGGCACCACGGCGCCAGGGGCGGCGGGCGCATGGCGCCGCGCTCGGCGGCGGCTGGAAGGGCCGCTGGGCGGCTGCGCCAGCACCGCCGTCGCTGTCACCGTCGTCGTCGGCGGCGTCGTCCTCGTCATTGTCGTCGTCGTCGCCGTCGAACTGCGTCGCTGGGGTCGTGGTCATCGTCATTGTGGTCGTCGCCGTCGCCGTCGTCATCGGCGTCATCGTCGTCGTCGACCTCGTCTCCGCCGCCGGCGTCTCCGCCGTGGCCGTCGCCGTCGTTGTCGCCGTCGTCGTCGCCGTCGTTGTCGCCGTCGTCGTCGTCGTCGTCGTCATCGTCGTCGTCGTCGTGGTCACCGTCATCGTCGTCGTCGTTGGTGCCGTCGTCGGGGAGGGGATGAGGGCGGGGGGCAGGAGGTGGAGGAAGAGGGAGAACGAGCGGGGACTAGGGGCGAGGACGGGTAGCGGAGATGCGAGGGGGTAAAATGCTGGAACCGCCCCTTTTAAATGGACGAGCGTCCCATGTGCTTCACATTGAGGTCACATACCTCAAGGTTTAAAATTGTCCAAGCAATTGTCAATCGATGGACCCGTAGTTACAACAATGTGCCCTTCTTCTGCGTAGTTAGCTGTTGCGCAGTCCCAATTCTGCGACCATAACGCTTCAAGTTTAAAGCGGTAAGAACATTCACAAGTGAGCCACCCTTAATTTGTGAAGGTGTCGCACATGTTCGTACTTCTGTTCGTACCATGCCGAAGGGATCTCAAGCGAGGGCCCCAAGCTGAAACGGTGTCGCACTCCCTCTGTGGTGCTGTCGGGAACGTGTAAGACATATCTACTGGGCGCAGGTGGTCTAGAGCGTTTCCTTTTGCAACCTCCTTCCTTTCCCTGCTCGGGAGGCTTACCTCCCCCCTCTCCCTGGGTCTGGACGGGCCTCCCCGGGAGGGCTTCGAGCGTCCAAGATGGACCAGCATAGCTTCAATAATGCATTAGCTAGCCCAAGATGGCCTCCAAGATCGCCCAGGATAGCCCAAGACGGCTCAATAGAGCCTCCAACACGCATCCAAGAGGCCCCAAGACGGCCCCAAGACGGTTTCAAGCGCCCTCCGAGCTCTCCAGGGAACCCCCCCCCCGAGAGGCCCAGACGCGTCCAAAACGCAGAGGGGGATCAGCCTGCTCTGCCTTTTTCGCTGCTTCGCTTCCGATGGGCCCTTGAGGCGCCAGGATGGCCCCAAGATGGCCCAACACAGCCCCAAGATGGCCCAAAACGCAAGGGGGATCAACCTGCTCTGCCTTTCTCGCTTGTTCGCTCCCGATGGGCCCTTGAGGCGCCAGGACGGCCCCAAGGTGGCCCAACATAGCCCCAGCAAAAGACCCAAGAGGACCCCAGGACGGGCCCCACGAGCGAGCGCCCCCAGAGCGGCCCAAGAGGGCCCCCATACGCCCCCCTTGGGCCTCCGACGGGGGGACCAGAAGTTACGACCCCCCTCTTTTCGAGCGGCCCCTCTTGGGCCTCCGACGGGGGGACCAGAAGTTACGACCCCCCTCTTTTCGCGCGAAGGGGTCCAAGACGGGCCCAAGAGGTCTCCCAGACCTCCCTTTACAAGACCCCCAAGAGGGCCCCAAGACCCCCCCAAAAGTGGAGGCTTAGAGATGGGCACCAACACCAATGCCGAGCGTTGCCTCTACCAGGGGAGGGTGATCTAGATTTTGGTGTTGGTGGCAATATTTCGGCCACCTTGGAAACCCGAATATTACCACCATCGCCGAGATCGGCATCACCTTTCCTCGGTGGAGGCACACCACCGATCTTGGTGCTGGTGTCAACTTCTAGGCCTGCGACGAAAGAGAGCCAAGAGAGCCTCAAGAGAGCCCCAAGAGACCCCCAAGAGAGCCCAAGAGGGCCCAAGAATAGAACATCCGACTCTACGACGAGGTCCGCTGCGCCAGAGACGCTTACCAAAGGGAGTTCCCCGGCGCATCTAGCACCGGCTTCCATTTTAAATTTCGCTGCAGGAAGCTCTTTGTGATCCTTGCTTTCCAGAAGACGGCCGCGCAACTGCATGCTTCCAGCCGTCCCTGATTTACCAACTCCCCTGCTGATCGTTTTTCGATGGGTTGGTGGGGATAGTTTGGTTCGCGAGCGCAAGCGGAAGAGCCGCGCGCCGTCAAAAAGCCACAGCTAACAAGCAGGAGCCTAAATTGCACACGGGAGAAAGAAACGAGACAAGAAGAGAGCAGCGGGAGGAGAGCATAGCCGGGGCGGGCCGCGCGGCGCTCACGGAGAGGGTGCCAGCGGCAGCTAGCACCCGCCGCGGGGTGCACGCCAAAGTGGCGGGTAATTAGCTGGCACAATGGTGTCCCGTGGTGCCTGCGGCGTGGGGCAACCCTGCGGGAGATAGCGGAAGCCGCAAGCGCCTGCGCCTGCACGACGGGCAGCACCCGGGGGTCTGAGCGCGGCAAGGGCTACGCATCCCTGCAAGGTGAGCAAGCCTTCTGCGCGTCGGGAGCCACGGTGGGTGGCGGCGGAACGAACGAGTGGCGACGACCGAACAGCAATTCGCGCCGTGGGACAGGCATGTCTTAAGCAGACTGAAGGCAGTCAGCCGCGCGTCGACACCAGTGAAATTACCAGCATGCAGGCGCCCGACGGACGGGAGTGCGGATCGCCCAAACCGGCAGGACGACAGATGTGTCGGAACCCGCCCAGGGAGCAGGGGGGAGGAGTGCAGCGGGGCGATGCCAAGGGTGGCAAAGCGGGCTAGCCGAAGAGAGAGGGCCCAGGGGCGGTCCTTTGTGCCGAGCAGCGGCGCGCCTGGACCAGGGGGCAGCTCGCCGTGGCGGCAAACCGCGGCAGCGGGAGGGGAAAGGGCCACCCTTCTGTGCCGACGCGGCGGCGGTCCAGGTGGGAAAAGCAGGAGCAAGGAAGCAGTGCGGCAGGGAGCGCGCCACCGAGGCCACGGCATCGAGGAAGAACGCCCTGCAGTAGTAGGCGCGAGCGCCACGCTGCAGTAGTAGCAGGGGGGCGCGGTTTGCGCTGGGAGGGGTGCCCTGAAAAAGGGCAACGGAAAGGCGGGGAGGGTGACGGGGGGGGGCCCTCGACCGTCGGTGACGCGACGGCCCCCAGGCGAGAGGGGGGGTGGCCGCGCCCAAGCGTGCTCAGCCGAGCGCGGGCCCCCTGCGGGCCCCTGGGGGCGCAGGACTTATAACCTCGAGCAGAGGTGGAGCCCTGTGGGAGGGGGCGGCGACCACCCCACGGTGAGGCTGCAGTGTTGGTGTGGCGAAGACAAGCAGGGGGAGCAATCAGCAAGCCCAGGGGGGATTGCACGGCGGGCCTCAGCGTTGATGGGGGGCGACTTGGAGCATTTGGAGCGGCACGCCTGACTAACAGGGAGCGCCCATAGGAACCTCGATGCCCAGGGAGGCGGGCAGTTCAGGAGGCCGTGGTGCTGAGCGAACCTGTGGTGGACGACGACACCGTGAGCAAGGCCGAAGCCGAAGACAGAGACGTGCCGTTGACCAGCGGCGCCTCTGGTTGCGCCCGTGCTCGAGCAGGTTGTGCAGCACGGGCCTAGCTGGTGCGAGCTGCACGAGTGTGGCGTAGAACGTGGTATTGTATGACGACACGCCGTGCGTGTAGCAATGAGCGCAGCCACCGACGTGCTGCGGTTGAACCCGCGAGCGGCCGCCAAGCGCGCCGCAAAGAGTGATGTGCCAGCGCTCGAGGCCGCGGCTTGGGGCGAGCATGGTGGCCTTCGACGCCCTCGTGGGCCGAGGGCGCTGTCAGCAACTTGGAGTTGGTCCCGCTGACCGCGCCGAGAGCGAGCTGAGGGCGCAGCCGCTGGAGCGGCCTGAACGACTTGCGACGAGCCTGGAGGGCCAGGAAGGATGCCTCCGTGAATGTCGCCCGCCCTCCCAGGGCGGCTGCTGCAGCTGCAGGGCCAGGGGTGGTTCCTGCTGCGCCAGAGGGGGGTGCCAGGGGCAGCTGCTGAAGCTGTTGCGCCAGGCGCGGAGACTGCTGCCGCTGCTCCTGCGCCAGGCATGCGCCTGGTGGCGCCAGAACCTCCCAGGGGCGCGGACAGGAGTCAAGGGCAGGGGTGCGTGCTGCTGCTGCTGCTGCTGCTGCCGTTGCTGCTCAAACTACTGCCGCAGCTTCGACAAGTGTGGACCGGCTGCAGAGGGGACAGGAAGGAAACCCGCCAAGGGGATGGGCGGATGTTGCTGCTCCTGCTGCTGCAACAATTACTGATGCGGTGAGTGGCGCCGCTGCGCTGCTGCTACTGTCCCGACCCCGGCGCCAACCCGGAGACATGCTCCAGCTCCAGCTCTGGCTCCGGCGCCCGCTCCCAGGGGCGACAGCTCCAGCTCCAACTCCAGCCCCCGCGTCGTCGTCGTCGTCGTCGTCGTCGTCGTCGTCGTCGTCGTCGTCGTCGTCGTCGTCGTCGTCCGCCTTCCCAGGGGCGGCCGAGGTCGTCGTTCGTCGTTTGTCGGTCGTGGTCGTCGGACGGCGTCGCCAGGGGCGCAGCTGACGGCTGCAAGTGCTGGTGTAAATGCAACGACGGTCGGCGGTAACAGTCGTCAGTCGGCATCGCCAGGGGCGCAGCCAGCGGCTGCGCGCCCCCCAGGGCCCCGGGGCGGCTGCTGCAGCGGCAGGGCCAGGGAAGAGGCAGAACTCGCACCCGACTGAACAGGCACCTGGCTGAACTCGCGCCCGTGCGGCCCAGACGGACGCGCACTAGCTGAACTCGCACCCGTCTGAAGTCGCACCGGCTGAATTCACACCCTTGTCCCAGGGGTGGCTTCTGCTGCACCAAAGGGGGGGTCAGGGGCAGCAGCTGAAGCTGTCGCGCCAGGTGCAGGGCTGCTGCCGCTGCTGCTGCGCCCAGTATGCACCTGGTGGTGCCCAGAACTCCCAGTGGCGCGGACAGGAAGAATGAGCAGGGGCGGTTGCTGCTGCAGCCGTTGACACGCACCAGCTGAAACCGCATCCGATTGAACGCACACCCGACAGAACTCGCACCAGCTCAACTCACACCCTTGTCCCAGGAGTGGTTTCTCCTGCACCATGGGGGGTCCAGGGGCAACTGATGAAGCTGTAGCGCCAGGTGCGGGGATGCTGGCGCTGCTGCTGCTGCGCCTGGTGTGCACCTCGTGGCGCCCAGACCTCCCAGGGGAGCGGACAAGAGTGATGAGCAGGGGCGATTGCTGCTGCAACCGCTGATTCGCACCAGCGGAACTCGCCTCTGGCTGAACTCACACCCGACACAACTCGCACCAGCTGAACTCGCACCCTTGTGCCGAACGGTTACTGACGCAGGATACCTCATCACGTTGTCGTCGGCGTCTCCAGGGGGGGTTGGCCAACGGCCACAAACACTGGGGTAAAATGGTCGCCGATGCCGAATCGGGTCGTCACGTCGTCGTCGACGCTTCCAGGGGGGGTGGCTAACGGCCACAAGCACTGGTGCAAAAGAGTCGCCGATGTACAGCCCCGATCCCGGCGCCAACCCAGAGACATGCTCCAGCTCCAGCTCTGGCCCTGGCGCCCGCTCCGGCACGCAAAAGCCTTCCCAGGGGCGCCAGCTCCAGCTCCAGCTCCAGCCCCCGCGTCGTCGTCGTCGTCGTCGTCGTCGTCGTCGTCGTCGTCGTCGTCGTCGTCGTCGTCGTCCGCCTTCCCAGGGGCGGCCGAGGTCGTCGCTCGTCGGTCGTAGTCGTCGGACGGCGTCGCCAAGGGCGCAGCTAACGGCTGCAAGTACTGGTGTAAGTGGAACGACCAGGGGCGCAGCTAACGGCTGCAATGAACCCACACCCTTGTCCCAGGGATGGCTTCTGCTGCACCAGGGGGGGTCTTGCTGCTGCTGCCGTTGACACGCACCAGCTGAACTCGCACCAGGTTGATCTCACACTGACAAAACTCGCACCAGCTGAGCTCACACCCTTGTCCCAAGGGTGGCTTCTTCTGCGGCTGGTGGGGATACTTTTTGGTCAACAGGCTCGCGAGGCGTGTCGAAAGCCGTCCAAACACTAGTCGGGCCGCGACTTGGCAGCAAAAAGAAAAAAAGGCAAACTGGTGGGGGTATTTTTTTGGGTCGAGGGCGGACGCGAAAACGCTGTCGCCGAAGGAGAGGTCCGGGCCACGGGCCTGCCAAATTGGCCACGCGCAAGCCTAAAAGCGAAGCGGCCGAGCCCGCACTCAGAAGCAGCCGCCGGTGGGGCCGCAGCTGAGCTGGTGGGGATATGCGAAGCGTCAAGAATTTGAATGCGTCGCTTGCCGCTCTGGATCTGTTTGCGGCTCATGAAGCCTCATCTAGCTTCGGCGCCAGTCGTGGAAAATCTCTCCTTCGTCCTGAGGTCAATGTTCTAAACGAGGCCTGCTTGATATTACACTTTGACGTTCCAGCTTAGGGTACGTGTGTGGCCCAATCTGACTTTAGGCACCCCTTTCCCCCCTTCCAGGCATGCTACTTTGCCGCGTTCGGTGGTTGACGTGGCCTGTGTTGCCTCTAGGTCCACTTGTGCTAGTACTTGGGCGAACGGTGTCGCCAGACGGGAACGAGTGTCTCCGGTCGCTGATCCAGCCATAGTCTCGGCTGGGATCGTTCCAGCAAACGACCGATCTCAGATGGGGTCCGCTCTGGGAAATGACTCAGTGGGCCCGAGGGGGGGTGGAAGAAAGGAGGCAAAGCATGAGGAACATGCGGGAGCCCGAAACCTGCGGACACCTTCCTGAGCACTAGGTCGGGCATGTCCTTCGACAGGCGGATTTTGGCAGAAACATGAAGCATAGCCCCAAGTAACGAAACAACGCCATAAAAAAGCGTGAAACATAGTCACCAGACCATGCTTTCCTATTCTAGCACCTTTTCCTACTGTGGAGAGACATGCCGCCTTAACCCGAGCTGGAGAACATGCGCGGGCCCCAGACCTCCCCGAGCACCAGCGGACCGGCTCCTCACCCCGAGCAGCACCTGCTGACTGTTGGGGGGGGGGGCGGCGGTGGCCTCCAGAGGCAGAGCAGGCGAAAGACAAGCCGCCTCCTCCTCCTCCTCCTCCTCCTCCTGCTCCTCCTGCTCCTCCTCCTCCTCCTGCTCCTCCTGCTCCTCCTGCTCCTGCTCCTCCTGTTCCTCCTGCTCCTCCTGCTCCTCCTGCTCCTCCTGCTCCTCCTGCTCCTCCTGCTCCTCGTGCTCCTCCTGCTCCTCCTGCTCCTCCTGCTCCTCCTGCTCCTCCTGCTCCTGCTCCTGCTCCTGCTCCTCCTCCTCCTCCTCCTCCTTTTCGTCGTCCTCCTCCTCCTCCTCCTCCTCCTCCTCCTCCTCCTCCTCTTCCCCCTCCTTCGATCTTTCCATAAACGTACAGCCGACCCGTACCATAAGGATGCGCGGTGAGGATGCACTTGGATGGCCGCGGCGGTTGCTAAGTACTTAACATACTTACTACGGTAAGTTAAGTACTTAGTAAGTAGTTAGCGGACTTAGCTAAGTGCTTACTCAGTCATTACTAAGTGGCCCACTTAGTAATGACTTAGTAAGTACTTAGCTATCCACTTATAACCAGTTAGCTAAGTGCTTAGCGCACTTAGCTAACCACTTATAACCGCTTATAGCTAGTTTGCTAAGTAGGTTATAAGTGACTTAGCGGTTACATTGCACTTGTTATCCAAGGGCCATGCACAGGGAAAAAAGGTAAATCCACGTCTTGAAAGAGCTGAGTTTGTTCGTTGAGCGCTGCAGCGCTACAAATTTTGCATTTTGATTTGGAGTCGGTGTCCTGGATTTTTGCTTTAAATATGAGAGGCGCTGCAGCGCTGCCTTCGGATTTATATGAACATGAAGCGCTGCGTGCGCTGAAGATGAAGCGCTGCAGCGCTGAATGTTGAGTTAAATGCATGTTTTCTAGTTGCACGTTGTTCGGATCTTCATTTTCGCCCAGCTCCGTTTGCAAGGAATTTGAATGCACATGTCAATTATGTTTTGTTGTATTCGTTCTTTTTCAATGGTCGCATTGAGCGCTGCAGCGCTCCAAATTTGATAGCACGTATGTTACTTTGCGCTGCAGCGCAAAAAAATGGTTGTCGTCGTGATGTCGCATCGCGCTGCAGCGCGTGCGCGCTCGTGCTTCATGGGCCTCGGGCTGCAGCCCAGATCAACATATTTGCTCGCAAGTTGCATGTCCATGCAAGTCGATGTTCACGCGCACGCCGCGCGACAGCTTGTCTCAAGCTGCGGCCGCGCGCCGCATCCGCCGTCGCGCCCGCGGGCTCGCACGTTGCATTCGGCGCTATATATAGCGCTGGCATGGCGCTGCAGGCGCGTCAGGAGGAGCAGATCTTGCAGTACATCGAGGAAAGCATTTCCTCGGGGAGGTTGGCATCGGGGTGGGATCAACTGAAGGAGTTCCTGCTGGCGGAGGGGCTAGCGTATTACCAGCAGGTCCCACCGAACCAGATGGGCATCGACATTCGGAACCGCAGCGGTTCGTTAGTGAACCCTGCGCGGGCTCACAATTTAGGCGCGAAGATTTGCGCCCAGGGCTTCGTCTTGGCCAAGACGGCTGCAGCCACTGCCTTCGAGGCCCCGCAGGGGGCGCAGTTGGAAGAGACCGCGATGGCGAACGACCGCCTTTCGCGGCTCAGCGGGGGTCGGTGCCCCCCGCTGGACTCATTGCGGTATACGTCAGTGGGCGGCTCCCACACGAACGTCTTCCTCCGCTGCGTGCTGGCCAAGGCGCCGACCACAGTGAAGGCGCTGGCAGACTCTCGGGACAACATCGACTCCGAAAAGCTGTGCGCGTTGCATCCGCAACTTGCGACGGCAGTCAAAAAGGGCCCGACGTGGTTGATCATCAAGCACGCGGTGGCCAAAGTCAAGGGCCTCAAGAACTTCGTGCAGAGGGCTTTGAACGCCGACGTCAGGGAGGCGGTTCACGAGACCGAGATCATTCGGTCAGGCTGCAGCCTATCCCCACTATAGTATATAGCGGTATGTAGTAAGGGCCAGGATGATGCACGAGGAGGGTGATGAGTGGGAGCGCGTTGGGGGGGAGGTGAGAACGAGGAGCGGGAGCATTATATCTTACAGTGCTGCAGCACTTGATCGGCTCGGCGCTTGCTGCAGGCAGGTGGGCGGATGCTCTTGGCACACAGCCTCGCTGAGGGTTCCAGCAAGCCCGATTGGCGCGACATCGCCGAGCAAGCGGGCCACGCGAACCCACCTTGCAAGGCGTGGATCGCTGACTTGTGCAAGTTTGTTGAGCTCGGGCCACAAAACGGAGAACTTCTCCGTGAAATAGATGAAGCCCTCAAGACCTTCACGAATGTGGACGTCTCGGGGCAAACTTTGATGTGCGGCTCTGAATTCTGGCGCAAGTTGAATTCGATTAAATGGGGGAAGCACCAGGAGTCGCACCCGCATGTCGTAGCGGCGCTCGTGAAGGCCAACTATTCAGGCGAGCACGTGGTGGATAGCATGTGCAGGACCATCCATAAGCTTGTCGGCGCCCCCTTGTAGTGACATGCGCTGCAGCGCATCTATGCATTGCGCTGCATTGTTAGAACTGCGTGCCCACCCCTCCCCCCTCCCCCACACACACACGCACGCACCGTTACATTGCTTTATTCCCAAACGCAATCGCTGAAGCGATGTGCGGATCAAGGCAAACGAGATCGTCCACGTCGCGTCCCGCAAGGCGGACGTGGCTGCGGCCGACAATCTCATGGCCGACGCAAGGTCGCTCGTGAAGAGGTTGGATATCGGAGCGGAGCAGGGCTTCTTGCACATCACAAAGTTGGATGTCCGCTGTGCCATGTACCTGGTGAAGAAGCGAGCGCCAGGAGACCGCGCTTTCGGATGCGTAGCAGATATAGCACAGGTATCTTCTCACGCCACCTTTCGTGTGCTCCTTGTTTCCCCCCCTCCCTGCTTTTCGCCATTCAATGTCGCTGCAGCGACCCTCCAGAGAGGTCTTCCTCCATGAGCTCGGGGAGCCAGCCCAGCTGCAGATGAAGAGCTTGGGGATCGAGTTCGGCAAGGCGGTGCAGACCGACAAGCAAGGCGATGGCGCACCCGAGTTCCCAGCGAGCGCCGATGCAGACGCGCCGCGCGCGGCAGCGTCGTCGGCCGCTGAGTTGAAGAGCAACGTCTTCCGCATGCGGCGTGCAGGGTTCGACGTGGGGAAGCACATCGTCCAGAAGAAGGAGGTGGATGACGTCTTCGAGGTGCTCTCCATCTCGGAGAATGGGATCACCGCTCAGAAGAAGTTGCACGGCGACCTGGTGGGCGAAGAGATCTCCATTGCGTGGCTGCAGCCACCCCGCCGCCCGTGCAGGGAGCAGGTAGGGGGGGGGAGGAGGTAGTAACTGCGATATTGTATTTCCTGTACTTAAGTTGCAATGGGTTGGTCGATGCGCTGCAGCGCACGGAGCAGTTAGCCGAGCGGGCGGATTGAAGTAAACATATTGCTCGAGAATTACAAGTTGACGTCCAGGGCGCAGGAGCAGTTGCCGTTCACGAAGGAGCACTTGCCGCCAGCCCACGAGGGTTGGGCGATGGACGCGTTCAAGGGGGCATGCAACATGGCGCTGCGGCTCCAAGCGCTGAAGTACCAGGCGAACATTTTGCACTTGGAGATCCTGCAGGACCCACCTGCCGTGCGCTGCAAGCGAGCGTTCAAAGTGGGTGAGCTCGTCAGACTTGTGCTTCCGCAATCGTCCGCGCCCCCCTCCGACGACGCCGCGCTGCAGCGCTGCGCTGAGCACGAGGTAGCGAGGATTTCGGGGCACGTCAGGCCGTAGCGACGAGGTCAGTGACGTTACCGACTGCGCGCCATGTAGCTCCACGCGGTGGGAGTGGTCGCATTTCAGCCTCGTCCACGCGGGTCAGCACGGGCTGCGTTGCGGAGAGCATCTCGTTGGGGAAGGTTGGCCTCTACGAGTTCTTCGTGGGCCCGCAGTTCGCAGGGCCCCCCGCTGAGGGGTCGCGGGGCCCCGACGCCTTTGTCAGCCCCTTCTGGGTGGTGGCAAAGTCCGACTCAGAGCCCAACATGGAGCTCCGAAAGGAGACCGTGACGTTCGGGACAGGCGTCAACAAGGTGCAGGTGGGGGTGCCCCAGATGCATAACACTTGCGCCCTGTCCGCGGGCGACTTCCTGGTGGTGAAGCCGTGGCCGCGGCTGCAGCCGCGGCCAGCCAAGAAGCTCAGGACGGCCTGAGCTGGCGATATAGAGGGACCACGCGGGAGGATGAGGCAGGAGGGAGGGGTGATGCGGAGGAGGAGGAGGAGGAGGCAGGGTAAGGTTTGGCATAGGGAGGAGGATGAGGGGGCTTAAGGAGCGGCGAGCGCACATGACGGCACCGAGCGTGGCCCTCCGATTGGTGTAAACAGTGTGCGGGTTGGTGCGAAGTGCGATACTTGCCGCGGCGCTGCAGCGCGCGGAACGATTCGTTGCGCCAGCATCGTCGCTGCAGCGACTGTACAATATTGGTGCTGACATCAGCCTTTCCCACAGACATGCCGCTGCAGCGGCTTCGTCATCACTGTTGTGCTCGATGTGATCGTTGCTCTTCGCTTCATCTTTCACATGCGCTGCAGCGCACCTCATCATGAGCACCTCGTCCGCGCACATGTTGCCTCATCACTCCATCGCAGCAATTTTGGCGCTGAAGTGCGACCGCGCTCGGGCTGCAGCCTCGGCGCGCCGCGCGCGCGATGACGACGATCAAGCGCGACTGCGTCGTGCTGCACGACAACCGTACGGGGCGCGAGCTGGTCGCGGCCGTCGAGGTCATCGGAGACCGCGAGTGTATCACCGTGACCACCGCAGGTTGGAGCAAGTGGGCGTGCGGCAAGGCTCAGGGCTTGCGAGGCACGATGTTCCCAACGTGGCTGAAAAATCAGCGCGCCGCGTCGTCGGGGCCAACGGCGCCGACGACGCTCTTCGCTGCAGCGGAGCCAGGCCGCCGCCCGACCACGCGGTCCGGCCGCGCCAGTCGCCAGGTTCCAGTGGACAAGTGCTTCAAGACAGTGCAGCTGCCGCCGTTTGGCGATGCTGAGGCAACAGAGCTGCAGATTGTCATTCCCCCACCTCATAGGGGGGGGAAGGATAAGCTGCAGGTGGTGCTGCACGAGAAGGGCGTAGAGTACATCAAGGCCAAATTGCTTCAGGAGGCGGCGGAGGCGGCAGAGGCGAGCACGGTGCTGAAGCGCCCGCGGCGCCACGAGACCGACGTTCCTTGCGGCGCCCGCATCTATTGGGTGCAGCGGCTCCAAGCTTGGCGGGCCGTCCGCACAGACTGCGGTTGCAGCAGGACGGCCTTGTTCCGCACAAACCGCGGCTGCAGCAAGGATGACGCTGAAGCGGCCGCGGCGAAGTGGTGCACCGCCGAACTCAAGGATTGCGAAGCGGATGAGCTCCAGGAGATGGAAGCGGAGGCGGAGGGCGATGCGGAGGAGGAGGAGGCCGACTCGGACTGAGCTGCGGCGCGCTCGGTCGACCGCATCGCTGGGGCGTGCGATCACGGTCGGCAGTGCGATTGAGAATGGCAGCGAGGAGGACGAGCACGAGGACGAGGAGAAGGAAGAGGAGGATTGGGATAATAATTGCGGATTGTTGGTGGATCCCCCCAATGTTCGCTACTGTTGGTGTCATTGCGAATCGTTGGTATGATCAAGCGTGCTGCAGCACGACGACACTACGATCAAGTGTGCCTCTCACGCGTTGCCGCCGTCGATGTGTGACCTCACGGCGCTGCAGCGCTGACTTACGTGTGTTTCGTGCTGCAGCGCTGTCGTTCGGGTGTATGGCGTGCCGATATCAGATTTTTGCGTCGCGCTGCAGCGCTGACTTACATTTTGTGTGTCTGGCGTGTTGATGTAGCGCTTCGATCGCGCTTGCAGCCCGCATGTTCGCTTTATGTTATTGCATGTGGTTCGCAGCCACTTGTGATCAGAACATCAATGGCTGCCAACATGAGTGCAGCGACGCCGCCATGGCGGCTTCCCTCGGAGCCAGTGCCGCCGCCGAAGGCGAAGTCCGCTGCATCGGATGCGACATATGCGGCTACTCCCCCTCCTCCGCCGCCGCCGCCGCCACCGCCGCCTCCGACGTCGACGAGGACCGCGGCTGCAGCCGCCAGTGATGTGCCAGCCCCGCGCGCGGCTGCAGCCGCGCGCAAGCGCGATGCTGATACCAAGGTTGGCATGTGGAAGCTTGTGTGCGACATGATTCGGGAAGCGCTTCAGCGCGGGGACCGCGAGGCAGCGTTTGCGCTGGCAGTCCAATACCACGTCGCGAAGAAGCCGCGGAAGTGACGGGCGCGCGGCGCGCGCGCGGTCAGTGCTGCAGCACCACTGTTTCAGTCGGATACAGCATCGCGACGGCGGCGACGGCGACAGAGACAACGACGACGGCGTTAAAGACGACGTAATTCAGAGCAGTACATGCAGGAGAAGAAGGTGGAGGGAGGATGATGATGAGGAGGAGGAGGGTGATCAGGAGGACGACGACATTGAGGACGACGTTCTGGAACGCCCTCATTTTCACAGGTTCCCACCGCTCGCTGCCAGCACCTCGGAGCAGGGGAAGGGGGGGCAGGATGATGATGATGATGAGGAGGAGGAGGAGGAGGAGGAGAAGGAGGCCGAGGACGAGGAGTATGACGAGGAGGAGGGGGAGGAAGACAACCAGTTGGCACCCATGCCCCGCCCCCCCGATCCTTCTGCCTATTCCTGCCTCCGCATACTCCCTCTCCTCCTCCTCCTCCTCCTCCTCCTCCTCCTCCTCCTCCTCCTCATCCTCCCTCTCATTCTCCTACTCCTCCTTCTCCTCCTCCTTCTCCTCCTCCTCCCTCTCCTTCTTCTCCTCCTCATCAGTGTCCTCCTCCTCCTCCTCCTCCTCCTTCTCCTGCCCCCCCTCCTCCCCCCCCTCCTCCTCTCCCTCCAATCCTCCTCCTCCCCCTCATCCTCCTCCCCCTCCTCCTCCTATCCTGAGGGGGCAGCCCTGGGGAGGTCAATCCAGTCGTTGGCCTTCGGAGGTTCAGTTGGGGGTGATGTTACTTTGCGGGGTGATGTTACTTTGGGGGGTCAGTCGATTGGTTAGCAGGGGTCCGTCGTCGTCAGCGTCGTCGCCATCGTATTCGTCGTTGGCGCCGCCGCTGTTTTTGTTCCGTGCAGCTGCAGCTGCAGCTTCGCGCGCTGCAGCGCCCGCGCGCCGCCCTGCGGCGCCCACGCGCCCGAGCTCAGCTTCAGCTGCAGTGATGGGACTGGTTTCCACCACCACTATACCATATGTTGGAGAAGGAGGAGGAGGAGAAAGAAGAGGAGGAGGAGGACCTCTCCCTCCAACTTATGGTACTGGTGGTGAAAACCAAGCCCATCATGCAGCTTGGCGAGCTGCAGCCTCGCTGCAGCGATGGCGCACCTCGACTACGACGAGGACTTCGAGGAGTTCGACAGCGACGACGGCGGCGCGCTGCTCGCGGCCGCGGCCACGGCGCGGCCGCGGCCTCCCTCGGCGCCGCCGCCAGGCGCGCTGCTGGCCAAGGCGCGGCCGCGGCCGTCGCCGTACGGCAGCGTCGGCCGCGCCTTGGCCAAGGGCAAGGACAAGGACAAGGAAGGACAAGGACAAGGGCGGCGGCCCACCTTGCGCCTCGGGCAAGGGCAAGGACAAGGACAAGGACGTCGGCGGCCCACCTTGCAAGGGCATGGGCAAGGGCAAGGACAAGGACAAGGACGTCGGCGGCCCACCTTGCAAGGGCAAGGGCAAGGACAAGGACAAGGACGACGGCGGCCCTTGCAAGGGCAAGGGCAAGGACAAGAGCAAGGGCGGCAAACTTGTCCAAGGGCAAGGGCAAGGGCAAGGGCGGCGGGGCGGCTGGTTCAACAGGGCGCAGCGGCTCTGCGAGCTGCTGCTGGCGGGCGAGTACGCCGCCGCCGCCGCCCTGGCCGAGGAGTACTACGCTGGCCCAGCAGAGGTCTGGGTCGGCCAGGGCGGCGGCGGCGGCGAGGAGGCCGCCGAGGAGGCGCTGCAGGCGCCGTGGGGCGCCTGAGGAGGCGCAGGCGCCGAGGAGGGCGCGCGGGCGCCTGAGGAGGCGCTGCAGGCGCCGAGGGCTGCGCGCAGGCGCTGCAGGCGCCGAGGGCTGCGCGCAGGCGCTGCAGGCGCTGAGGAGAGGCGCTGCAGGCGCCTGAGGGAGGCGCCGCGCAGGCGCCAACATGAGAGCCGCGGCAGGCCGGGCCGCCGCGGAGCATCCAACTGTATGGGCGACGGAGAGGGTGGACTATAGTAGAGGTAGAGGTAGACAGGGGGAGAGGGTGGACTATAGTAGAGGTAGACAGGGGGGAGACGTAATATACATAGGGAATGCGAGGGGGACGATGGAGACGCAGCGTGGGGGTGGAGTGAAGACACATTGGAGAGAGACGGTAGACAGGATGCCCGCTGCAGCGGGTATCCACTCTCCCGTGAGCGAGGGGGACAACGAACGCATAGTGATAGGATACATGCTGTAGCAACCCAACATGTAAGATCAATGGGAGCAATGGGGGGGGGGGTGGATTGGATCAGTTCGCGAGCATAGCCTGCCGACGCATGCATGTGTTTTAGGCCAGGTTATATTTCGTGCGCCAGATCGCGTGGTGCGCCCGCGCTGTCGCCCAGAAAGGCGCTCCGATATCCTCATCACATCTATCTGCCATCGTCGACGTTCACATCCTGATCCACTGACATTTTTTTTGTATGGACTGATGTGCCAGGGGTCGGCCTTGGATTGGCCAGGAAAGTTTGGGGGCACTTGGGGGGGTCCTGGGGCACTTCAGATGGCAAACAGTCTCGCATCGCATCGCCCTTCGCCACTCTCCCTGCTCCCCTTCAGCACAGTTCGTTGCGCCGCCGAGTAGCTCCCCCCATGGCCTCCTGGCAGCCTCACCAGCTCCCATCAGCCTTGTCCTCAGCAGTCTCGAGCCATCGCGACGCTGCTGCAGCAGAGCCGTGAGCGTAAATCTTTGCAGTTGACAGCGGTGTCGGCATCGTCAACCTCGTCGCGACGCTGCTGCAGCAGCGCCGCGTGATGTACTTCGCGCCTCTCTTAGTTTCACTCCCACCTCGAAATCAGCAGTGTGGACAGTGTTCTGGGACTGCGTGGGTGGGCGTTGGGGTGGGCTGGAGTGCTGGATGTTGGCATCAGGATGGCTGATCTGAGGTCGAACGGGAGCTTCGGGTGAAGCGATCTGAGAGCGTCGGTGCCCCTCTGCAGAGGTGATGCTGTCTGACAGCGGCGTGTCTGTTCAATAGCCCCCTCTATTGAACAGCCACGCCCGTGTCTGTTCAATAGCCCCCTCTATTGAACATGCCATGTTCAATAGCCCCCTCTATTGAACAGCCACGCCCGTGTCTGTTCAATAGCCCCCTCTATTGAACAGACACGCCTCTGTCGATGTCCCAGCTGCCTTCGAGGCTCCCAGATCGCTTCGGTATTTGCTCCTGATCACACTTCGCGCATCTCCTGAATCCGTCCCGCGCCCTCCTCGGACACCTTCCGTGTCCCTCCTGTGTCTGCCCGCCCGCCCGCTCCCGAGCTCCCGTGTATACCTATCCGTCTCCCGCGTCTCTCCCTCGTCTCTCCCGTGCCCCTTCCGTGTCTCCACATGCTTTCCGTGCGCTCCCGCCCGTGTCCCTCCGCACCGCTTCCGCGTCCGTCCGCCCGCTCGCCCCCGAACTCCCGTGTCCCTCCCGTGTCTCTTCCGTGCCCCCCCCCCCCGTGTTTCTCCCATGTCCCTCCCACCCCTCCGTGTCTTTCGCACCGTCCCTTCCGTGTTCCTCAAATGATCATGCATCCCCCCCCGTGTCCTGCCCGCCCGCCCGCCCGCGCTCGTGTCCTTCCCTCCCGTGTCTCCTCGCATCTCCCCCCGCCCCCCCCCCCCCCCCGTGTCCCTCATTATCTCCCTCCTCTCCTTTCCATCACTCTATATCTCTCTCCCTATTGCCCACTACCATGCGTTCCATCATGGTGCGCATGCATAGCGCTGCAGCGCTTCATGTTACTTTGTGACGATGATTTCTGCTGAGCGCTGCAGCGCTCACGTGTGTTCCTTAATTGCATGCGATCGTTGCGCTGCAGCGCATCTGTACTGTTGTGGCCTCTCTTCCACCTCAGCAGCCGAGTGCTTCAGCTCTCGCAGTGTGGGAGGCCCTCCCTCGCGCTTCCCCTCGGAGCGTCCGCGCACCCCCTCGCCCTCGCGGAGGGCATCATGTCTGCCGCGGCTGCGGCCACACCCATCAACCACATCCTGGATAACCTGGACAGCTGCGACGCCTTCTTCGCATCGCAGATCGGCGTCATCGCCGCCGACGCGATGGCGCAGAGCCAGTCCGCCTTGTCCATGAGCGTGCAGCTGCAGCTTCACAACTTGGGGACGATCGGGGCTGCCCAAGCAGCTACCCTGCATAATCGAATCACCGCGTCGGGCTTCGCGGACAGCCACAAGGCGCGCCTCAGCGCCGTGCTGGCCGCGCGCGTGGGCACGGCGACGCCCGCGCTCCAGATGCGCGTGCAGACGCTCGCGTCAGGGCGGCGCTATCCATCGTGCTGTGCACATCGGACCGCCGAAGTGTTATTCACATGTATGGTTTAATTGTTTGTTCTGTACTTTATGTATGTTACCATGTTCATTTTTCAAATGTACTTATGTTAGCATGCTGCAGCATGCCTGCGTCGATTCGTAGGCTGGTGGGCTTTACCATGCAGGACTGGGGTTTATTTCGCGACCCCAGCCAGAGCATCGTCGCGAAGGTGCGCGCGTTGATCAAACGTTGCGGTGCCATCGGCTTGACGGTTCCGAGCGAGAACACGCTGAAAGAGTTGGCGGCGTTGATGGCATGCGCCCATCTTCCAGACGCAAACCCTGGGCAGCTCTACGGGATCGTGACGGAGATGAAGGTTTGGGATTCGGCGGGAACGCCTAACGCAGACGCATCATATCGCACTGACTGCAGCCAATGCGATGCGGCGCGTCAGCGTTAGGGTTTCCCGACGAGTCGCCCTTTACAGGGTCAGTTCTTGGCGAGCCGCAGGGGCGCGACGGGGCAAGCGGCGACAGTGACTTGGAATTTCCCAGCAGATCCTCGGCAGCTCCCTCAGCACATCTTCGACGCGGCGTACACCGATGCGGACCCGCCGATCGATGTGACGCGCGACCTCGCCAACGTGGTATCGCATCTACGAGGCTGCTGCCACCCCGTCATGCGCTGCAGCGCTGATTGTTCTGGATGTCTTGGGTGCTTCGGTGAGCTCGGTCCTTTAGGTCCACCTCGCATAGAGCATGATAGGTTTCATGCTACGCGTGCGCCGCTGAAGCGGCCTGCGGGTCTCAACGCCATCAAGGCTCGCGTGCCTCTCAGGCTGACCAACAAGGGCTTGCGGGCTGCCGCCCCACCGCATCAGCCGAGCACTGCCATTGTGCCATGGACACCATCGGGGTCACCCTCCGTGCCGCCTGCAGCGCCAATGCAACCCATGGACGCGATGGCCGTGATGCAGCAAATGCTGGCAGCGTTTGCGCCACCGCCATCGCCGCCCAACGAGCTGCAGCTGCAGCTCTTCCCGCGCCGCCCTGCGGCGCCCACGGCGAGCCCCCCCGCGAGTCCCCCCGCGATTGGTGATTCGCCAGCTGGGCCAGCATTGTCAGCGGCGGCGCCAGATGCTGCTGCAGCAGCGCCAACGCCGCCAAACGAAGATGCTGCTGCAGCAGCAGACGGAGACGAGGATGCTGTGCTGCAGGCGATCGAGACCTTGGCTGCGGGCAGCGCGAAAGGCGAGCTGCCTCGCAAGGGCAAGGGCAAGGGCAAGGGCAAGAAGGGCAAGGGCAAGAGCGCGATCAAGGGCAAGAGCAAGACAGGCGCTGGCAAGGGCAAGACGGCGGCCAAGGGCACGGCCAAACCGAAGGCCAAGGGCAAAGGGAAGGCCAAAGCCAAGGCCAAGGCCAAGCCCAAGGGCAAGGCGGCAGCCAAACGGGGCCAAATGGCACTCGGGTGCAGCAAATGCCGCTACCTGCCGAATGGCTGCGGCACGTGCCGCGACCCGAACTTCACTGGCCGTCGCGGCAAGCCGTGAGCGCGCAACGGGCACTGTCGGCATATGGAGGTGAGGATGAGGATTATGAGGGCGAGGAGGAGGATGGGTAGGATGATGAGGAGGATGAGCATGTGGAGGAGAAGGAATGAGGAGGATGGTGGGGATTAGTGCGAGGTTGGATGGAACGCTGGCCGATGATATGAACGGTAGTGGCGATGGTCTTGCCTGGCGGTCGCGCGGCTCGCACGGACGACGAGGAGGATGAAAGTCAAATATGTTGACGGGTTCTCTTGGATGCGGGCGCTGCAGCGCTGGCGCCTTTGTGGTCAACGTTTACATCGCCATCATGATCACGATGCAGCGCTGCAGCGCTCGCTTTCCTGGATGGTGGCGTAGATAGTGCGCGCTGTTGTGTTCCGATGCAGCGCTGCAGCGCCTGTCAGACTTGTGGTGCCGTTGTAGCGTTGGCGCGTTTGTGAGTGTGCAGTTGCAGCCGCGGTGCCCATGTATTGCGTGACGTGCTCGTCTTGAGTGCCAGTCGTTCCTCGTCGATACGCGCTGCAGCGCCATCATTCGTGATGTCGAGCGTTGTCTCCCGCATGGTTGTTGCCAAGTCACGCGCTGCAGCGCTGTGATTCGCTCATGTTGCGCGTTGCCGATGGCATGCCCTCCTCCCCCCCTCCTCCTCCTCCTCCTCACTTGGCTCGCGCGTCGCAGTCGCCATCGTTCGCTGCAGCGGGTGCTGGCAACGGACCTCCTCCGCCTCCTCACTGGGCTCGCAATGGCGGCGCGCCGCTGCGACAAGCCGTTCGAAGCGCAAGCGCGCGCCGACCGTCGCGACGAGTTGCGCGAGGCCCGCGCGAGAGCGACGGCGACTGCTACAGCAGAGGTGAAGGAGGCGCGGAAGAACGCCAGGAAAGCGGAGAAGCAGGTGCAGATCCGCACCGCGGAGCTGCAGGTGGATGAGGAGGCGGATGAGAAGGAGGACGGTGGGGTTCATGAGTGTGGCAGGCTACTCCCCCGCTGCAGCGGGGGAGAAGGACGACAGGGGGGATGATCAGGAGGAGGTGGAAGGCGATGATGTGGGAGGATGAGGAGTATGAGTAGCAGGGTCGGGGTCAGATGGACATCGCCGCTTCGGACGTGGCCAACCAGAAACTCAACGAGGCGTTGACCTCGCTGCGGAACGCCAAGAAGATGAAGGTGACCTGAGTGAGGTCGGCCTCGGCGACCGCCTGCTGAAGCATGCTGGTTCGATTGATTGGTAAAGGCTGGAGGGAACGTGGTTGAGCGTGTTGTTTGAGTTGCGCTGCAGCGCTTCTCCGTGGACCACGGTTGAAAGTTTGCGCGCGGATCATGATGTGTTAATGTGTTGCGCTGCAGCGCAGTTTCGCTTGCAGTTTCTCGTTGGATGGTGATGTGGCGGATGATGAGGGCGAGTGATATTGATGCTGTTGACGATGAAGGTGATGGTGACGGGGAGGATGAAGGGACGGGAGACGGATGATGAGGAGGATGGGTAGGTTGAGGAGGAGGATGGGGAGGATGAGGGGGCGCATGAGGCGGAGGAGGAGGAGGAGGAGGAGGAAGAGGAGGAGGAGGAGGTATAGGAGGGGGAGGAAGAGGAGGAGGACGAGGGGGATGGCGAGCAGGATGGAGGAGGAGGAGGACGTTCGCGCTGCAGCGCGTCAGATTGTCATCATTGAACGTTAGCGGCGCTGTAGCGCCATGTGCTCCCAGACTGTTGCTTGGCAGTTAGCGCTGCAGCGCGCATTTGGTTGCTCTCCACGCGGTGCAGCCTCATTTCCATCCGTAGTCGCCGTGGCCCATAGCGGAGGGGCCCCTCCGCGCGCGCGCAGCGACGGAGGCAAGCTTGCCTCGGGAACGCGCGCGATGGCGGCAGAGGACGACCGCCCAGCGAAGCTGCGGCGGCTGTCCCGCCTTCGCGCGGAACTGCCATTCATGCATTGTAATGCGATGGCGCAATTCCTGGCGTCCGTTAAGCGAGACGGAACCCCCGAATTGGGATCCCGACGCCAGGATATCAGAGACGCTCGGGAGCTCATGGTCAGTGAGAACACGCCGCGCGGCAAGCTCCACCAGAACATGGTAGTCGGGCAGCACACGGTGGAGATCTGCAGTCCAGCAGCAATGCTGTGGTATTGCAGCGCCCTCCCCGCGATGCAGCCTCTGTGGCAGCGGGCGCTGGAGCTGCCACGCCCGTGGCACATCATCATTTACGGCGATGAAATAGGCGCTGGCAACGCGCTGGCGCACGTGCAGAACCGCAAGTCGTGGGGCATCTACTGGACGATCGCGGAATTCGGCCCGCAGGCGCTTTCGTCGGAGGACTTTCGCGATAGCGTTGCTGCAGCAACGATATATGCGGGGGGGGAGGGGGGTAGAGAGAGAGATAGAGAGAGAGAGAGAGAGAGAGAGAGAGAGAGAGAGAGAGAGAGAGAGAGAGAGAGAGAGAGGCGCTGCAGCGCCAGTTGTGCTGCGATTTGTTCGCAGGATGCGTGGTTCCAGCTCGCGACGATGCGGGCCAAGACCGCGAACGACATCCAGCCGCGCGGACTGACGATGCTACTGGACGCAATCCTCGCGCAGTTCTGGCCTGATCAGGGGCACAACTTCAGCGCAGGCATCAGCTTGCGGCTGCGCCCCGACGGCGCGACGGAGCTCATCCAGATGGACCTCGGAATTTACATTCAGCCGCTGCAGCGGTCGCCGCATAGCACCCAAGATTAGTTAGCATACATGTGCACATGTATATATCCATTACGCCTTCTTGCGTCGCTGCAGCGGCTCTGTCGGATCGCGGACGAGGATGCAATGCACCGCTTGATCGGAATGAAAGGTTCGTCAGGAATCAAACCATGTTTTATGTGCCGCAACGTGTTCTTGAAGGGCGAAGTTCGGGATATAGTTGCTTCTGATGCGACGGGTGTCGCTGTTCACCACTCGGAACCAGATGCGTCGCGGCTGCAGCCGATGACGGCGCCGTTGCTCGATGCCATCTGCAACAGATTGATCGAAGGGGTCAACATCATGAACAAGGGCGAGTTCCAGGAGTTGGAGCGCCGACTTGGCTGGAACTGGGACCCCCATTTGCCTGAGCGGGTTCGGAAACTCAAGCCGCTCGAGACAGTCATGTTTGATTGGATGCATTGTATTTTCGTCAACGGTACATATAACATTCTGGTGTTCCAAATGTTTCGAAGGTTGAAGGGTTACTGGGCGCGCGCAGACGCATATTTCCAGGACTGGTCGTTTCCAGGGTGCCACTCCATCTCCCCCGACACGTGCGCGATCTTCGGCGAGAAGCGCGCGAGGTCCCACGTTGACAGCAAGCATTTCAAGTGTACCGCCAGCGAGGGGCTCACAACCATGCAAGTATCATTGCATGCTTCGCGCCCCCGCCAGACCAATAATACATGCGCTGCAGCGCACGTGAATTTCTGTAGGATATGTACTGCACCCCTCTTGTTCGGACATGCGTTCGCGCGGGCGGATTGACGTGTTTCTTCAGGGAGGTGGCTAGCGACGCTGCAGCGCTTGCAGTCCGATCTGCTTGCGCAGTGTTCGAGGCGCACACGATCGTTGTGGAAGAAATCCTACGAGTATCCAGGCGTCAGGCAGACGCGGATAAGCTGCAGGCTGCGGTTAACATGTTTTTGCTGTCATACAGCAGCGTCTTTGGCAAGGAAACGATGTCGCAGAAGTTCCATTACCTGCGCCACTTCGCCAACTACGTGAGGCGTTGGGGCCATGTGGCGCTGCCGTCGTGCTGGGTTTTGGAGCGCAAGCACAAGACCAGCAAGCGCTTTGCGAACGCTCTTCAGGTGGGGGCTGCAGCCTCCAGCGGCTGGGACGCCAATGTCCTGAAGAGCGTCACCGAGCGGCACCTGTGGCAGCTCATGGATGGCGGCACCTTTAAGGTTAACTGCCTGGTTAACGCCACCAGGCCGTCCAAGGCCATCTCGCGCGAACTGCTGCAGCAGTTCGGGCCTGCGGACTTTGTTACGTCCGCTGCAGCGCGGTGCCGCTACCACGACGTCAAATACGGCGACGTCGTGCTGTTGGAGGACGGAGGAGGGGAACACATTGCGGCCGAGGTGTTGAAACACCTCTCCTTCACCAAGAACGGCCACTACTATGGCTTGAGCTTGGTCCTGCCCTACTTCTTCAAGGAGAAGCTGCACCCGCGCGCCTCCGCGCACGTGCTTGGCGGCGATGCCGACGCCTTTTGGGCGCACACGGCGAGCATCGTGTGCTCGCTCGCGTGGGCGCCGCGCGAGGGCGGCGGCATCCGAGCGGCGCGCCCGATATGGTCGCAGCCGCGGTGGTGCGCTTTAGCCTAAAACGTGGATTCCTTACTGGCGCTGCAGCGCACTTTTTTACATTGCTAAATGCTTCGGTGCTGCAGCACCTGAACGTTGCATGGTCGACGACTCCTCTTCTCCGCCTTGAAAACGTGGATTCCTTCTGCATAGCGCACCTTTTTCATTGACACTTCGGTGCTGCAGCACCTGAACAGTGCATGGTCGCCGATTCCTCTTCTCCGCCTCGTTCCTCCTCCTCCTCTTGCGCTGCAGCGCTAATGTCGTTGATCAGTGGTGCGGTCGTTCAAACTCCTCCTTCCCCGCATCCTCCCCCTTCTCCCCCTCCTCCTCCTGCTCCTACTGCTGCTCCTCCTCCTCATCTTGCTCCCCCTCCCCCTTCTCCTCTCCCCCCCCTCCTCTGACGAGGGGGGGGGGTGGGGGACGAGGGGGGGAGGGTGGAGGAGGGGGAGGGGGAGGAGGAGGAGGAGGAGGAGGAGGAGGAGGAGGAGGAGGAGGAGGAGCATGAGGAGGAGGAAAACGACGAGATAGCTCAGAGCGAGAGGAGGATGGGGAGGAGGAGGAAAACGACGAGATAGCTCAGAGCGAGAGGCGGCTGGGGAGGAGGGGGGGCGGGGGGGGGGAGGAGGAGGAGGAGGAGGACGAGGAGGAGGAGGAGGAGGAGGAGGAGGAGGGGAGGAGGAGGAGGAGGAGGAAGAGGGGAGGAGGAGGAGGAGGAGGAGGAGGAGAGAGAGAGTAGACTAGGAGGAGGAGGAGGAGGAGGAGGAGGATGAGGAGGGGATGGGGGGAGGAGGAGGACGATGGAGGAGCGGAGGGTTAGGAGGACGAGGAGGAGGATGAGGAGGAGGAGGACGAGGGAGGAGTATATGATGATGACGAGAGGAGGAGGGCGAGAGGAGGAGGCGGAGAGGAGGAGGAGGAGGAGGAGGAGGAGGAGGAGGAGGAGGAGGAGGAGGAGGAGGAGGAGGAGAGGGAGGAGGAGGAGGAGGAGGAGGATAGAAGGAGGGGGGAGGAGGAGACGCCGCCCGCGCGCGTGCGGCTTACAGGCCGCGCGGGGAGCGCGCCCTCCCTTTTCCCTTTGCTTCGCGGCTCGGGATCGCCATCGAAAAACATATCAAGACATGTTTTTCGATGGCGACCCCGAGCCATGGGGCAGTCTCCTCTCGGAGGACCCCTCGGGGATGTCGGGGATCCTCCTCGACATCCCCGAGGGGTGGGACGGGCTCGGCAGCCATCGGCCCGTCGCACGTCGTCGTCCCCCAACCCTCTGGGTTGTGGACGACGGCTACGTGCGGTGGGCCGCTCTGGCTGCCGAGCGGCGCGCAGGGCCCCCCCCGCCGCCCGCGCCAGCGGCAATGCCGCTGGAGATGGCGGCGCAGAGCGCGGCGCAGGCGAACTTCGCCTGCGCCGCGCTCAGCCGCGCCAGGCTGCCGCTCGACGCGGCGGCCCTGCAGGGCCGCCGCGTCGAGCGGCCGTCTTGGGCTGAGGCGCGCCCGTCGCCGCCTCCGCCGCCGCCTCCCCCTTTCCTCCTCCTCCTCATCCTCCTCCCCGTCCTCCTCCTACTCCTCCTCCTCCTCGACATCTCCTCCTCCTTCTCCTCCTCCTCCTCCTCCTTCTCCTCCTCCTCCTCTCTCCCCCTCCTCTTCCTCCTCCTCCTCCTCCTCCTCTTCCTCCTCCTCCTTCTCCTTCTCAGAGTCCGCTAACCACTTAGTAAGTCCGCTAACCACTTAGTAAGTAAGCTAGCTAGCGGACTTACTATGTGGTTACTAAGTGGTTAGTAAGTGGTTACTGGGTGGTTACTAAGTGGCAGCTAAGTGGTTACTAAGTGGTTAGCAAGTGGTAGCTAGAGTGGGGACTTAGCGAGCTAACCTCTACTAGAGACTTAGCAAGGTTAGCCTCCAGCTATAAGTGGTTAGTATCTCCTACTAACCAGTTGTAGCTGGTTATACAACTTACATCCGACTTACAACACTTATAACCTACTTACAACTCACTTGTACGTACATACTAAATCCTCTAACCCCTTAGTATCCGCGCTAACCACCTAGCAGCCGCCGCGGCCATCCAAGCAGGGGCCAAGGCATGAACGATTCTTGCCCCGGTGCCGGTGCCGGTGCTGGTGCCGGTGCCGGTGCCGGTGCCGGTGCCGGTGCCGGCGCGGTGCCGGTGCCAGTGCCGGTGCCGGTGCCGGTGCCGGTGCCGGTGCCGGTGCCGGTGCCGGTGCCGGTGCCGGTGCCGGTGCCGGTGCCGGTGCCGGGGCCGGTGCCGGTGCCGGTGCCGGTGCCGGTGCCGGTGCCGGTGCCGGTGCCGGTGCCGGTGCCGGTGCCGGTGCCGGTGCCGGTGCCGGTGCCGGTGCCGGTGCCGGTGCCGGTGCCGGTGCCGGTGCCGGTGCCGGTGCCGGTGGCCGGTGCCGGTGGCCGGTAGCCGGTGCTGGTGCCAGTGCCGGGGCCGGTGCCGGTGCCGGTGCTGGTGCTGGTGGCCGGTGCTGGTGCGGGTTCTTGTTTTCCCTGAACATCCTCTCCTTCTCCTTCCCGCCTCCCGCCTCCCAGTGCCCCTCCCGCCCCTCCAGAGAGGCCCCGCCTGAGCGAGGAGGGTATCGGAAACCCATACTATTTACATGGTTTCGTGCCTTTCTCACCTCTCCAGGGAGGCCCCGCTTGAGCGAGGAGGGCATCCCACCCCTCCAGGGAGGCCCCGCCTGAGCGAGGAGGGTATCGGAAACCCATACTATTTACATGGTTTTGTGCCCCTCCCACCCCTCCAGGGAGGCTCCGTCTGAGCGAGGAGGGTATCGGAAACCCATACTATTTACATGGTTTCGTGCCCCTCCCTCCCCTCCAGGGAGGCCCCGCCTGAGCGAGAAAGGTATCGGGAACCCGTACTATTTACATGTTTTCGTGCCCTTCCCACCTCTCCATGGAGGCCCCGTCTGAGCGAGGAGGGTATCGGAAATTAATAAAGATTACATGGTTTCGTGCTCCTCCCACCCCTCCGGGGAGGCCCCGCCTGAGCGAGGAGGGTATCGGAAACCCATCTTATTTACATGGTTTCATGCCCTTTCCATCCCTCCAGGGAGGCCCCGCCTGAGCGAGGAGGGTATCGGAAACCCATACTATTTACATGGTTTCGTGCCCTTCCCACCTCTCCAGGGAGGCCCCGTCTGAGCGAGGAGGGTATCGGAAACCCATGCTATTTACATGGTTTCGTGCCCCTCCCACCCCTCCAAGGAGGCCTCATCTGAGCGAGGAGGGTATCGGAAACCCATACTATTTACATGGTTTCGTGCCCCT